>QXTE01000007.1:24180342-24308922 GCA_003942145.1 Platysternon megacephalum
AGTGAATAAATGAAGACTCGGCACACCACTTCTGAAAGGTTGCTGACCCCTGTCCTATACTGTTGTATGTCCCCTAACCCACTGTTCTTTTCCCATTTGCTGCTCACTTGGCACTGGGGAAGTGGGGTGGAGGCATCCGCAGGGGAAAGGGTCAATATTGAGGGCTGCATGGGGCAAAGTTACCCTGTTCAGCCACTCATGGGGCCCAATTGAATGGGCCACATAGCCATGGAGTCTTCCAAGCTGTTTCTGTACTGCATCACAGGGTACCGCGTAGAGGACTCAGGCTGGGTGTGGGTGATGCAGCAGCAGTCAGTACTCTGGTGGCCATTAGTGATAGCAGCTGCTCAAGCAGTTTATTCTGCTGAGCGCTGTCCTCCTTCCTTAGCCGCCAGGAACTGTGAAGCAGATGCCTGCTCCTGTGCTGAAACCCTGTCCTCAAGCTGTTCAGCCAGCCTGAGACTTTCCTCTTTGGCACTGAACCTGCTTGTTGGCCCTCTCCAGAACTTCAACCATAAGCTCGTCATGGAAATGCCTCCTCTTGGAATGGTCTGTGAAGGTTTGTTGGACCAGGCTTCTGCTGCAGTGTGGACGAGCTGTGGAGGTGCTGCAGCCAGCAGAGGTTGAGGGGCCTGGAACAGGACAAGATACAGGGTTGTTGTCTCAACTAGCTCAGTGCAGGAGCACAGAAAAATCCTTGTGGAATTCCAAGGACATAAAACAATACTTTTTCAAACTGAACTTCAACATATTGTGAGAAGGATGCTTCAGACCACAGTGAAAGAAGTGCAGAGACAATGGTAAGTTAAAAATTCAAAGCTGCTTTTTGATTTCTATGAATTGCAGAAATACTTTAATTGGGATGGGGGCATCAGTGGCCATGCTATAAAAGCTGTATCGTTTCAGGCCTTACACATTTTGGAGGATATAACAGTTCTTATGGTGCCCGACTGGCAAAGGGAGATGTTATTCCAAGCTGCTGCTGGGAAACTTGCAGTGAATGCAACTGAAGTATTCAAACGTATAGTGACTGAATAGCATATCTACAAGTGGAGTGGGCTGGTCAGTTACCAAGGTAACCCTGGGAAATACACCCTTCCCAGAATGTGACTGCCTATCTGGAGTTCCTGCTTCAGGGAAAGTTTGCAGCTATCAGCACCTAGGATTGGATCAGAATTCATGAGGGAATCAATAGAATGTTGCATTAGCTTCCACATGGCTTAGCCTGATATGGCTGCATGCAAACACACACAATTCCACAGCCATCCTTCTTATCCACCTGCCATCCCCGGCACATTCCTGGACAAAATTTCAAACCCCTGTCATATATGGGACAATTGATTTTTGTCGCCCATTTAAATGGACTAGATTTGTAAATAGAGCACATTTCCACCTTCAGTCCCACCCCACAGTTCACTGTCTTCAGGTGGCTTGATAGACCATTGAACGGCTCAGAGAGGCACACTTACAGGCATAGTAATGTANTGTGCTTTTCCCATAAAAAATCACTCTGAAGGTATTTTTTACTGTTTGCATTTCTTTGTCACCATTTTGAATGCTACATGGTGGGATGGGGAAGGGACATAGGGACACCTAGGCACTGGCATACTATCCGCCATTAGCAGATACACGCTGCTAGCTGGGGCATCTCATAACTTTTGCATTGGTTCAGAGAGTGGGCATCCCTCCCATTACTGTATTAATAAACATTAAAATGGAGCCAGAAACTTACTGGGCTAAGGGGCAGCTTCTGCCCATCCTGTGTCTACTGCAGGCTTTGTGATGGGCTGTTCCTCAGGGGGCACATCAAACAGCTCCTCCAAGGATGGCTCCAGGATGTGCTGCTGCTTCTGCGCCAGAGCCTTGTATGGGACTGGTTTAAGCAACAGAGTGACTTCATTGTTCTCACTTGATGCCTGCTGCTGGCTGCCATCAGTCCTCATGCTGGATTCTGGGGCCAGGAGGGCACCATCCTGGCTGACCAGGTCATCATGCGTCACCGTTGGCTCTGTGCTCAGCGCACTGCCCAGCACCCAGTCAAAGTCCTCATAAAATGGACATAATGTCAGTGAATTGTCTGAGGTACAGTTGTGGTCCCTGGTTTTCCTTTGCTCAATCTTGAGCCACTTAATCCACTCCCTGTGCTGGTCACTGGTCTGGGAAATTTGCAACATGCCATCTTCTTTGCTATTTGCTGGTATGCGCGATCGTTCCTGGTACTCTTACTGAAGTTAACTGTTTTGCTGGCCTTGCACCAGAGATTTACGAAAATCTGGCTGTGCTCCTGTGACCATGGAGTAGTGTGCTTTGCAGAAGGCTTGTTCTGGTCAGTCTCCATTGCAAACACAGAAGGCTCTCTGATGATGTTTTTGCAGCTTGGTGGTCAGAAGACAATGGAAGGAGTAAAGACTGACTCACCAAGCTGCTGCACTATACCAAAGGGGGGGGGGGGAACTGCTTCCATTTTCACTGAAGTCTATTGGAGATTTGTGAGTATAGTGAAGACAAAGGAAGTTGGTCCATGGGATTGGGGGATACTTTTGGCAGACCCTCATGACCCAAGTTGGGGGAGCTGTGTCTGCACTGCAAAGCAATAGAGCTCGAACCCTGGGTCCTGGCTTGACCCAGGCTCAGACCCTCTCTCCCCACAGGGTCCTAGGACAGAAGGGGAGTTTGGGCTCAAGGCTGAGTCTGAGCTCAGGCCTACATTGCGGTGTAGACATACCCTAAGGCTGTTGTGTAAGGTAAGTGCTGTGAGGATACATTATTTTAAAGACAAGATGGTATGGGCACAGTTTAATAGAAGGAAGCACTGACTTACCCCATTACTCTGAGTGCATATAGTTGGTTGTTCACGTGGGTACAATCAAGCAGTACATCCAACGCATGTGTGATATCAAGGCATGTAAGCGGCTATGTATCCAGCAGCTTGCAGACTTCTTGAGGTTAACAAACTGTGATTCAGTTGGGATCCATCAGACTGTTCCAATATTTTGTTTTAGACATAGGATTAGCAAAGATAAAGTGCATTTCACATAACACCAAACTGTTTTCCAAACTTCATCCCCCACAAATATCCCATTGATTTAGATTTAGATTTGGGTACTTCAATGCACTTTGTTGTGCTTACTGGGGAAGCTGAGTAATGGAGACTATTTACCACTGGTAACATTGACCAGCACAACATTGGCATCCATGTGCTTCAGAGATAAATTATTTGGACAGCAGGGGGTGGTGGGTTCAGGAATGCATCTGAGGACGGCTTATGTAGCGTGTTCAATTTTATGATAATATGGGAATCCTGAATCAGAGAAACTAGAATTTCTTTGCAGGAGGAGAAGAAAATGATGGATATGTCTACATTGGATTGGATATGTCTACATTGAAGGTGAAGGTATAATTTCCAGTTTGGCTAGACATACCCACACTAGCTCTGATCAAGCTACACTAAAAATAGAAGTGTAACCATTACAGCACAGCTAGCCACATTGACTACAATCTTATCTGAATCCCTAGGTATGTACTCTGGCAGCTAGCCTATCCCACTGCTTGTGTTGCTGCAACTATGCTTCTCTTTTTAGCATGCTGGCTGGATCAGAGCTAGCATGGCTATGTCATCTCCAGCTGGAAATTACACCTCCAGCTTCAGTGTGGACATACCGTTAATTATCTATAATTGAACCTCTGTTACCTGAGTCCTTGTCTGAATTATAATTTTAATGCTGCTGGTATTTTTATTGTATTATGTGTTAGGATACCTAGAGCCATGTATAGGTATCTTTTTATTTAAATCTAAATGAACATTGCCTACAAGAGAACATTATGGAAGTTTATACTTACACTCATTAATATATATGGAGATATACCTATCTCATAGAGCTGGAAGGGACCCTGAAGGGTCATCGAGTCCAGCCCCCTGCCTTCACTAGCAGGACCAATTTTGCCCCAGATCCCTAAGTGGCCCCCTCAAGGATTGAACTCACAACCCTGGGTTTAGCAGGCCAATGCTCAAACCACTGAGCTATCCCTCCCCCCTCCACTGAGCTATCCCTCCCCTCCATTGGGAGTGGATTGTTCTGCAAAAGAAATGTTGGGGAAGAAGATAGGTTAAATTTAGCCTAAGTTCATCACCCTTAATAACATGGCCAAAGAGAAATGTTGGATCCCTTTTTGTGGGGTTTTGGAAAGGTTTAGCTTGAATATTATAGGTAGATGAAGTTATGTCCCTGTCAGTTGCAAGCCAGAGTTGGTTGTGGGTGTCTTGTGCATTAGAAAACCACGTGGCCACATCCCTCAGATTGAGGCTAAGCAATACAGCTGCAGATCATGTAGGCTATTTTGCCATGATCCTTTCAGGGTTTTGTGTCCTCAATTTCAAACCAATTAGAGAATGTATATAAATAAACTACAGTATGTATGTAATAATGTATATAATAAACTAATGTCTATTTTAACTGCTCATGGCCTGAACTCATCTGCCTTTTCNCGGAAGTTTATACTTACACTCATTGGGAGTGGATTGTTCTGCAAAAGAAATGTTGGGGAAGAAGATAGGCTAAATTTAACCTAAGTTCATCACCCTTAATAACATGGCCAAAGAGAAATGTTGGATCCCTTTTTGTGGGGTTTTGGAAAGGTTTAGCTTGAATATTATAGGTAGATTAAGTTATGTCCCTGTCAGTTGCAAGCCAGAGCTGGTTGTGGGTGTCTTGTGCATTAGAAAACAACGTGGCCACATCCCTCAGATTGAGGCTAAGCAATACAGCTGCAGATCATGTAGGCTATTTTGCCATGATCCTTTCAGGGTTTTGTGTCCTCAATTTCAAACCAATTAGAGAATGTATATAAATAAACTACAGTATGTATGTAATAATGTATATAATAAACTAATGTCTATTTTAACTGCTCATGGCCTGAACTCATCTGCCTTTTCTTGAGAAAGGGGCACCAGATAAGGCTGCCCCTCCCCCTTGCTACAAAGAAGAACTATCACTCTGAGTGGCAAGCATCACAATTTCCTCTGCTAAATGTAAACTTACCTTGTATGAAGATTATATACCACTTTCACTCTCTCTCACTCACTAACCTTAAGGGTACTGTAATTCCCAGCTTGCTGTAAGTCACCACCCAATTCAGCAGCTCTGCATCTGAATTAACTTGAGGGGGAAAATCAACAGATGTCCTTTAAAAATGGATGGAACCATCTGCACGTACCTCAGCAAACACTTTGACCATATTAAACAGAAAAATCTTCACAAGTATCTCTCTCATTCCAGACCAAAATAAAAACAAAACTACCTCTAATATAGAGGATTAACCTGAAATATCCCTGAAGCAAACAGCATATATGGGAAAACAGCATATACTCTTTGTAGATAGAACTGAAATCTTGAAAATGAAGGTTGCTCCTAGGCTCCTCTACTCTGTAGGCCTGATTTCCTTAAAGAATTTGGCAAAAACTTTCCATAGTTTGAATAACCTCTCTAATTTCATCTAACTTGGAAAGCCTTCAAGATGCTCCCACAAAAGCCTTAGTCCCTATCTAAAGACTTCCTTATTTAGCACAAGAAATGTCAGCCACAAATAAAGTTATGATAATGCTTCTTATCGAAAAGTTGTTGGAGTTTTTTATTCTCTCCTTACAGTTTGGATCTTTGATAGAAGATACAATTCAGCTTCTCTTACAAGAGATGTAGCGAAACACACTCAATTCCTATCCCAATGACCTCTCTCTACAAGCATGCTTATTATTCTGTGATCTACAGCACTTTTGTAAAAATTTCTATTATTGGAGTGTTTTATGAGGACATTAAAACTGCATCCATATATAGGACATAGCAGTCTGTATCACATAAAAAACTAAGTGAAAAGAACATTAAGTGCAAAGTCAAGCAATCAAAAGTTAGTGAATGGCAGAATTAAGGTTGACTATGAAACTTTAATTCAGCCCCCTTGTGCATATGCATTATGATACAGTCTTTAATTCTGTGATCACATACTATTTTTTCCACAAGACAACTGCCTCATTCAGTGAATGGATTCTTATTCAATATTTATTTTAATCCTCATCATTCAATGTTTGACTCCAGTCTTGCCTTCAACATGCAGTCAAACCCCTCATTGAATACACGGTGAATATGGTGCTTTCATTTAATATCTTAGTATTTTATCAAAATCAATTAATTTATCTTCACAATACCCCGGTGAGGTGGTATTCTTATCCCCGGTTTACACACAGGGAACAGATTAAAGCCACAAATGTCAACTAATGTTCAGAATACTTGACATTTTATTACACACTTTGTATGTTTGAGCACAGCTTCCATTGACATCAGTTTTTTGTACATTCTTTATAATCATAGATTCCCAGGCCAGAAGGGATCATTAGATCATCCAGTCTGACCTGTATAACAGAGACCATAGAATTTCACCCAGCATTGAGCCTAATAACTCATGTGTGACTGTCATCCATTCAGTCTTGGTTTTAAGACACCAAGTTCCAATGGTTAATTACCCTCAAAATTCAAGCCTTATTTCTAATTTGAATTTGTCTTGCTATAACTTCTAGCTGTTGGTTCTTGTTATGCCTTTCTCTGCTAGATTGAAGAGCCCTAGAGTACCCAGTATTTTCTCTCTGTGAAGATGCTTAGATACCATAATTAATTCACTTCTGTCTTCTTTCTGAACAGCTAAACGGATTGAGAAGTTTAAATCTCTAATTGTAAGGCATTTTCTTCAGCCTGTCAAATAATTTTTGTGGGTCTTTTCTGCACCTTCTCCAATTTTTCAACATCCTTTTTAAAGTGGGGACACCAGAACAGTACACAGTATTCCAGTATTGTCTCAGCAATGCTGTATACAGAGAAAATAAACTAAATCACTTTCCTATTCCCCTGTTTTATATATCCAAGGTTCACATTAGCCTTTTGCCACAGAATTGCATTGGAAATTCATGTTGAGTTGCTTGCTTACTATGACCCCTAAATCCTTTTCAGAGTCGCTGCTTTCCAGGATACAGTCCCACACTGTAGATAGGGCCTGCATTCTTTGCTCCTATATACATAACATTCCAGTGGGCTGTATTAAGAATCATTTTGTTTGAATGGGCTCAGATTACTGAGCAATCCAGATCACTCTGTATAACTACCCTGTCCACATCATTATTTACCTGCTAGTCTTTGTCATCCCAGATTTAATCAGCAATGACCTTATATTTAGTTCCAGTTCACTGATTAAAAATTAGAGCTGATCAGGAATTTTTCAGCAGAAAATTTTTACATTGTAAATTGTTGATTAATCAAAACAGAAACTTTTCATGGAACTGTGTCAGTTTCTATTACAATTTTGTCAGGAAGGTTTGTCAGAAGGGACACGCGCACACACACATGTGAATGCCCAGTGGTTAGGGCCTGCCCTTGGAGTGAGGAAGACCTGAGTTGAAGCCCTCATCTGCCTGATTCAGGTCTTAAACTCAGGTCCTGCCACATCCTGGGTGAGTGCTCCAACTACTGGGATATTGAGTGTGCTGGGGTGGGATTTATCTTTGTCATTTTGACCAGAGAGTCCATCCTGAAAATAGGCTTTTATATTTGAAAACGCTGCAAACCTTAACTTTATGAGTTGATAACAGTGCTGACTATAATAATCGGCTAGGGGAAAAAAAATCCTACTTCCCAAAGCCTGGAACATGTAGAAGTGCTCTCTAGGGAAGTAACAGTGTCTGTCTGGTTTCCTGTTCACTGGACAAGGACAATGATGGTGGAGTCTAGCAGGAGTGGCTGAGCAGAACAATGGAAGTGAGCTATCAGTCAGAGGGGAGGGGAAAGCCCAAGTTTGTAAGCTCCATCCAAAAAAGCAACTTCAGGCTCTTGATGATGCTGTCTTCGAGGTATTTTGGAGCTACATTGAGTTGCTAGTCAGGCCAGAGGACTAAAGGAAATGATAACTTTAAAAAAAAAATATTTGGCTTTCATCCACTTAGAATACCCATTATTGCAGAAACTGAGTCAGGAATTGTTTAGACAAAGTAAGAGGCATTCTCAAGAAGACTCAGTCAAGCAAATTTGTGACCAGAATTTTTTTTTTTACCAGCCTGTTATAGAATTGCAGGCTGTAAAAGTGCTACTCTTGTATGATGATCAATATAATATCATATCTATGTATATAAAGATACAGAGACACTTTGGAAAAAAGCAATAACATGTTGCCTTGAAAATATGTGGGCAATGAACTGTGTGTTAACATTTCAAACTTTAACTGGTTATTCAATATTATTGAATAAGATGCAGTCAAGCAGAAATGACAGAACAGGTAAAACTAGATAGTGCTTTATGTGCATGAAGAGAGTCAGCTTGTTATTCCATGTTACAGTTGATAATTGGCTGTTTATTTGCAACAGCACAGTAATATAGTTCATCACACATTTCCATTACATGCCTCAGCACTAACTATATTTGTGATGGGATGTTTACCCCACAGCAGCCTTGATTGGGATAAGGTGGCCTAAAATGGGCCAATTAACCTTCACAGTTGCACCTGAAGGAAGGCCCAGGGAGTTATAAAAACTATAACTGGAGATGAAGCCCAGCTGACAGAGAAGCTGGGAAAGGATTATAAAAAGAGGAAGTTTATAGCAGCAGGAGGCTGCAGGGAAAGTCTGCCGTCACTCTCTAGGAGTAATGAGGTGGCAGAGGAGGACATCTGAGGGGGAGAATAAACACTGGGATCCTAGCCCTGGAACAAGGGTCAACCTCACAGGAAATGTGAAGAAAGCAAGCCTGAGAAGGCAGTGTAGGAGGAAGCACAGGGAAACAGCAGCAAGGAGGGAGACTATACCTTTTGGCTGCAGATTATAGGATCCCTGGGCTGGAACCCAGTATGGAAGGTGAGCCAGGGCTCCCCCACCAGCCACTGGGAAGTGGTGCAGGACTGTTGGAGGCACCATCCAGACAGCTGGCCTGGCAAGACGTTGATACCCCAAAAGGGGGTATCATACAGTGAGGCAGTCAGAGGGCTGAATTGTGAATTACAGGAAGAGAGACCATTGCAGTGATGGAGTGACCATTAGCAGGGGGCGTCTGAGCGGGGTAAGGCGTTCTTGTGGTGAGTGAATCCTGTTACGGTATTACCCAGGGCTAGTGTAAAATATTGATTTTTTTTTTCAGGCACTATGTGTGGGGGGGTTATCATCAGATATGTCTCAAATTTTAATGATGTGAATAATCGTCTCAACAATTTGCAAAGGGTCTTGTGGGATTCTCCATCATTGACAATTTTTAAATCAAACTTGGATGTTTTTCTGAAAGATGAGCTCTAGGAATTATTTTGGGGATGTTTTATGGCCTGTGTTATACAGGAGGTCAGACTACATGATTACAGTGGTCCCCTCTGACCTTGGAATCTGTGAATCTATATAATAGTTATTTAGAATTTTACCCATAGACTATTATATATTGTATTTTTTAGAAACTGAGATTTGACTGAGTATAATGGTATATTGGATTATATCAAATGGAACCCTCTCTTTCATCCCTCGCTCTCAAAAATTTCTAATTGAAAATCTGTAAGGACTCCAATTGTTTTATGCTTTATATGTATTTTATTATATTTTCCTCATTCAGATATAACTTTTAAAAACACTGGCCAATATTCTAAAAAATAAGTGCCTAAAATTACATATACGTTAATGGGAGCTACTGGGCATTCAGTACTTCTGATAATGAGGCCACTTATTTGACTGTCCAAACATGGATTAAGGAGCCCAATTTTAGGCATCCATTTTAATCCTGAATGTGCTAATTTAGGTGTCTTGCTAAGAGATGCAGAATTCAACCCTTTAGTATAGGGGTTACTCCACCAACCGAAATAAATATATTTAATTAAATGTTGCAAAATCAAAATATCTTTTTAGATTTCCAGTTATTGTTATTAGGAAACCAGTGTCTACCTGTGACTATTACAGTGTTAATTCACATACTATGTTACTTCCCTGTTCTAAATTTCAGTATTGTATTCCAAGTAATCTCTCTGCTAGTGCAGTTATCACACAGCAATATCATAGCAGTGACAACTTTATTTTATGAATGGAACTTAGTCATTGCTCTATATTTCCAACATTTAGCAGCATCAGACAATAAGCATGCATAGTATACTTGAGAGAGCCCAGGAGATCTATAGCTTTGTACCCTGAAAATAACTTGGTTTCAATATCCTTGGGATAGGATCCTCTTTGTATAATTTCCCATTTTAATGGTATAAATGCATTTAAATATGACTTAAATGTGGTTGTGAAAGAGAGAGTGGCTTTATCAGAAGCTCTATGACTTAGAACGTTAATAAAGACAGCACGAGGAACTAAATTCCATGTGCCCATTCCCCATCTTTTTACTGGCAGACTGTAGTACTCTAAATCATTTTTATGAGGCATGTTAATAAAATAAAATGCCATTTAACAGTTATGGTGTGCAGGCAATTTGGCATATTCTCAGGCAGATATTCAGTCACTTATTTTCCTGACTCATATCCATTTGAGTTGTGGGTAACATTTTCAAAAGCCAATGGAACTTAGGCTTTTATGTGACCAGGTCACCTTTGAAAATAGGAATTAGGCTCCTAAGTCACAAGGTGCTTTTCAAAATTTTGCCCTTAGATTTTTAAGTTTAAAGCCTGTGTTTCATGTATTTTTGTTAAATAAGAATTCCTTGGAAATGCCAGGCCAGATTTTCTCCTATAGCTCAGTTCCTCAGAGTTGCACGTGGCAGTAGGGGTCTGTTAATCCTGGTCCCCGCCGGAATTACAGTAGCCAAGAGGCTACTCTAACTTATACCAATGGTTCAGGGTCTCTAATGGACCCAGTGTCAATAGAGTCTAGGCAAAATTGAGCTCCATTCTGCAACACCTTCCAACCTGAGTAGTGCAAGGGGCTGAATCTTCATGGAGAACTAGCCAATTGTGTTTATTTCATAGTCAGATATCATGAATATACTGTTGTTTCTGGTGGTATAAATCATACTGATTTATGGCAAAGCTAAGGTCTCCAGATTTATATTTATTATAATGGTATTTCTGTTTTGAAAATTCATAGTAAACCAAACATTCAATCTATACAAGACTCACTTGCTTAGAGCTAGACCATTGGGGAAAAAAGTCTCCATATAAGACCATGTTTACTGTGATGTGACAACCATGTAATGTGAGGTATTGAGCAATAACTGTGCTAAATGATGATTATGTCAGTAATATATAAATTAAGTCAAGGATTATTTTGTTTTACAACATCCTAGAAGAATTAGATCACGTAGCACTATAGTTGATGTCAATAAGAGTTCCAAATGTTCCATTTCTAAGAAATACCATATTAACTCACAGAACATTAAGATAATTTTGTTGTGGGAGTTGAGGTGAGGTGGAGGTGTTAGCTTTGCACAGAGGCAAGACTTACCATCCTGAATATCTTTAAAGAACTGAGGAGAAAATTGATGAATATTGGGACTCCTGCATCTTTAGGCCCAGGGGGAATATTTAAACAAATTTTCTTATATATTCATTCTAATTTTAAACAAATTTGTGTTCATGCCTCTCTTGTGCAAATAGCCTAGCAACTGAATTTACTAGCAGGAATGTTCATGAAACCAAATCCTAACTAAATATTGCATAATATTTCTAGAAAGAAACTTTTAATACATAACTGCAAGAATCTGTTGGAAACCTGGTTCTGGGAATTATGCTAATTTGATCAGTAAACAGAAACATAACATGTACTTTTGTGTCCAGAGAAAATTATCTAATATCAAATACTTACAATGATCTGCCCTTGAGTTATAGTCTGAGAATTATTTACAGAAACTATTCAGCAAATAACTTCAAAAAAAGAGACACATTTGAGAAAATTGATCATGGTCAGTTTACTAATAGAAGGAATCGCAATTCATTAGGTTATTTCTTTATTATAAATTATTCACCCAACTCTATCCAGGGCTTCTGTACTGTGCCCCAACCTTCTGTCCCAGCAGCACAGCTCCCTCTTCACAATATCTGTCTTGCTGCCATGGACTCCATACTATTAAAAAACCACCCTTGGTGTATATGGTGGCACAGAGGGAGAAATAATGTTTGCGTATGCCAGCATTGCTTTTACAGGGATTTAATTAGAGGTTTGCACTGTTCTGAGAAGTGGCCAGCTTCCTGAATGCAGAGACTCAACTTGTGATGTAGGGGTGAGCAACTTCTCTAGGATAGCTGGAAGATAGGTGTAGGAGACTGCTGTGGGCTTCCGCTGATATATCTGGCCCGCAATTATCTTCTGTGGGGTTTGGCTTCCCTCTCCTCACTTCAAGAGGTAAATATATGATCCAAGGGGGAGGGAAGAATTGATAATGGAGGAAGAGACTAAGGCTATGGCTGCACTAGAGAGCTTTCAGTGGTGCAGCTGCAAGCTCTCTAGTGCAAATGCTCTAAGCCAATGGGAGAGAGCGCTTCCGTCAACTTAATTAATACACCCCAAATGAGCAGCGGTAGCTATGTCAGCAGGAGAAGCTTTCCTGCCAACATAGCACTGTCCACACTGGCGCTTAGGTCAGTGTAATTTATGTCGCTCAGGGATATAATAAAAAATAGTATGAGGAAAATAAGACGAATAAATGACAATTAGCTATTGAAAGGCACAAACAAGATGCATTTTAAAATGCATATTGCTTTATAGCAGGGATCGGCAACCTTTGGCCCGTGGCCCGTCAGGGAAATCTGCTGGCAGGCCGGGACGGTTTGTTTACCTGCAGCATCCGGAGGTTCGGCCGATCGCAGCTCCCACTGGCCGCGGTTCGCCGTTCCAGGCCAATGGGGGCTGCGGGAAGCAGCATGGACCGAGGGATGTGCTGGCTGCCGCTTCCCACAGCCCCCATTGGCCTGGAACGGAGAACCGCGGCCAGTGAGAGCTGCAATCGGCCGAACCTGCGGACGCTGCAGTTAAACAAACCATCCCGGCCCGCCAGCAGATTTCCCTGACGGGCCACGTGCCAAAGGTTGCTGATCCCTGCTTTATAGAATGGGTTCTGCCAGGTGTTACACAATTAACTATTTAATTGTTACATTTAAATTGTTTAATTTAAATAGTTACTTATTGTGTTATACATAAATAAAGCTTGGCCCTGATCTTTCATGCTTCTCTATGTAAGGGGACTGTTGCCCCCTTACTAACATTCAGTGGGGGTGTTTTGGTTGCTAGCTCCCAGCACTAAAAGGGGAGGGATCGATGGCAAATCAGGACCCTGAGACTGATAGTCCCCAGGAACAATGGCAAGAGGCCAATGCTCCAGATTGACAGGGCGGGCCAGCTAATCAAGGAGACAGAAGGCCAGGGTGGGTCCCGTCCTCCGTGTGAGCAGGAATGTGCCTGAGTCAGACAGAGTGGGGCCGAGCTAAGGAGAAAGCAGGGGCCCAAGCTGAGCGGGAGAGCAGAGCTGGGCCAGATCCAGAGGGGCCAGAGCTGCAGCCAGAAAGCCCCAGGGAGAGCAGATCCTGTGCTGGGAGCAGAGTTGCAGCCAAAAAGCCAGAGCACAGCCCAGAGAGAGCAGACGTGCCCTGGGAGCAGAGCTGCAGCAACCAGAGCCAGAGGGGCCAGACAAGCAGCCCAGGAAGCAGCCTGCAGAGCAGACCTGTCCTGTCCTGGGAGCAGAGCTGTAGCAACCAGAGCCAGAGAGGCCAGAGAAGCAGCCCAGGGAGCTGAAGGCAGAGCAGCAGCAGCAGCCGTGCTGAGGCAGTGTGGAGCTGGAGCAGTCCAGAGCTGGGTGCGGTGAGCAGCTGGGCAGAGTGAGGGGGACCCTGGGCAGTGGGCCCAGCACAGGGAGACGCCTCAGCCAAGAGGCCCTGCAGGCCAGACTTGGAGGGGGATCGTAACCCTGACAGGGCGGGGGCGATGCTGGGGAGAAGGGTCCTGCCACCTACAGCCTGAGAGCATGTGGCCACCGCCAGGGCAAGTGTCCAACCTGCAGCGTCTGTGCAGCACAGCCAGGACCTGAGAAGGTGGCCTGGGACCTACAAGGAACAGACTGTGAACTGCCCTGATGTTCCAGAGACACTGTCTGTAAATGTTCCCTGCCACAGAGCGGGGTGATGTGTTTTCCTTTAACCTTTCCCATTTTTCCTTGTTCTTTTTTTAAATTAATTGTTAAGTAAACAACTTGTATTTGCTTTATATTGTCTGGAATAATCAGTGGGTCAGGGAGGTGCCCAGTGCAGAAAGGGTACCCCGGAGTGGGGACACCTTAGCCCCTGTCCTAGGTGACCACAGCAGGGTTGGGGGTTGAGCCCCCCCAGGAATCCTGGGCCCAGCCTTGTTGGGGCTACGAGAACTCTGCCAGACAGGAGAGTCCTCAAGGGCAGGGAGGCCTCTGGGTCAAGGAAGTGGGAGCGAGGACTCAGATCCTTTCGCTCGCCCACTTCACCGGGGTAGCACAGAAGCCAGGAAAGTTCCCCACAAGAGCGGGACCATTCCCCCGCTTACATCTATACAAGCAGACACCTGCTCTGGAGCCTGCCTAAGCACCTTTCAGGTTCATGGCCTTTGTCACTTGCATATGCGGTGGGGAACAATACGATTTAAGTTCATCCATCACTTGTTCTACTTTTGCGCACTAAACCTATATGAAAGAAAAAAACAGTTTGCTCAGTGTCGGGCTAGTCGAACTCACTTCCTCCATTGTCTACTGGCTTTGCACCTCACTGGATGGGGGTATAGTTATAGTGGTGGTAATGGCAGTGAAGGCAGCAACAGACCATTATGTGTGCCAACAAATTTCATATTGCTGGCTATGTCCCTTGATGGGAACTGCATTAGAGGAGGGTTATTTTCTGCTGCTGTGTATGCCTGAAATTTTTTAAGCCGTAGGGGCTAAATCCACTTACTGGGAAATAAAAAAGTACAGCAAAATAGCAGTCAAAGGTGGATCTTATATTGCTCTTTATGCTAACACCTCCAAGTGAGGAAGCAAACTGAAGGACTTAATGCAATATGCTGTATATACCAGGCTTGTGCAAAACCTGCAAATTTTGGTTCACACAGTGAAAACAAATCTGTAGGATACATATGCTGGGCTTCACACTTTTTTCAATCCCTTCTCTTTGAGTTTTTGGTTCACACAAATCCAAATCTTCAATGCAAATCCCTGACAAACTGGCCAGTTTCCTATTAACCTGGTGAGTTTTGCCTTGTGCCCTACTTTGATAGGCCCAAGACTACCCCATTGTCTTACCTCATCTCCACAAGACTTCTTAAGCCAGGTGGCCTTACACCCCTGCCATTAGGGGCCAGTGTCTTAGTGGTGAGTCATTAGGTGGCTGCTGCATCTTTATCATGCCTGATTTATATAGGAACCCCAGGGTTTCCCTAGTTACTGCGCAGAGCTGTTCTGAGCACCCCAGCTCCTGGGCTCCTTACTGAAGTGTAAGAATGAGGCTTTCCTTCCCTGCCTTTACAGAGTGAAGGGCAAACAGACCAGATCTCTTTAGAACAACCTTTCACCCTCCTTCCAAACATTGACAGTTATGAATGGATGTCACCCCCAAAACACTAAAAGGAGAACGTTGGATGTTTACTGATATCTGAGCCTGGAAGGAGGGGGGAGGGGTTTCTGGACAATGGATCTGACCCCAAGAAAATGTATGGTAAGTCAGATGAGGACCCAGGACCTTTGGAGTGGACAAGAACAGCTGTAGAAAAGGATGATGGGTTTGAAGAAGTCTGGAACCCTGAAATACCTTTCTGTGAACCTGCATCAAGTATCAGATTTGCAACCAAATCCAAAATGAGGCAGATTTTATCTGGTGTTGTGTTCCATTATGAGTATTTCTCACAATCCCAATCTGTACTAAATTAACCAACCTAATAGGGAAAGGGAATGATTCACCTCTATTAAAACAAAATAACTATATAGAAATAACTTTAAAGGTCAAAGAGAGATCAAAAATAGCAAAATAAACAGTTCGTTCCTTCTCTCTCTCTCTCCCTCCCTCAGGAAAGGAAAATGATCAGCTTATAAGAAAGTTGTGGAAAGGTTTCCATTACCTCTTTTGTCTGGTTCTCCTTTTTAAAAAAATTGATGTTCAGAGATAAATTTCATTTTATTGCTATCTGTTCCATTGAATAGGTAGTTGAACTATAGATTAAAAATCATGTAAATGCTCATTTTTCCACACATGTAAATCAAGTTTATTATATGTACATTGTATTCTTGAAAATATTTAACAGTGTGTGACACCCATGTTTGCTTATGACATTGCTTGAAGATTTTCCAGTAAGTTCTTGCTGCCAAATTTGGCAATGCTTTGTGAAACTTCAAGTAAAAAGACAGGATTGCATGATGCTAAGATACAGAACAAAGCTTTCAGGAGTTAATGATCCCTGAAGCAAGGTGGCATCACACTCCAAAACTGAAAAGCTTCTCCGATTTATCAATTCTCTATAGTTGGTCAAATAGTCAGTTTGTCAGTGTCACATCCATTCCGTTAGTGTTTAATACTGAAAATTTTGCAAAGTTCCTACAGGTCTTTCATCTTATACAAACAAGGGCTAGGACTACTTGTTTCTGGACATTCTATGTGGCTGGATCTTTTTTTTTTTTTTTTTCTTTATGGCGGGAATCCTAAACTATCAGTCATACAATCTGCTCTCTATTCAGTTAACTTCTATTGGGATCATTTCAAGCAAATGAGTTAGAAAAGTAAGGCCCTGATCCTGCAATTTACAATGTGCTCATGTGGAGCTCCACTGATTCCTGGTACTCCCCCCATCCATCTGTATCCATCGGTTGTCTCTTGTCTTATACTTACATTGTGGGGCAGGAACAGGAAAAAAGGTTGGAAATGGTTGTCTTCTGTTTTTAAAATATATTTTTTGTTTTGCTATTAGGAAAAAGAAGAGCAGGTAATTACATGAAAATACATATATCTAGAATCATACTCATCATGGGTATAAACATGTTGAAACAATGGAATTATACCAGCAAAGAGCTTGGCCCATAAAGTAAATACTGACAAAGAATGGTTTGATCTATTACTAATTTTATGTCTTCAAAAATACAGTAAGAAGAAAAAACTAACAAATCCAGGATATTTGTTTAAAAAATTTTTTTTAGAAAATCTTTATCCCTTTACAAACTGGCTACAGGTAGTCTTTTTAAAACATGCTCTACAATCTCTGACAAATTTCAGAACAGTTTTTTTGCAGACATTCCCATACCTATGAGCTGGGAGGAGGGAAGGAGATCATGCCTAAAGAGGGCTTGATAGTAAGAATGGAACACAATTTTTGAAAGTGTTCTAATAATGTCAGGGATGACATCAGAGAAATTGCCCTGTAGTAGTTAACCTGTTTGAATATTGTTTCATAGATAAGCAGAGTCTTGCCAACTCTTGGAATTTTATCATGAGTATTGTGGTATTTAATGTGTTGCTTTCCCACTCATGGAATCATGTGATTATTTCAGTTCACCTTTCATTGAAAATGTTTCTCTCTCTGATGGTAGTCAAGCACAGCTCGCAAATAAGAACCATAAAGCCTCCATAAGCCAGAAAGCACATTTCAATTGCCCAACATTTATTTTTTTTAAATCTCATGATTTTGAAACCAGTTCTCGATTATTTGGGGGAAGAGGCTGACTCGTGATTTTTGAATGCCAAGGGTTGGCAATACTGCAGTATGAAACATACAGGTGGGTGCCTAGAAAAACCTTTATGGCTCTTAACAGTGTTGGCTCTGGCTACTTTTGAGGCTTACTTCTTGAACTTTATATTGACTACTATATTAACTCACACCTGGTTTAGGGTTTCCACCATTACTTCAGAAGTTGGCAGGTGACTGTACATTGCTAGATTTGGTCTTAGTGCAGAATTTGTTCCCCTACCCTGAAATCAGTCCCACTTTGTTATTAGAATAATAAGTATTCTTGCAATTGGATTTGACCTTCTCTACCAGTGACTGATTTTAAACCCCACCCCAGTCCCCTGATAAACATAGCATCACAGTCTTGATAGGAATGGAGGTTTTGAATTATGACTTTTCTTATTCCTTATAATAAACACTTCACATAGTGGAAGGCAGCTTTCCATAGTTTAAACACGCAAAGTACTTTGTCCTGTACTGTTTTCCTCCTTAATGCATTTTCAAGGTCTTCTCTAAGGATAAGAATGTTCAGCCTTTTGAAATACAGCAGTGAAATTCTAGAGCATGTCAAATACAATAAACAAGCACTTTTTAATGTGCTGCATCATTAAAAGTATCATTTTATTGAGTAGAAAGAAACCAATACTGCAGTATATTGACAAGGAAGGTGATACTGGAGTACATTAAATAATAGAAAAGGGGCAAAGTCTATAGGCTGCAATCTGTATAAAATGCTTATGAAAAGAGTTGTAGTTAATGGAATTATATTGACAAGATTTTTTTTCTACAGGTTGTTTTGCTGTGTTTTTCTTGCATTTTGTTTTTATTTAAAGAGCAGGTTATTAAAATGGGCAAAGTAGTGGCATACAGTACTAATGCAGAGTGCTTTAGACAAGCAAAATGAATTTCTTTAGCAGAGAAGGAATAAAAAATGAATTAAAAAAATGGTCCAACACTTTAAGCTGTAGGAATATCCTACCATAAGAGATAAAAATGCCGTTTACTCTAGGAAAAAATGAAGATAGAAGTGCTAAATTATGAGCTTTTGGAGGAGAAAAAAATCTAAACTGAAAATGTTCTTAATTGATTTGATGCCCTGTGACTACATAACATGCTCTACAATCTGAAATTTGTCACCCAAGTAATCCAAAGGCTCATCAGAACAGCACCTTCACATTCCATTCATATTGCAAGGAATTAATAGAGAACTAAAATTTCTTAAATGTGCTACCATAGATTTATTCTTATCTGTGGCTTGGGGCACTCAGCTTCAGTTCCCTGCTCCATCACAGACTTCTGGTGTGGTATTTGAACAACTAATTATCTTTGATTTCAGTGGCATTTAGGTGCTTAAATACCTCTGAAAAATCTGGCCTCTACTGTGTCTGTGCCTCAGTTCCCCATGTATAAAATGGGGATAAAAATACTTCCTTACTTCACAGGCATGATGTGAGGATAAATACACTGGGGATTGTGAGGCACTTGGATATTAGTACAGTAAGGGGGCCATATAACTACCTAAAAGGTTGGGAATTGGTATTTGGTTTAAGTAAACTTAAATCTATTACAGATCCATATACTAAAGGTAAACTAATATAGGGCTAGCCTCAGAATGTTGATCTTTTTCACATACAATCTTTTTTTTTTGCATAAATATTTCAAAATGGATGAATGTCATGTGTGCTGGTTGCCTTATTAATCTTTTATTCTGTAAAAATAAAAAAATTAAACCTATTGCACAATGCCTTGCCTCCTAGCTATACAGAACATTTTTAAAAAGTTTTATAACACTGCTTAGGAACCAGTGCACATAGTTTGTTGCAGTTTTTCATTTTTCTTTTCTTCATTGCTGATAACTGCTTTTTGATATTCTGAATGGTTAACTACATGGCGAAGTATGACAAATTGGCCAGTCAGACACTGTACCAACACCTGAAGTAAGAGTACTAACCTTTTTTTAACTGTCTGTTGTGCTAATGTGATTGTTCAATGTGAATTCCCACATGGATGTTTGTTGCACTTTATTTATCTGTAAAAGAACTAAATCGTGTGTGTGTGTGTGTGTGTGTGTGTGTTATATGCGTCAAGAAAAATATAGGAGGAGGTTTGAGTGAGATGAAAATGTTCTGTAGAATGTGTCTAATAGAAAATGGTTGGTTATCTTTTTTATTTATTTATTTTAATCCGCATCCAGGTCATTTGCTTTTAGAAGCCTTTCAATTAGGTGTCTTTTTTTTTATTCAATGTATTTCATGTAGCATTCTGATTTATTCTAGAGTTGGAAAATAAATAATTACATCAACCCCCAGACTTCTGCTCTTACCATATGAATTTAGCTGGCAAAGTGAGAAACTGTTAACTGAGTTAAAATGTGTTTTATAAGGTGTTGCTGACTTTTGGGGGGGGGGGGGGGATGTACGGGGGTAATGCTGAAAAATATTGAGCATCTACTGCTTCTTTTACCTCTGACATTAATAGCTGGTGAATGCTCTTTTGATGTTTATTCTGCCACAAATGTCCTTCATGTTCCAATAGCTGCTGTTGTAATGCACATTGAGACTAGGGAAATGAAAAATTGTTTTTATCTGGTGGAGATGGGGGAAAGTCTGGCATATATGGGACCTCACTTAAGACCAGCATCCTGACATTTTCCTTTCTACTGATGCACTAATATAAATACTGCAGCAAAAAAGACCGTTCCAGGGTGATTTTCCCCCTTTCTCCCCCTGGCCAAGACCATACATTTCTTGTTTCCTTGCCTTCTCAAGAACAGATGTTCCTGTCTCTAGTTACTGTTGTAGCTTTTTCCATGTGAAGCCATGCAGTGGCGTTAAGATGACAGATTTTTCACTTATCAAATGCCTAATTAATGTACAGCAAGTCAGAAAAATGTTTCCAAAAACCAAAGAATAGACCCAAAAATGGATGTCAATTACTGTTGCAAAAGGTATGTAAGCTGTCAGAACTTGTGGTCATTTTCCTATGTGATGGCTCTTATGATGCACAAGGATATGTTCCCAGAGGCACATCTCAATTCTGTAATGGAAAAGAGAGTTTAATGGCAGAGACACTGGTCCTTAGAGTCTTTTCCCAACTCATCGAGTTCAACTCCTCTTGCAGAGTTTTCTTCCCTGACACTAACTGGACCAAATATTGGGCAAATCCAGGGAGTCTGAACAGAGTGCAGACAAGAAAAACACCTGGAGAAATTACAGTAAATATCTTCTGAGATACACTTAATGCATTGCTGTGAAAGCTCTGTCAATGTGTCTTGTGTGCTGTTCTCCTCTCCTTCTGATAAGGAAGAATCAGCAGCACCATCTTTAATTTCGTTTGTATTTATAAAATGTGCCTATGCACACAGCATTTAGAAAGGGTTACATCAAGATTTTGCTGCATGCCCTGTGTAAAGAGTGGCAGAGATCTGTGCTGCCCTTGGAGGAGCTCTGGGAAGGATCTACCACTCAGTCACAAATACTTCCTTGTCCCAGGAACTTACTGATCCCTCACAGACTGCAGCTTATTGTCCTCTTTGTGCCAGCTCAGCTTCACTGGGCAGCATATAGGGGGAAGAAAGGCAGGGCCTTTGCTCTACCTATTCCTTGCCCCTTCCTCCCTTCTCCCCACCCACCTGGTTGGGGAGTAGTGATGTGGCAGCACAGCCCTTTCTCTCTTACCTCATGCTCCAGTTGGGAGTGCCAGTGTGGCTGCAGAGGAGGTGCCTTTCCTTCCTACATGGTCACATTAGGCTAGGCTGCAATCTTGCCCAAAGCGATCAAATTATCAGTAATGAACTCCTCCACCCATCCAACCCCAAAGAACTAATAACTTCACTGCTTCTCCCTCTTCACCTGCGTGCTTTCCTCAACTAACCACTTTCTCCAAAGCCTGAGCAAATACGCAGGCCTTCCAGCATGCCATGAAAGTCAATAGAATTGAGATTTTCTACAGACTCTCATTGCAGCAATTCATCCTTGAAGATTTAAATAGAGGAATTTGCTCCTCATTGATGAGAAGGGAGATCTCTGGCTGCAAAGAGAGACTACATTGGTATTTCTAACAGCTTTTAAAGCAGAAAGTTCAATAACATAGCAGGATGGTGACCACCAAAGTACCGAGATCTGCAGATGAAAGTCTATATGAGTGCTAGGAAGGCAATATAGTTTTTAAAAGTAAATACTGAAGTACTGATAACTGCAGGAACTCTATGCACTAAGGACATATCTACACTGGTAGAGTTACAGTGCCAGGAGTTAGAGTTGCTCAGAGACCGTTGAAGGGAAACAGCTGTTGTGTGTTCACACTGTCAGCTGCCCGCGCAATAGCATGTTCACTATTGCAGCGGTATTCGGAGCCATGCACTCTGGGCAGCTATTCCACAGAGCACCTCTTCTTCTGCTGCTAAGAATTGTGGGAAGGCGGAGCGGGTCGTGGGGCATCCTAGGTCCTGTCCCAGTGCCCCGTGATGCATTGCTTCGCATCCCAGCAAGCCCTGTGCTTCCATCTGCATTTGGCGCCATCTTTCAATGGTTTGTGTACTGCACGCCCTGCCTCTTCAGGCTGCAGGAATGGATCCTGAACTGTTGACCAGTATGCTGCTCGCTCTGACCAACACGTCACAAGTGGCAGTGGAGTTATTCCTTAAACTACAAAGGCAAGAGGAGTGCAACATTGATCTCGCCACACATAGTAGCTATGACACGAGATTGCTTGTGGCATTCACAGAGGTGCTGACCACAGTGGTATGCTGTTTTTGGGCTTGGGAACCAAGCACACTGTGGTGGGATGACGGGCAGTGGCTGCAGAACTTTCAGATGAGGAAAGCCATATTCATGGGACGGTGTAATGAGCTCGCCCCAGCCCTGCAGCCCAAGGACACAAGAATGAGAGCTTCCCTGCTGTTGGAGAAGTGCGTGGTGATTGCACTGTGGCAGTTGGCTACTCCAGACTGCTACCACCAGTTTGGAGTGGGAAAGTCGACCATTAGACTCATGTTGACGGAAGTCTGCAGGGCCATTAATCGCATCCTGCTCCGAAAGCTCATGACTCTGGGCAACATGCGTGACATTGTAGATGGCTTTGCACAAATGGGCTTCCCTAACTGCCGAGGGGTGATAGATGGCACGCATATTCCAATTCTGGCACCACACCACTGGCCACTGAGTACATTAATCGCAAGGGGTATTTCTCAATGGTTATCCAGGTGCTTGTGGATCACCGTGGGCGTGTCACAGACATTAACACAGGCTGGTCCAGAAAGGTGCATGATGCACAAATCTTTCAGAACACTGGCCTGTTCAGGAAGCTGCAAGCAGGGCCTTTCTTCCCAGACCAGAAGATCACCATAGGGGAAGTCGAAATACCCATTGTGATCCTGGGAGACACCCGCCTACCCCTTAATGCCGTGGCTTATGAAGCCATATACAGCGCAACTTGACAGCAGCAAGGGTCAACAACAGGCTGAGCAAGTGCAAAATGACTGAGTGTGCTTTTGGCCATATAAAAGCCCATTGGCGCTGCTTCTGTGGAAAGCTGGACCTGGCCGATGACAATATTCCTATGCTTATAGCTGCGTGCTGTACACTCCATAATATTTGTGAAGGGAAGGGTGAAAGCTTCACTCAGGGCTGGACTGCAGAGGCTCAGCACCTGGAAGCTGTTTGAACAGCCAGAGACCAGGGCTATTAAAGGGGTGCAGCACGGGGCCATAAGGATCAGGGATGCCTTGAGGCAGCACTTTGAAGCTGAAAGCCACTAATATTTGTTGCTATGCGTGGGAGTGCAGTGCTTGTAATGCTAGGAGGTGATTGGTGCAGATGATGCAATATGTGGGTTTAACATAATTGTATATTGCTTTGCAGGGCTCTTTTTGCTTTCAATTAATAGAATAAAGATTGCTTTCAAACCAACACAATTCTTTTATTAAAAAACAACCAGAGAAGAGAGTCAAACAAAAAAAAAACCCATCAGCAATGAGGGGGATGGGGGAAGGGAAGGTCCCAGGAATAGGTGGGGTCCTGGGTTGGCTAAAGATTTGTGTATGTCCAGGGATCATATCCAAACTTTGGAGTACAGTGCAGAGGGTACTGTTCTTCAGCAGGGCCAAACTGCAGAGGGATGGGTGTTGAGTGCAGTGAGAGTCCACAGTGCGGACTGTGCGAGGGGAAGGAGTGGCATGCCATGGGTATAGACTGGAGCCAGAAGGTTGATAACGGTGTGTTGGCGGTGTCTGGGGGGAGCTTGGGGAAAAGTTTTGTGACAGGGGCTGCAGGGGAGGGCGGGCACAGAGCTGTTCGGTTTGCAGAGCTGGTATCACCTGGAGCATGTCTGCTTGGAACTCCATAACGTTTAAGAGCCGCTCCATGGCTTCATTCTGGTGTGCCGTGTTCTTCTTTAGGTCCCTCTTCTCGCTGTCCCGCCACTCCTTCAATTCCTGTTTCTCGGTTGCGGAGTGCATAGTAACATCACGCAGAAAGTCCTTCTTCTTGGCCGCTTTCTAATTCTGCGCAGCCGTTCAGTCGCCGATAAAGTGGGAGGCTGAGTTCCCAAGGTCAACTATGTGAAGTTTAAATGCAACATTTTACAGAAGCAGTATTGTTTGCAACACAGAGAACACTGATTCAGTGATTTAAAACGCAGTCAGTACACTCACACCTGTCACTAACTGGCTGACCCCAGGCAAGCACACATGAGCCACAAGACGCCCAAAATGCTGAGTAGCCGCAGGGACAGGGTAAATCGGTCTTCCTGGACCCTGCTGCATACTGGGCACATGGCTTTTGGGGAGAGCTAGCACTGTAGGGGGGGTCTGATAATCATTCCTGTCCCCATGCTTTCCACAGGATGTGATTATTATGAAGATATCTCACTGCTGGGGGTGAGCAGGGAATCATGGGAGAGTCTTCTCCAAGACTGCAGCTTCTGCCCTGGCCCCTATGCAGCTCACCTGTGTGCAGCAATGGTAGTCACCCCTCCCCCCGGTGACAGCAGAGTGGCGTGGGAAAGTTACCATTAATGGGGCAAGAAACAAAGCAGCTCTGCCGAAGAACCTGCGGCAGCAGATTGCCCAGTATCTCCACGAGAGATCTCTGAGGGAGATTGCTGTGAAGTGAGGGAGTCAACAGCCTGTCCCACCACTCAGACTAGGCATGCGGTGGGAGACAAGCCTGCTTTCTTCAACCCTCCTGCCCCCAACAACTCGCTTCAGCAATTCCCAAAATCAAATCCACTTACCAGGGGCCTCCTATCTTCTTTGCGCTTCGCCAACATCCAACAGCTGTGACTGGCTAGCCTCTTCCAGGGTAGAGAAGAGCTCCTGGCTGCATGCATCTCTGACCTCCGAGTCATCCTCTGCCTCTGGGGGCCCCCTCCCCCTCCACATCCTCATCCAAGATTTCCTCCTGGCTCGGTCCACTCTTGACTGGCACGCGAGTCACCGAAGTATCCACAGTGGAGGTGGGGTCGCCACCGAGTATCGTGTCCAGCTCTTTGTAGAACTGGCAGCTCATGGGCACAGCACCAGAACAGGGGTTTGCCTCCTGCGCCTTGTGGTAGGCATTCTGCAGCTCCTTCACTCTGACTCTGCACTGCAGTGTGTCTTGGTCATGACCCCTTTCTGTCATGCATTGTGAAATCTGTCCATAGGTATCATAATTCCTATGGCTGGAGCGCAGCTGGGACTAGACAGCCTCTTCTCCCCAAATGCCAATGAGGTCCAGCAGCTTGGCATTGCTCTAAGCGGGGGATCGCCTGGTGCGTGGAGCAGGCATGGCCACCTGGAAAGATGCGCTGAGACCACTGCATGAATCACCGAGCAAACAGGAAGGGGACTTTCAAAATTCCAAAGGAATTTACAGGGTGGGGATGACAGTTGGTCACCTGAGGGCAGGGCAGTAGAGTTCAAACCGATAACCAGAGAAGCGAGAACAGGCATTGCGGGACACCTCCCAGAGGCCAATCGCAGCGCTGTAATCAACCATGGTGTCTACAGTGGCACCGCAGCGCTGTAGCCCCGGTGCAGAAAGCTGTACATATCTCATTGCAGTGGTTTTTTTAAAGCACCGCAACTGCGTGGTTTCTGCGCACTAAGTGGCTTGGCAGTGTGTACACCTCAGGAGTTACAGCACAAAGCTACTTTACTGCACAGAAACTTGCCAGTGTAGACAGGGCCTAACAGTAACAAGAGCTTAATATAGTAGTTCCTCATTCCTGTCCCCACTAAAATCAGTGACTCACTTCCCTTTCTTTTATTTAGGAGTTGCCCAACACAATAAGTAAGCAGTTAGCTTCCAAAGCATGGTCTGTTCTAGAAAAATAGTACACTTATTGTAATGGCTTGTAGGGGCTGGATGATTTCACAGGCTCCTGGGTATAACGAAATCCTATTAAATTACTCAACATTTTAGGAGAAGGTGTTGGATTGTGTTCTGTATGTGATAAAATGCAACCAACTATTTCTACTTCTTTATATGGCAGGAGATGGTAATTTCTAGTTGACTAGATACAAATCTCTCTACTTGGTTCTGCTGAGCCGAGGGTGGTTGTTAACCTTGCTGCTGAGACCTCAGTGTTAACATAATGATTTTATTGGAAAAAGTAATTTTCTTGCAACTTATTAACTCACATATGTGTCCAGACAATAATCTGAGATCCATTCGAAAATGGGACTTAGAAATTGTACTATGATGATTACATTGTTTAAAAAAAAAAAAAATTCATGACCATATGGTAGTATTTCTTAGCAACTCTATGCAATAAAACAAAATACTGTGGTGTTGTCTGAGAATACATAACACGTTTTGAGATCTTGATAAAATTCTCATGATAAATAGAAAATTATTTTTGTCACCACTCCATTAAGTTTCATGAAAAATGTAATTACAGGCTTGATGTTTTTTGATGTGACTAAAAATTTGAGTTTTCTAATAATATCAACTCTTTCAATGGTTTTATTTTGTTTGTTTGTTTTACCATGCACAGCCTTGCTGGGAAAGATACAGGGTTTAACAATTTTATAAGGTTGGGATGAGTAGGTTTTCTGGAGCTTGTCAATTCATTATTTGCTGCTGCTGGCTAGCATCATTAATTTGGTTGTATATAATTTAAAGCTGTTGCTGGTGGCAGTAAATTTAATTATTATTGTTATGGTGCTCAGAGCATTTGCATGGAAGTTTTTAATTATGGCAACATCCAAATAAACATAAAGGAAAACCCAGCTTGACACAAAGAAAACTAACTAGAAGCACCTTTGATTTTTTTTTTATCTTCAGCTACTAGAAAACCCTTCATATACATGCTATTATATTCCATGCCTTGCATTCACCTAAGTATCTGTCCTTAAAAAATGACCACCTTGTTTGTCAAAATGTTTTGTTTTTTCTCCATGATGTCCACACAGAATCCCATGGCTAAAATAATCTCAAAGTTTTCAGCTAATTGGGTAGATTACAATTATTTTTCTACAGTCTGCAGCATGCTCATTCCAAAAGTGCTAGCAATCAGTCACTGCCAAGACATAACTTAATCTAGTAGTCATCACACACTGGGATTGCTATTTCTATCTGAACATTTTGGCTTAAGGCTAAAAAAAAGAAAAAATTGCATTGTTTCCTTAAGGGCCTGTGCTACTAGCCTACTTAATCTCCCCAGATAACTTCCCTCTACATGAGTCAGCCCTGCTGCAAGGACACTTCATTACATCTGACAGTGATGGCAAATGATTTACCAGTCCCTCTGATTGTACAGTGCAATTTAGGAAGCAGCCAAACAACTGTGACTGTCGCTGCCATAAAATCTATGCCTGGCACTGCTGCAAAGCACTCTAGAGAATTGCAGAAGACAGCACAGAATTCACCAGAACTGTTTGTGCTGGCCATCAAAGCACAATTTAATAAAAGAAAATATCACAGAAAATGGAGATGGAATTCAAATAATAAGATTAGTTGCAGCTTCATACAGTTCTCAACTGCACTCAATAAAAGGAAAAAGTATAGCCTTCCCACATTATCAAAGTTCATATTTTAGTGCTGAGATAATCAATTTCCCCTGTTTCTTATAGACCTTATGCTATTTGGTACTGACTTCCTTGACCTCCCCAGGTAACCCTTCCCTACTATAGTGAATAAATGTTGCAAGAGCCTTTAAAAGAAAAATTAAAGTCTATTGTCACATTCTGTAGGGGTTTTTTTCTTTTCTTTTTTTAGTAGTTCACCTGTTCCTGTTGCTGCTTCCTCACTTGACCTCCAATGAGGGAAAAATCTGAGGTTGCAGAAGTCAGGCATTTTTTGAATTGTCTGGTCAATCCATTTCCAGTATGAGTCCACTGTATCATTAAACACTTTGCCGCTTGTTAGTCATTGCATGCAAATGCAAGTAACATCTCTAAGTTACAGATTTTATCTCATGACATGTTGTAGATCTGGCAAGGAAGGGGAATGAACAGGAAATATATAAAAGCCATGTTTATGGAGAACACTTAATATTGAGGTGGTTGGGAGGCCTGGGCTGTATGATTTAATATAATTCTTTAACAGGAAGATTGGGAATAATATGCCAAGGAGAACAGATGGCACTTCAGACAAGACTGAAAAACGTTAGGGATGCCAGGGGAAGGGTGAAAGAAGGATCTATTGCTTACTTTGGAGGGACAGAGGGAAGACAGAGAAATCCAAAGCTCAAGATACATAGGAAACAACAAGACTAATAGGATTAAATAAAGAGAGCATCAGGTCAGGTTGGGGTAATCTAGAGTAAAATCTCAAAGAATAGTATAGACATTCCACAATGGATTCTGAAATAAACAGGAAATCAGAGGATATATAAGATGGATATGTGTTCCAGGTTTGAGTGGGGACCTGTGCCAGTATATTTTGGATGGATTGGATAGGAGGAATTTATGGGAGAAGAAAGAATTGATGAGGTTAACGAAGGCAGAAAATTGTAGATGTACCCAAAAGCAATTTCAGAGGTTGGGTATGATCTGCAGAAAAGTGTCCTCCCAAGACTGAATTCAGAAAGTATATAGCCAAGATTTATACAATAGACTGGGAGCCAAGAATGTAACACTAATATATTCTGCAGGCACTGATAGTAGCTGTATAGCTGGTTGATAATGATTAAGTTCTAGTTCAGAGGCAGCATGGCCCAGTGAGGAGGGCACTGGACTGTGGCTCACAGATCTAGCTCAGATTATTATTAGTAGTGATGCCTATTCACTTTTAAATAGCAATGCAATATGCTCTCTTTGGATCACCCTCTATTGAGTATATAATTATCTCTGGAACTATATGGACAGGTTTTTAAGAATCTAGCATGGGAGGAGGGTCTCCAGACTTTGCCATATACTTAACCCTTGGCTCCACTTTAATCTTTTGAGAAACATCCCCCTATCTGGAATTGCTTCTTGTCTAAAAACTTCTAATATTCCAGTGCAGTGGTTCCTGATGGCTGTCCAGTCAGCTGGCTGCTCAGTTTATTTGGTGTATCCTATTAGCCAGTAAAATACTTTGTTTTTACTTATATCAAACTAAGCCTAATGTTACCTTTTTATAATTCTTCAGGACAAAAGGTCCTCTCCTTGAATCCTTCAAATAGCAAGCATCATGCTTCTAAAGTAGTGCATTACTCTAACCTCTCCTAATGTGAACTAATCTTCATAACACCCCATATAACACAGGTAAGTGTTTTATTGCCCCCAATTTACAGAACACAAAACTGAGGCACTACATGGGTTTCATAGAGTATAGAAGAACTAAGAACAGAATCCAGATTTCCTGCAATAGCTCTGTTCTATACATTAGCACAAAACTATTGTATCTCTTTTGTATGGTCCCAGTTGTCAGTCCTGGACCTCCATGTCAGACACTATGAATCCAGATTTCTCCCTGCCTAGAGTATCCCTAGACCAAGGGTGGGCAAACTTTTTGGCCCGAGGGCCACATCTGGGTGAAGAAATTGTATGTAGGGCCATGAATGTAGGGCTGGGGCAAGGGTTGGGGTGCAGGAGTGTGGGGTACAGCAGGGGGCTCAGGGCAGGGGGTTGGGGCTAAGGGCAAGGGGTTGGGGTGCAGAGTGTGGGGTGGCTCAGGGCAGGGGGCTGAGGTGCAGGAGGGGTGTGGCAGGGAGCTCAAGGCAGGGGGTTGGGGGGCTCAGGGAAGGGGGTTGGGGTGCGGGGTGCAGCTCCGGCCCAGCGTCACTTACCTCAAGCGACTCCAGGGTGGCAGTGGCATGCAGCAGGGCTAAGGTAGGCTCCCTGTCTGCCCTGGCTCCGCGCCGCTCCCAGAAGTGGCCAGCATGTCTGGCAGTGGCTCCTGGGAGTGGGGTGGGGCAGGCGGCTCCGCCACGCTCTACCCTCGCCTGCGGGTACCACCCCAAAACTCCATTGGCCGCGGTTCTCCGTTCCTGGCCAATGGGAGCTGTGGGGGGAGGTTCCTTCAGGCGAAGGTAGCACACAGAGCCCTCTGCCCCCTTCCCCTCCTCCCCAGGGGCCACAGGGATGTGGCGCTGGCAAGTTTTGGGAGCGGCGCGGGGCCAGGGCAGGCAGGAAGCGTGTCTTAGCTCCGCTATGCTACGGGGCTGGCAATCCTGCGGGCCGGATTGAAAGCCCTGATGGGCCGGATCCACCCTGCGGGCCGTAGTTTGCCCTCCCCTGCCCTAGACCCTATAAAGGACTCACCACAAGCTTATGATTTCTCTTGGTGAGGGGGCAGCTCTATGGGGGGTAAGTGTGCTATGCTTGAGGCTATATTCTCTCTCCTTAGAGGAGATCCAGAGGCAGAGGTAGGTAGGGTGGAACCTACCACACTTTTCTGAAGGAGCTAACCTGCCACAGTATCTCACCCATCCAGAACTATGTAGAACATATAGAAGGGAGTTGATGTGGAGGCATGTGGCTTCAACTGGGATTGGCCTGGTCTGTACTGGATCCTCTGAGATCTATGGGCTCTCTTGAAAACTCTGCCTGTTCCACAGGGGGTGAGCGAATAAACTCAGCCCCCACTTCCCTTGCCTGGGGAAACTTCGCCTACTCACTTCTTTCAGATTTCTCCATTGGAGGGACCAGGCTAGCCTGTAGACTTTTTTTACTGTAGCTACAAAAGTTATTCATTCTAAATTTTTAACCTCATATGAGTTTTCTCTTTATCTCCTAACTGATCTTGAATGGGAAATTAAGTTTACTTATTTTGCCTGCATTCTGGTTCTCTGCAGAATGTTTTTTAAATTTGTTTAAAAAAGTACAGCATGTTAATGAATCAGTAATGCTGGCTAATAGAATTTAAACTAATGTAATTCTTCTCTACTCTCTCTGTAATGTGCAAAATAGGGCAGCAGGATTGTGTATCATGTAGATAAGCCTGTTCAAGCAGCTGAAAGATATCTAGGGGGGGGGGGGAATGCTTTTAAAGGAATAGATATGCAAAGCTCTGTAAAAAGGCTTCATAGAAATTGCTATAATTCAGTCAGACCTAGTTAATCCATGCTTGGGGAAACTATCTTTGGGTAGCTACAGAATGTATGCTGTGACTGTTCATTGAACAATTCTGGAATGATGGCTGAATAGTTTAATTTTATGGGCTCTATTCTCATTGCTATCCAGTAAAATGGATTAAGGCCTGATTCTCCATTGTCTTGGACCTTGTGAAATCATTTACCCTTATGTAAAACACTGCTACCAAATCAGAATGCAAGTGTTTTGCACCAGCTTTGCACTACCATCAGTGGTATAAATGACTCCACAAGTTGGAGTATTAGGCACCAAGGCCATGTCTACCCTACAGACTCTGGTTGATACAAGTTACGTTGCCGTAAAGCTGCAGCAGTTAGTATATATCTGATTTAATAAGCCATTTACCAGCCAGCAGTACTCTAGCACAACCACATTTTAACACCGAAGCAACCGTTAGCCCTTAATATAAACATGTAATTCTGCTTTTCAGAGGTATCGATGTGCAGGACGGGGGTCAGTGAATCTGCAATCTGAAATTTATTGGTCAGCCTCTTTGTTTACGACTTACTCATTGTACTAAATTGCATACCTGCACATTGTTCACTTTAATGGCTGACAATACATCTGTCTATTGAATGTTCTAATAACGACAAAGCATTTTGCTGGCAGTTACTACATTTTTGGTAATATATTTATTGCTGTAGAGCTGGGGCGTCAAACATACAGACCAAATATGGTCTGCATTAAACATTTCTAAGGACTTTATTACACATGCCTCTTCTCCCAATTTAAAACTATTTTCATTTAAAAAAAGTAAGATTCTAATCCTCATTACAGAGAGAACTTCAAATATGACCCGAGTATGACCCAGTTTAGAGACAGCTCTCTGAGTTTGCAGACAATCTGAAACAATGGTTCAGATGTATGAACTCCTTTGTCCCATATTTAATCTGAGCAGAGTATCAACTATGACTCTTCAGAGTCAATATTAACTATTTAATCTTTTTAGTGGATGGAATGGGGGTAAGAATGAAACACACTGAATTGGGAGTTGCTGCACAGAAGGAAATGCAGAGACAGGAACAGTGGAGAGGATGGAGGAGGAAGAAAAACAAAGGACAGAAATACCTGTCAGGGCAAAAGGGGAACATACTGTCTCACTGAGTGAATGCAACAAGGCATGGAACAAATAATAAACTAAGCATTTTCTTCCTATATCATGACCATAGTCTCCCCTGGATCTCTGTGCCAACCTCCTCCCTAAGTCAGTGGGCATTCTGCTGTGCATTGTGGGGTGTGTGTGCACATGTGTGTAAAGTATTCTGAGAGCCTTTGACAAGTTCCCCCACTAAATTAGCTGTTACCTATCAAGAAAGAGATATTGGTGCCATTATGGATAGTTCTTAGAAAACATCTGCTCAAGGTGCAGCAGCAGTCAAAAAAGCTAACAACATTAGGAACCACTACAAAAGGGATAGATAATGAGACGGAAAATATTAAATACCACTTTATAAATCCATGGTACCCTCATACCTGGAATACTGCATGCTGTTCTGGTTGCCCATCTCAAAAAAGTTATATTAAAATTGGAAAAGGTGCTGAAGGTCAACAAAAATAATTAGGGGTATGGAACAGCTTCCTTACGAGGAGATATTAAAAAGACTGGGACTGTTCAGCTTATAAAAGGGATTGGGGGTGGGGAAGGATATGATAGGGGTCTATAAAATCCATGAATGGAGTGGAAAGTGAACACATAACACAAGAAATCGGAATTATCCGATGAAATGAATAGGCAACAGATTTAAAACAAACAAAGGAAGTACTTCACACAACTTTCACTCATTGCCATGGGATGTTGTGAAGGCCAAAAGTATTTTTTGGTTAAAAAAAGAATGTGATAAGTTCATGAAGGATAGGTCCATCAATAGCTATTAGCCAAGATAGTCAGGGACACAGCCCCAGTTTCTGGGTGTCCCTTAACCTCCAACTGCCAGAAGCTGGGACTGGATCACAGAGGATGCATCACGCGATAGATAGCCCTGTTCTGTTCATTCCCTCTGAAGCATCTGGCACAGGCTGTTGTCAGAAGACCGGACACTGGGCTAGATTGATCATATTGGATCAAACCAATGGTCCTCCTTATGTTCTTATATAGTCCTGAATTTATACCCCTGGGCTATGGACCATAAATATAGAATTCAGCCATTTCCTCTGAAGACATTTTACATCTTCCTTTAGAGGTAGGGATTTTATTTCTAGTGCAAACTGCTCTGAGCCCCACCAGATGAATGTGGTATCTTTCTATAATGCTGCAGTCAGACAAATAATTGCTACGGAACTAGGGATCTTGTTAACTTAGTTTTCCTGGATTAATCTGATTGGAGTTGATACAGCAAGGACCACTTAAAGTTTTAGCGTGCCTCAGATGCCATTCGTCATGCAGCTATGAACACGGGAGTTATGTGGGTTGAATGTCATTTTGGTGTTGACCCAGAATGCCAAATGGTGGGAGTAGGGGAGAGGGCTTTGTCTGGACTGGTGTGGGGAAAAGGAGTGACTCCTTTAAGGGTTCCCCTCCCTCAAGACTTTGGAGGGGAGTGGTTGGCGAGGCGGGAGAGGAAGGAATCGCCTGACCTGGTGAGGGCAGGCTAGTGGGGCTCAGGTAAGCCATTGGCCAGGGCCAGCGCAACCTATTAGGCGACCTAGGTGGTCGCTTAGGGCGCTAAGATTTGGGGGGCGCCAGCTGCCCCGGTCGTTAGCGTTATTTTGGAGGTGGGACCTTCCGCCGCCTTGGGCAGCGGAAAAGCTGGCAGCGCTCCTGGCAGGGGGGCACGGGGAGGGCCGCCCACAGTAATGGGGGGGCGCACAGGGGAACCACTCCCCGCCCCAGCTCACCTCCACTCTGCCTCCTCCGCTGAGCACACAGCCCCCGCTCTAATTCTCCTCCAATTGGCGCCGCAAGCCTGGGAGGGGAGGAGAATTAGAGCGGCGCCGGCGTGCTCAGCGGAGGAGGCGGAGCGAAGGTGAGCTGGGGCGGGCTCCCCGGGCGGGGTTGGCTGCCGCGAAGGGGGGTAGCTGCAGAGTGGGGGGGTGGCGGGCGGGGTTAGCTGCCGCGGGGGGGGCTCCTCTGGTGGGAGGGGCGGGTGGGCGGGGTTAGCTGGGTGCGGGGGTGCAAGGTGGAAGTTTCGCCTAGGGCACGAAACTTCCTTGCACCGGCCCTGCCATTGGCCCACACATAGCTGGGAGAAGGTGTGTGTGTGTATATATATCAGCCTCCAGTCTGAGTTGCCTCTCTTGCCATCATGTGAACAGGTCACAGGAGTTGGTGACAGGGTGTTTGGGCGTAATATTGTGCCACGTGGCTAGTTCCCCCTGGAAGTTGGTTGCAGGGTCTCAGCGGTGAGGCAGCGATGAGCTGGCGTGAATGGAGGAGCATATCAGAGGATACCTCTTTTACATTCATTGGCCAGGGAAGGGGCTTCATGAGTGAATCGCTGTGTACCTCGGGGAAACCGATCTGAAGATTTAGTAAAGGGTTGGGACAAAAATTAGGCAGGAAGTTGGGTCTAGTGTAGCCACAAGGCCTTTGCAAGTGGACAAGGCTATAAGATGGGTTCATCAGGGGTGGCTACATTACATATCATGAGTGGGAAAGGACGGTGATTTTTATCATGAAATTGCAAATGGCTCAAGTGATCAGTCACTGGCCATCAAATGCTTACAGGATGTATGAGTCCCTTGGTTGAGAAAGAGAGTCCAACAGTGTGTATATATATGCTAATTTTGTTCAGTGTCCCAAAGCAAGGGAATTGGTAATGAGTGCTAGTATTCACCTTTGCGGGCACAGTATTGTGCATTGAACTGACAGGCGGGGACCAGCCGATGCCCCTTTATGCTCTTTGGCAGTCTCCTGAAATTATTATTGTACTCCTGGGTGAAAACAATTTGGGATTTTGTAAGGGGGGTAAAGAGAAATTCAGGGCAGATCCAGGACCTTTTCATGGGGGTGACTGAGAACTGATCTAAAATGCTTCAGCAGAAGGTATGGTGGGGAGCCACCAGGTCTCCATAGGTGACAAGGACTGAAGATATCCAAATCATCGGGAACAGAGAGATTCAGTCGTCACCCATCAAAAATACCCTGTTTGGTACCAGAGTTATTCAGGGACAATGGGATACATCTCTCTGACCAGAGACGGGATATAAACTTTTGCTGATAGTTAACAGTTCCCTGTCTAATATCTGGGAACCTGGAGGGGAGTGATGGGGAGGCAGCCAAGCTAATTGCTGGCGCCTCCTTGTGGTAGGTGTAAAGGAGAGGTAATTGTTTCATATATGGTCCATTCACTGACGAGAGTTGGAAGTGGACTTAGGAGAGGCATCCGGAGCTAGGGCATGGGGTTGACGCTCCAAATGTCTGCCACAATGAGCAGACAACCTCCTTTCCCCACCCCATAACTGTTGGGCGAGAGTGCCACACACTCAGGTTTGAGACACCCAGGTTTATGAATTCAAACCTTTATTTGAATCAAAAGCATGTCTTGCAATTACAATTACTATTAAAGAAAGAAACAGACATACAGAAAAAAGACAACAGTGAGTTACTTTCTCCTGGTACATAGGTGGGCCATGATGGACTTCTCCTACAAAGCTCTGACTGCCCCTTACAATTTCCTATATACTAGACACATCCAAATTATATATCCATTAGTTCTTTTCCTATCACCATTAAGTATTATCTTGTGCCGCTCATTCACGTATAAACTTCAATTGGCATGACTTTTGCTGTCCTGGCTATTTTCATGTTGTTTCTTTTTTTTTTTTTTTTTTTTAATTGGTTTATTACCACAGATCAAGCGTTGATGCATGCTTGACTAGGTCACCAGGAACGTGGTTTTTCTCTAATTGGCTGTGGTAGCACATTTTCTGTATCCATTGTTTTCCAATTTAAGCACATCCTGTGGTCAAATCACCTTTGTCCTATGCAGTATCTGTAAGCACATTTACTTTAATAATACATCTGTTAGTCTTAAAGGTGCCACAGGACTCTCTGTTGCTTTTTAAGGTCACTAAGGCAACACTCATATCAAAACTAGGCAAAAGCCAGCCAAGTAACACACGCATCATTTTGGTCTGTCCAAACTTATTTTGTTAGAAATGACCCTTATAACAATTCCCAAAACACCTCATATGTGGGGAGGTTAATAGGGTCCCAGCAACAGGCTGGACACCAGCTCTGGAGGGGTGGCGAGGCTGATGGCAGCTCTCCACCAGGTAGAAACAATTAAAGAAGGAATCATGATCTGCACTGTATGAGTTACTGCCAGCTAGTTCCCAGATGAGTTAATGAAGTTGCAGCCTAATTAATTCACATCCCTTGCATCTTGTCTGTCTTCACTTGGGTCTGGGACAATTCCCTGCTTCACTGGCTCCCCATTTCTAACGTGTCAAAAGGAGAGAGAGAGGACATTCATTTCCAGAACTTTGTTTCAGGGAGGGAGAAAAGATCTCAGTAGCTCAGGTGATGCCCTCCCCTGGCCTGTGTAGTTACAGTAAGGGAGAGTATATAGGATTGCAGTTCTCCTTCTTTGAATAAAAGTAGAGAGAGCTCCTTCTGCTATCCTTCCCCTGGAACTCCTTCCCCATTTAGCTGGTGAGGTGAGGGCTTACCAGGCAGAACTTGCAGACTTATTTCTTCTCTGTCTATCAAGGAGGTCAGACACTATAGTGATTGGCACAATATTAAAAAAAGCTATATTTTCTTCCTCTTGCTGCAGCCTGTCACTACAAGATAATACAATGACATGTAAGATTGAGATCTGGGATGGTAGCCACGAAATCTATTGCTCCTATTTTGATCCATATTAACCACTGGTAGGGAGTATGAGAGAAGAATCTATAACCTCTCTGCAGGGACGGAGAGAGAAGGGCTTGCTGGCCCAAGCCTCTCCTGTTCCCCTAAGGGGCTGGGGGAAAACTCTTCTGTCTATGCACATTTCTCATCTGTCTACATGATTCCTGGTATCAGGCAGTGCTACATGGCAGGGATATGGAGCTGAGCTGAGTGTCTGCTTCCCAGGATGGAAAGAGAAGGTTGAGGGACCTGGAAATAGGTAAGAAAAAATAATTAGAATGAATGGGGAGGCACAAGAGATTAAAAGGAGATTGGGGTGGGGGGGAAAGAGATGAAACAACACAAGGAAAGAAAAGTAATGTTGGGGAAAGAGGAGACAACAGATAATGATGAGGAAAAATAAACAGAAAGTTAAAGAAAAGGGAAGAATAAAAGCAAGGGGATCTAGCTATCTGATTTTTCAGGTGGGCCCAAGCCGACTTTTATTGCTGCAGGCACATAAATACGGTCTCAAATGTTCCTTTTTTCAAAATTAAAGTTTTCCTTGGGCAAAGATACCTCTAGACAGCCTGCAGGGAGGTCTGTTACTTCCAGATTTTGTAAACAGCCATGGTGTGGCACAGATGAACTGCCCTAACTTACACAGTGAGTCAGAGGTCCATGGAAACTCCCAGACTTGCATTCAGTCCACTGAGCTATTGCAGACCCTTCAGTAAAGTTTCCATGCCCAGAAGAATTGGGCTTTGACAGGAAGAAATAAGTGTGAGAACTCCTCTCAGGGTTCTTTTGAGTCTTCTCTGAGGCCAGTTAAGAGAGCCATTAAAGAATGCTGTATTTTATATGCTCCATAGTGCATGAATGGGGTTTTGTAGCGTGGGAGCTGTTGGAAAAGGTGTATTGCCTAGGATTACTGCTATACTCCACTCCTCTTTAGAGGAAGTTGTCAGGTCTGAATAGCATATGGGCACTCAAGCTGTGGAATGCCCAGCTATGCTGACCCTACTTTGATGAGCCTTGGAGCCTAACTCAGTGATCAGTACTTAGGAGACTGGTTGGGATTGGTACAGCTATTTTTTTGTTATTGTATTTTACTAGCACTGGTGTGGAGTATATAGAATGAAGCATTTTATTCCTTTTTTGGGGGGGGGGGAGGGCAATGTTCTTAGTGAAGGTCAATCATAGCAACTAGTTTATCTGTTTCTTATTGTATAGTGTTGCAGAATGACTTCCTACCATAAAAAGAAACTGCTGAAGAGAGGAGGAAATCAAAGTGAGAGTCAGAAATTGATAGCATAATAGCACTCGTAAGGAGAGGAGAATAGAAAAGAAAATGCACAGCTACAGAATCTGAGAGAAATGGAAAGCAATCACTTGGCATATATTTTTAATGAATAACTAACTCATTTGTGTTTAATGTAGCAGTAAAATATTTGTGAAAAAGAAGCTTAGATCCACTTCTTTACAAACACTGTTTTATATTAGTGTACTGAAGCTATGCATGTATCTGTCTAAGGGTGTGTCTACACTTGGAGCTGGGAGTGAGATTCCCAGCTCAAGGAGACATACTTGTGCTAGCTCTCAGTGAGCCCATGTGCTAAAAATAGAGTGTAGCTCTGGTAGCACAAGAGGTGGGATAGGCTAGGTGCCCCAAGTACGTTCCTATGAGCTTAGATACGAAAGTACTGAGGGTGACTAGCCAGTCCCTCCACTTGCACTGCTGTGGCTAAGTACTTACCCATCTGGCAATCTTCTTGGGCGATAGACACATTGCATCCAGGACAGGACCATTATCTGAAGAACCAAGGCCTAAATCGTGTTTATTCCCACTCTGGTTTGCATTGTAGCATCCTTGTACAAACCAGACAGTCCATTCAGTTCTCAAGTCTTTCAGTTTTCATTATACTACTTTTCAAAAATGTCAAATGTTGTGTGAATAATTTGAAATTATAAGACTGGCAAAATCAATCCAAGCAAATTGCACTTGGTGGGCTCCATTTCTTGACTTCAGGGAATATAATAAATTTCAAGAATGTGATTCCCAAATCCATGTCAAAGAATGGGATTCTCCCCCCCCTCCCCCGCCCCCAAACATTAATAGAGCTCTTCAGCCTGGTTAAAATTACAGGCATACCACTTTTCTGGCAAGTAAGGGTGTATTACAAGTGGTCAGATGTGTAAAACACACCAACTCCTTATGACCTGATAGACACTTGAGATAATTGTTGTAGTGAACCTTTACTAAATTCACAGCAGAAGCTACCAGAAATCCATTGTGGAAAAGATAAATGGATAATGAAAATAATGCTTAGCACTTAGTATGTTTCTTCTTAAAGGACTTCACAAAGATGGATAAACTCTATAATCTCCATTTCATTTTTCAGATGAGGAATTTGAGACAGAGGTTATATGAATTGGATAAGGTTGTACAGCAAGTCAGTGGCAGAGGTGGGAACAGAACTCTGGTCTCCTGATTCCTAGGCCTGTGCCCTAGCCTTTAGCTGGCATGTCCAGCTGCTCACAGCCATTCCAGTTTCCAGAGATCACTAGCGCACTCAGACACTGCCATGCCCCATCTTCTTCCAGGAATGCCTTCTATGCCAAGGGGCTGGGGAAGGTGGTCTAAAAGAGCCACTAGGCCAGCTGTATGCCAGCTGGGTATTCCTCTTACAAATGGAAACACACTCCAAGCACACAGTTGAATCAGCGTCGAGGCTATTATGCACCATCATGTTCGCCCAAGGATCCTCCTCTGAGGCCTAATTGTTGAAATCATATTCTGATTGGGCCTTCTTGATGTTACACCCATGCTCCAAGTCTGAACAGTGCATAGCCTGGATCTTGGCATCACTGAAAAACAAAACACAAGGGATAGTAAAAAAACAAAACAAAAAAAACACAAAACATTTCTTCATTGGGCATGAAAAACATCCCTTCGTTGGAGACTGAGTTTTAAGTTGCCATTTTAAATTGCTTGGTCTCCACAAAGTGCCAACCTGTCCTTTCAGCAGCAGTTTGTGGATAATCAGCTCCTTTAAGCTGGTCTTCTATTGTAAAAACCAAAGTACTTGAGAGTAGCTTCATCAATTTCACTGGACTTTGGTTTAGGCCCTGAGTTTGGCACTCATCTATAGAAAGTGAGTAGAACTTTGAAGAGAAAAAGTTTGGAAAAAAAATAACATTCAGATCAGTAGGGTGAGCGCTGCCCCTACATATCTTGCAGTAGGTATTAATAGATCACCAGTCACCATATCTATGCACAGTTTATAATCCTTTCCCTGATACTTTCACTTATTTTTCTACTAGAAACTTTCCAGTACTTTTACTGAGGAAGGATATGTAGAAGGAACATTCCAGGGTCTCCATGAATAGACCATCAGTACTTACATATGCGCAAGATCAAACTCTTATCCTTCAGTCTGTGTTAACAGTGCNCAGGATATGTAGAAGGAACATTGCAGGGTCTCCATGAATAGGCCATCAGTACTTACATATGCGCAAGATCAAACTCTTATCCTTCAGTCTGTGTTAACAGTGCATGGTATTAATAGTTGCCATTTCCATTGTTTTCATGGAATAAACACAGGATGTATTTTTAGAGAGATGGTATTTTGAGAGAGAGGTTGTTTCATTATCACAAGGACATTCTACTCTACTAAATGGGGGTGAACTCAAAGATTTAGCCTGTCTTTCATTGCCCCCCCAAAAGTATTCTTACATCAAAATAGCTTTGCCCTCCCATCACCACCACCAGACACTCTCTTATTCTTTCGTTTTCAAGAAGCAGCTTCCCTCCAGTTCTGAAGAGGGTATTCTAGGGAGCTGGAACCTGTCTGTTTTGCTCAGTGTGGAGAAAACTGCCTGTTCCTGCTGCTTGTGTATACAGAATGAACTGTGGCATAAGATGCTACAGAAACTATTGTATATTATTCCAGGGAAATTGCTAAAAGAAAAAATCATGGAAACCTATTGGTAAATCAGGCAAGCTTTTTTACAGGGCATCTTGGGCGTGCATTGCTCACATAAACTGCTGCTCCCAGGGCTGGTGCCTGTTGTTTCCTACCCAGCTGCTGCCCAGTAGGCAGAGGTGATGCATGTGGGGGAGGGGGCATGCGTGGTCACGTGCCCCCCAAATTTCCTGCTTGGCTTGTACCGCGCATGCTCAGTAACGCTGCTGAAGCTGGCTGCCCTCACTCTGCTCCCTCACTCTCTGCAGATACGGGTCATCTCTGCCAATAGGGAAGTGAGGATGAGGGCAGAAGTCACCCCAGGCAGATCTCCCTCCCTCCCAAGGCAAAATTAGGGAGAAGCCACCCTGCACTTTTCTGAAGAAGCAGAAAGAGGGGGCCAGGCAGAACCCAGATATATTGAAGAGGAAGTTTTCAGTTCAAGCTTTCTCTCCCTCATGAGTTCTGGGGATACAAACACTAGTCCCACTATATTTAAACTGATACTCCTTTTAAGGTCTGATTCTGATACACTAAAGACATTAATTTATTCTCTTTCAAGGACATCAATTTTCTATTTGTCTAAGTTTGGGAACCATTAGTAAGACAGATGTCAGCTATGTCTTATTAGGTTAGAGACTCTGTGCATTCAATGCAAATGTACATGACAGGTGTGCTAATGGGTCTCCATGCTTTTGTTCCTATGGAAATATACATCAGTGAAAATGCTACGCAGAGGTGAGTCAAACTGATGTGATGACCTTCAGCTATCTCTGATCCTTGGGGTGTTCAGATGTTTGTAAGTGTAATAAGCACTCTTGCATCTGCTGCTGATAGGTAGTTCAGGCTACTTTGCGAAATTACCATCTTTAAGGCAGTTTCTATAGTTAATATTCCAATATGAAACACAGCTCATGCCTCATTAACTCTTAAAAGCTGCAAATCCATTTTGTTATGTTTATGGAACTGAAAGGCTAATTAAACGGGCAACAGCTACACAGGCTATGGCAGATTCTAAGCAAGCTTCCCAATGCAACTTTATCGGTTTAAGGGACCCTCCTCTTCTCTCCTGTGAGGAATAGATCTATTTTAGCATAAAAATATTTTAGGATGGGAAAAAACTACTATTTCATAACTGGGAAAAAGAAAAATGGCAAAATGTTTTGTTCACTATTCTCAGTCTGACAGAAATATTCATATATTGTCTGGTTCCCCGAAGACTTTATAATTTTGAACACAAAGTATAGTATTTCTCTCTAACATTGTTTTGCAATCTTTCTGTTTCACAATTTAAAAATGTTTGGGTTTTTTTATGCTAAAATATTTTCAAAACTCCAAAGCTTACAGGCTAATTTATGCTCTATGCCATATGGGTATGCTAAAGGCAGAATATAGGTATGCTTAACATGTTGGAAGCAGCCATTTTCCCTATTCATGCCAGGGCCAGGACTTATCTGACTTCCGGTGCTGAGAGTTCAACAGGGTGCACACACTTCTACTCTGCTACAAGGAGTGCTAGGACAGCTGCACTATGTGAAGCTCTAAATATACCTGCAGAGCATGTGTTGCTAGGACTGTGTCCCACACTCTCCCCAGACCATTATGGGAAATAGAGTGTGCATCTCAAAGGCATAGTGCCTCCAGACTCCATTACCCAGTCAGTACACCACCTCCCCTTCCCAGCTCAACTCCGGTCAATAAGAGTCATAAACAAACCCAAATTGTGTGCATCTCAAGTAAAATGCTTAGATGTAAGTAAGAAATTGTGCCAAGTTCAGAAATATTCATGGAGAATTTTAAAGAATGAAACTGACATTTTAAAGAAGTCCACCAAATTCAGGGAGACAAGGTGGGTGAGGTGGTATCTCTCATTGGACCAACTTCTGTTGTTGAGAGACAACAAGCTTGTCTCTCTCAACAACAGAAGTTGGTCCAATAAATGCTACCACCTAACCACCTTGCCTCTCTAATAGCTTGGGACCAACATGGTTTCAACACTGCATACACCAAGTGAATGAAAAGTTAGTGCTTCTAAAGTTTCCCAGAATGATGCTAAAAAGTTTAAATAAATCTTCCAATAGTGTTTTTGAAATGAGATTTCCTTTAATTACTCTATTACACTGTGTAGAACTCCTAGATCCCCTATACACTACAAATTGAACTGTCAGACCCAGTGACCCCCATGGGCAAAGCACGGCCCTTTTGTCAGATTAAACAGAATCTAAGTGTATTTTAGGCTATGTCTACATTACAGACCAGCTGCAGCTGCTTGCTGTAAGGTCTCCTGTGTAGGTGGTCTATGCCGATGGGAGAGAACTCTCCCACCGGCATAATTAAACCACTCCAGTGAGCAGTAGTAGCTATGTTGTCAGGAGATGCTCTCCTGCCAACACAGCGCTGTCCGTTTTTGTCAGTGAAACTTAAGTCAGTCGGGGGGTGGAGTTTTTTTTCACACCCCTGATCAACAAAAGTGTCTACACTAGCACTTTTGTCAGTAAAAAAAGCTTTAGAAATAACACCATTGTGTTGGATGTGTTCATTGACTGTACATTGAAGTGAATAAGATGTGGTGCTAATACCTGGTGCCAACTATAGTGCTGGATTTTGTGCTCTGAATACTTGTTCTTTAGGAACTACAATGAAACCGCAAAACAACAAAATTCAGATAGGCCACCAAAAAGCTGCCAAATTGTTAATTATCAATTACTACGGAATTGAGCTGTATTTGAGCTAGTAACCCACACTGGAAATATGTATTGTATTGTACTGCCAGTCCTGAGTCATCTAGTACCGCAGGAAAAGCAGAGGTTGATTAAGGATAACCTATATGGATTCAGTCAGAGGAGGTCATACTTAACAAACCTGCTGTAATTCTTTGCAGGTATTATGGCCATAACAGAAAAAAGAAATTCAGTGGGTGTAATGTACTTCGATTTTCAAAAAGCATCTGACAAAGTCCTATGTCGAGATTAATGGCTAAAATAAAGAAACCTGCAATAGGGCATAAGGACACTGTTAAAAATAGACTATTGGATGGCATTCAATTACTATACCTCACCAATATAAAAAAGTTTTATGGGTTACCTCAAAGTCAGTCTTATGACCAGTCACCTAGACCAGTGGTTTTCACTTTTTTTCTGGGGACCCAGTTAAAGAAAATTGTTGATGCCCATGACCCCACGGAGCTGGGGATGAGGGGTTTGGGGTGTGGGAGGGGCTCAGGGCTGGGGGCAGAGGGTTGGGATGCAGGGGTGAGGGCTGTGAGGTGGGGCTGGAATGAGGGGTTCAGGGTGTGGGAGGGTGCTCAGGGCTATGGCAGGGGGTTGGGGGTCAGGGCTCTGGGTTGGGGGTGCAGGCTCTGTGGTGGGGCCAGGCATGAAGGGTTTGGGGTGTGGGAAGGGGTTCTGGGTTTGGGGGGGGCGCTCAGGGCTGGGGCAGGGGATTGGGCCATCCTGGCACTGCAGACCATGCTGCTTCTGAAGCGACCAGCAGCAGGTCCAGCTCCTAGGAAGAGGCGCACAAGCAGCTCCGTGAGGCTTTCGCCCACAGGCACCGCCACCCAGCTCCCATTGGCCATGCGGAGCCAGTGCTTGGGGCGGGGCCAGCGCACGGACCCCCGTGGCTCCTCCCACCTAGAAGCCAGACCTGCTTCTGGAGCACAGCGCTGTGTCAGAACAGGTAGCTGGGCAGCACCACCGATAGGACTTTTAAGGTCCCAATCGGTGGTGCTGACCAGAGCGACCCAGTCCCTTACATGCCGCGACCCAGTACTGGGTTGCGACCCGCACTTTGAAAAACGCTGACCTAGACTGTTTCAGTTCTTTAGAATATGAGCACATAAATGAAATATCACTAACCTCACTACACTACTCCTTTTATTGGGCTTGTAGTTAATGAGATGCTCATCACTGCACCAAATTGGGCCCATTGCTTTTTGTCCCAAGTCATCTTAAGAGTTTGGTTGACTTAGTCAAAATAATATCCATTTTTTGTCTTTTACATCATCCTAAGTAAAATAAATTTGGTCCTTGAAGCTATTTCTCTGTGCACAATATTGGCCACTGCTATTCTGTCACTAATACAGTGTGAGAAATGGTTATATTAACCTGCTAACTGTAGTTGCATATTGAGAATCTTGTGCAATATCAAACATTCACTGCAATGCGTCATCAGTGAACTTTATTCTGACTTTCACCTATTATGTTCTCCTTTCCAGATTTTCCTTTACAGTGCCATCATTTTAAAATGATCCTTTAAACCATAAAGTAGCAAAACAGGCTCTATTAAATTCTGTCATTTAAAACCGAGAGATACTCTTGCCATTTATGCTTACATAGGCTGTAGTGTAGACATAGCCTATGTTGGCAAAACTTACGTCACTCGGGTATGAATATTTCACCCCCTGACTGACATAAGTTACACCAACATAAGTGTTCATATGCACAGCGCTATGTTGGCAGGAGAGCTTCTCCCGCCAACATAGCTTATGCTGCTCGGGGAAGTGGTTTTTTTATGGTGATGGGAGAGCTCTGACGGAAGAGCACAGAGCAACTTCACCACACGGTAGTGCAGCTGTACAGCTGCAGCACTGTACATATAGACGTGGCCATAGTCGTGATCAGACACCATTTGTGGCACTATATGGACCGTCATACTGCACAGGTATTAAGCTTTCTATTCTAAGTTCTTATACCACACATCACAGTAGTACGTGAGCGCCTCTCAGTACTACATTAAGTGATGTGAATAACATCCGTCACTTATTTGTTCTCTCATCTCTTCCCAGAGAGAGGAGTGTGTCCAGTGGAATGTCTTATTTTTATAGGATTTTTTAATATACATATGTTGCTATGTATGTTAGAGAAGACCAGGTCAAAGAGATGCACCTTGTACTTGGAGTGGAAGGTGGTGAGGTTTGTGATGACTTGGAGTTCATTACAGCTACAGGGAGGATGTAGTTACACACAACTATACAGCTTCTGCACTCAGCATGAAGCACAGCCAAAGAATAAAGTTTGTAATCATTTTTCAGCATCATTTTTTGTTCAGGTTTGGGTATTCTCTACTTATATTGTATGAGTAAGTGTCTGTATAGAGCCTCATTGACTGTTCTCTTGTGTAATAAATGAGGCAGGTTTCTATTCAATGCACATCTTTAGAATCAATGTGTTGAATTTTGAGATTTCTGCTTTCTCCTCCAATCCCCCAACTCACAGCTCACCCTTGTTACTCCCCTTTCCTGCAGAGTTCAAGAGAACAGCTACAGAGATCCCAGCCTCCTGTGGAGTTCTTGAGCTCTGTAAAAGACAGGGGACTTTGTAGCTGCTTTCCCACAAAGTTCCTGCTGAGCTCCCTTAGCATTTGAATTATCAGAGCTCCTCAAAAGTTACATATTTGGTATGCAGCTAAGTTAGTTGTGCACGTGTTGAAATGAAAACCAACTTTCTCCAAACTTCTCAAAAGCACTTATCATTTGGGGCTGTTTCCCTGCCAAATTTCAATGTCCTGTTCCTAACTGCTTCAGCTGAACTTGTTCAAGAAAGGCACAATTCTTTATTATTATAAAATAGTGAAAGCATTAGCTGAAGGATTTTTGCTCAAATCTATTAAAACAAAAAATCACCATTTGGGATGGATAAAGGCCACCTCTTGAAAAGTTCAGTTCAGCAAAATTATAAGCTACTCAACATAGTGGCATGGCATAGAAATACTTAAGCAGTGCTAACTAGGTGGGGCAGTAGCAACAACTATATAGTCTTTAATATTGTGTTAACCATTTGTCAAATGGACAGGGTCACTTGGAATCCAATCATTCTAAAACTTGGAAGTTGTGTGTTACTGCTACATTTTTAGACTGTTTTAATTAGGGGTCTGTAGTTTCAGACTCACTGAAGCAATTTCTTAAGGAAAATATCTTACTAGCCGTTTTGCAGTGACTGATTTCTATTAATATTCTCAAGAGTAAATATTACAAATATCTAGTGTTGGGTTGAAAACCACTGTCAGGGAAAGGGTGATAGCTGCTGTGTAGTGAGCTACAAAGTACAACCATTATTGGCTGTGCAGTTGTCCATCCATCACTAGTTTAAAGATGCTGATCTTCATCCCTAGAAGTCACATCTAGCAAGGTTTAATATAAGCAATGAATAGTGTTCAGATAGGGTTGATTTAGTTAAAGGTTATTGACTATCATGGTGATTCATTCTGCCTTCTCCAAGTCCTTCTCCTTTCTTCTTCAATTTCATTTCATGAATGATTAGGCTGGTCTGAAATATTTTTAGGCTTCTAGGTGATCTCCTAAAATGTATAGAAATTCCTAAACAGGGAGCTGTTGACTTAAAAGGACAGTGTCCCAGTTTAATAGAAAAAAATGTTCATTTCATTTAAAGTGCATTTTGCTGTATGGAAAAAATTGTGTGGACATGAGAACCATCATTGGTATATAATTTCTATTCTGTGTGAGCTGTAATTGTGTTTCATTTCCTTTCAGTAAGAAGGGTTTGTATGTGTATTTTTAAGGCAAAGGTTTGATTCCTAGATGGCATGTTAAAATGAACTAAACCATTCTTGCCCAGTTAAAATATCTATCTATGCCACATGGTGATTTACTCTTTAATAAATGTATTTGGGATTCAGCTAATGTAAACCTATTGTTGGCCTTTATCTGAAGAGAACTAACTGAGCCTAAAATGGTAGCTTTGTAAAGCATCTTTACGCCATTTAAGCCAGCAAAACTAGAAAAATAAGACTAGAAATTTAGCAAGTATCTGATATGCTAAATGTTGTGTTAAATTACATCTCTTTGGGACATTAGAACAATGAGGTTTCCAGAGGAAGATGCAAATTCATTCATTTGTAAGAAAGATTGCTGTTTGTGCTCTCTGCTTGGAAGCAACTTCAATCCTGAGAACTCAAAATGTTACTAGCATCAATATTAGAATTATAATTAGGAAAGCAGATGAGGGCCAACTGCACCAGACATGTCTTCTAAAGCATATTAAAGTGTAAATCTGGCTCTGGAGCAGTACAATATATTGTATTCTCATAGTATATTGTTTCTTATTTCTTTCTTACATATTTTCAGTATAAAATATCAAGTAATATATACTTTAAAACTTACGGTGAGGGAAGACCTGATATGTCCCAGAACAAGGAAGGCTTATTTCTGTGAACCAGTGTAAAACTAAAATAATAGCAATGGAGCGCTTAGATTTTTCACTGCAGCATGACAAGCTTTCTGTAATCTATTAAGTGCACAGCAATATCACATAAATCATTTCCTTCCTTGATGTGTGAAAATTATTACATTAAAGATTGAAAGCAAACAGTACTCCTAGCAGAATAGAGTGGTAGAATACATTAATATGTAGACAACTTACAAATGGGCTTCACCATTGTCATATGCTGCCCACTGCTTTTCTGCTGTTTATCTAGCACAGCACAGCCAATTTCTCACGTGATAAAAGCATTCTGTAGAGCTTTAGGAAAAGTACAACAATACTTCAATTCATTCCAGAAACCATTTCAATCCAACCAGAAAAGTAAGTCTAAACTGGCATTGTTACTACAGTCTGAAGTAATATTGTCATGGCTGTCAAATTTCCTCAGTATCTTGTCTTGTCCTCAGCTTAAAGTTATTGATGCAGAGTTTTTGATTTAGTAGTACATGCACACAATTTATGCATCCTCCCCTCAACACACACACACACACACACACACACACACACCTTTTATACTTTTTAAATTGTTTTGTCTGGGTCTGATTTTGATCCCACTGAAGGCAAAGGGAAAACTCCCTTTGACTTAACCCAGGATCAAGCCCTACAATTCATACGCAGATGGAAGGTCTGCATGAGATTATAGAATGTTAAATATCGGGGGTCGCCGTGTTAGTCTGTATCCACAAATACAACAAGGATTCCGGTGGCACATAAAAGACTAACAGATTTATTTGGGCATAAGCTTTCGTGGGTAAAAAACCTCATGCTGATGTGGTTGGGTCCTCTGATGGTGTCGCTAGAGTAGATATGGGGACAGAGTAGGCATGTCTCCATATCTACTCTAGCGACACCACCACATCAGCCACACCATCAAGGGTTCATTCACCTGCACGTCTACTAATGTTATATATGCCATCGTGTGCCAGCAATGCCCCTCTGCCATGTACATTGGCCAAACCGGACAGTCTCTATGTAAAAGAATAAATGGACACAAATCGGACATCAGGAATGGTAACATACAAAAGCCAGTAGGAGAACACTTGGATCTCCCTGGACATTCTATAACAGATTTAAAAGTAGCTATACTTGAAGAAAAAAAACTTCAGAAATAGACTTCAAAGAGAAACAGCAGAACTAAAATTCATTTGCAAATTTAACACCATTAATTTGGGCTTGAATAGGGACTGGGAGTGGCTGGCTCATTACAAAAGCAGCTTTGCCTCTCCTGGAATTGACACCTCATCTATTATTGGGAGTGGACTACATCCACCCTGATCGAATTGGCCCTCTCAACACTGGTTCCCCACTTGTAAGGTAACTCCCTTCTCTTCATGTGTCATTATATAATGCCTGCATCTGTAATTTTCACTCCATGCATCTCAAGAAGTGGGTTTTCCACATAGAAAGAGCTCACAGGTTTGGATTCATAGTGAACAGTGGGTCAAATTCAGACTTAGTTTAATCAGGTGCAATTCCAATGACTTTTCATATATCATTCTCCTTTGTCAGATGTCTTACTATTTGCTTATTGTTCTCAAAACAAGTAGCAAGAGTGTCCTAGTCTCAGAGCACAATCCACCAATTAGTTTGTTCTGATGTCATTTTTGTAACTTGATACCCAGCTTGGGGTGTTCTTGTAGAAACCTATAAAAATGGAATACTCGCTCTCTAATTTCAATTAAGACTGTATATAAAAAACATTTAAAAGGAAATTAGTTCGCAAAATTAAGCACTTAAAAACTAGGAAATGCCCAAATTAAGGTTACCTGTAAAACCAGAATCAGCCCCCTTAAGCATATACTACTCATGGGGGAATTCTGCACCAAAAAATCCCAAATTCTGCATATTTTGTTTGTCATAATAATGCAATATAATCACACCAATTTCACTTATTTATTTATTTTTGTTAAACTACCATACAGAAAAAAAAATCACAATAACTGTTCAGCATTTCCTAAACACATGAAAGTTAAGTTACAAATACTTGGTAACCAAGACCCTGCATTCCAATTATAATCCTGGATTTTCATTTAAATTACAGGACTTTTATTTTGGTGTTTGGTGTTCTGTAAAGTAGACCGTTGCTTTAAATTGCCCAGACTTTCACACATGAAAGGAGTACAGTTTTGCTAATCATTGTCCTGCATTTTTTTTAATGGATAAGTAAAATAGATCCTGAGCTGTAATCTAACCCCATTGTGCCTCTCTGGCACAGGAAAACAAGTGAGAAAGCACATAGACCTTCCTATCTGAGGATTCCAATACTGTCATTTACAATAAGGCTCCTTTATATCACCCTGGCAAGGTAAAGGAGCCTTTATTGACTAAGAATGGGAACAATTAACTAACAATGGGAACATTAGCAGCCTGCCTGCTTAGTTGTTACATTTCTGCTCTGTGTCAGGGACAAAGCCTGCTTGACACACACCCCTATGCCTCCAAGCCCAGGATGCAGCAACAGGGAGTGAGAGGGACAGAGTGAGTCTCTCACTCATTTCTCTGCAGGCAGGTGCCCAGCCCCACCACCTTAATGTCTCTCCACACTTACTTGCATCCGAAGAAGTGGGTATTCACCCACGAAAGCTCATGCTGCAAAACCTCTGTTAGTCTATAAGGTGCCACAGGATTCTTTGCTGCTTTTACAGATCCAGACTAACACGGCTACCCCTCTGATACTCTCCACACATGCATGCCCAGCCTCCCTCCTCCCCCTGCGGTGATCTGCTCTCTGCTGCCAGCTGCTCCCAGCAGACGTGCCCGGGCTGCTGCGGAAGGGGTGTGTGTTCCCCACAGATTTCTTTGTTCCCCCATTTTTCTGCGGGGTAGCCAAGAAATCTGCGGAAGGTATGAATTCTGTGCCCTCACAGGGCGCAGAATTCCCCCAGGAGTAATATGCATTAATAAGCGACAGAGACCTGTGGCACCTTATAGACTAATAGACATATTGGAGCATAAGCTTTTGTGGGTGAATACCCACTTCGTCGGATGCACTTGACACCATGCATTAATACACCCTCTAATTACTTGATCACATACTATTTTTTTCAACAGGACCCCTGTTCCATTCAGTGCACAAAATGGACAGCGCTCATTTAATGAGCAGCTATTCACTATTTTTTTTCTCTTCATTGTTTCAGGGTGTGACCTTAGGCCTATTTACTGCACACTATTCAAACCATGCTTTAAAGACAGAATTAGTAATTTTCCAGCGGGCTTTTTGGTGGTGCTCATCACTACAGTATCTGAGTGCATTAGCATTAACGAATTTGTCTTCATAACACCCATGTGAGATGAGTGGGTATTATCCCCATTTTACAGATTGAGAACTAAGGCATAGAAAGATTCAGGTCAAAAGTATCCACTAATTTTGGGTGCCCAATCTGAGGTACCTAGGACTTGATTTTTTCAGACTACGTAGCATCTTATAGCTGTATATATGTTCAGAGCATGGCTCCCATTGACTTCAGTTGCAGCTGTGAGTTCTCAGCACTTCTGCATATCAGACCTCAGCGTCTCAAGTCAGCACGTAGAAAATGAGAAACATTCAGTTAGTGACCACTTGGTTTAAGTGACTTGTCAAGATTCACATAGGAATTCTGTGGCAGAGGCAGAGAGAGAATCCAATTTTCCAGGACCACATTCCGCTACCTTAACCATGAGACCATCCCTCCTCTTCCCTTTTCCACTCTCTGATCTCTCCCTCCCACCCCATCACCTCCACTCATGTGCCTATCCCCACTGGCTCCCAGTCTGCCTCTTCAGGCTCCTCATTCAATGTGTGTCCTCTCCTCTTACAGCTCCTTGTCCCAGTTTCTTTGTCCAGCCAGTCCTAATTCTCACCCCCTATGCTCCTGCTCCTTGTCCCAACTGTCTCCTCCCACCACCTCCTTCCCTCTGCCCCACTGGTTCCCAGATCCATTCCCCTTGTCCTGTCAGTCCCAGCCTCTCCGCCCAGCTCCTCATCCATTCTCAGTTGTTCCTGTAACCTGTTGGCTCCCTGTGTCCCCCCAGTTTAGAGCAGCTGGGAGCAACCTTTACAGGGGAATCCAGCTTTGCCCCCCTAACTCTGTGGGGATGGTGCATGCACAGTCTGCTCAGCACTGGGATCTGTTAACCTCTAGTGCAGCGATTCTCAAACTTTTGTACTGGTGACCCCTTTCACACAGCAAGTCTTTGAGTGCGACCCCCCCCCCATATAAATTAAAAACACTTTAAAATATATTTAACACCATTATAAATGCTGGAGGCAAAGCGGGGTTTGGGGTGGAGGCTGACAGCTCACGACCCCCCACATAATAACTTCATGACCCCCTGGGGGGTCCCGACCCCCAGTTTGAGAACCCCTGCTCTAGTGGGTCTCTACTCAGCAAATTGGGCAGAATTTCAAGGGGACAACACCTCCCTGACACGCAGGCCACCCCTTGCCAAATTTCAAGTCCTGCTCCAAAGCATGGGGTGCACTAGAGCTTTCCAAGAAAAGATCACAATAACTTTGCTTTTTCAATGTTTTTAAAAAAAGTAAATTTCCCCTAGCCACATTCTTAGAAACAGCTGAACCATTTTAGCTGAAAAAATTCAGCCTGAGGCACACACCCCCATGGGAAGTTTCAGTCTGAAGGGCTGAAGTCTAGCAAAGTTATAAGCAACTGAAAACAGGGCCTCATAATGGGAAGTGTCAGGCAACCTTAATAGGAACCCCGCCTATAATTGTTGTGGTGTTTATTTGTATTGCAATAGTACCTGGAAACCCCAGTCCTCTATTGCCCTTAATGAAAGTTAGCCATTCTTCTAACTGTTCTCTGCATTGTCTAGTATCTTCCCCAAACACACCTCATTTACGCTTCTGGACCTTTATAGGAAGCTTACAAACATACCTCAAATCTTCCCATTTGTCTCTGACTCCTATGATGAGGCATCCAATCCGAAAATAAATCTTCCAAATCCCTCCATTGACTGCTCACCACAATTTTTGATGTTTCATCCAAAAAAAGGAAAACAAAAGAAGCAAGTATGATAATCACTTACATTTTTATTGATGCAGCTCCCACTATTGAAATGCATGATTTATTGATCTGAATATGGTGAGATAATATGCCACTGAAAAAGGGGCAATTATTAAGATAACGTACTGAATTATCTCCAGCCAAGATGCTGTTTGTTTTCTTGGTGATTTCGTTTTTCTTAGTCACTAAAAACCCTGTAGTCTTCATGAAGACTCTATTGGGGGGGGGGAAGGGGGGGCAGGAATGTAGTTGATCTTTATCAGAATTATGGCTGAAAATAATGCATAGCAGGTAAAATATCTGTGGCAATTTAATCATTTTTACGTTTTCAGTGTCTTTACAGATTATAAAACCACGTTTGAGTAAAACTTATTCCATGAAGAAAATGTGTCCATACCTGCATCTCCTTTTGAATCGTGGATAAATGTTCATGAGTAAAGCTTCAAGAAACCTATTCCCAATTTAAATATCCATATTTTCAGACTTATACTAGTTTGTTTCTAAACCTATGCATGTTTCATGGCTTTGAACGATTAAGTGACCAATTTTTATATAAAATTTACCAAGTATTAAATAACCCTCTCCCTAGCATTTATCCATATTTGCAAAATAAAATGTAGCTCCATAAAAGCTGTCCAAATGCTTGAGACAACTAGATAAAATTACATAAAGAATGCTGCAGATACAAAGACATAACTTGATATGTACTAGTTAATAATCAGAGGGGGGAAAATTGAGAGCCTTTAATGTAGTCATCCTTTTGTGATCTTGAAATAACAGCACTTAATGTATGTGCTCCAGGCATTAGAGTTAAGGTTGCCATACAACTAAATTCCTGGCTTTAATGTGTTTTAAAATGTGTGTGAATCTGATCCTGCAGTCCTTATTGGAAGTAAAACTCCCATGGAAGTCTATACAGTTTCTTCATTCTAGGGTGTGCAGTGGCAGAAACAGAGGACCTGCTATGGCAGAATATTCTTTGGGGGAGTGGTGTCATAAAAAGGCAGGTTGCCCACACCCCAAATCCACCATGGAAGTAGCCAGCATTGCCCCCAAAATGGGGGGTTCTGGCTATGAGACATGGCCAGTGCATCCAGGAGATGTGCTGATTGAATTTATTCCCTGGGCAGTGTCTGTTGGAGCAGCTATGTAAAAATGATCATAATTCAAAGATTTCTTCCCTGTGCGATACCCCCATGAGGGTTGGTAGAATGGCAACACTGCCTTTCTTTCAGGGGAAATGAGTTCCCTCAGATTGCAGCTACTTCCTGTTGGGACATGGGGTTGCAAATCACTATAGAGGTTGCAGTAGCAATACCAGCATCCTTCTAACTTATCCCTCTCTCCCCCAAAAAAGCAAATAAATCCATGAAGCTATAGATTTACTCTTTTAGTTGCTATTGTAGCTTCTGCAGTAAGCAGCTGTTCCAACCTTTAAAAGGCTCTTGAGCCAGGTTCAAAGTAGGTGACATCAATGGAATTGCACCTATTTGTGCCCCATCTGAATTTAGCGTTTCATCTTTATCACTTGGAGCACCTTTCCCACAGGGAGAGGAAAAGTCTGCTTGTGTCCTTTGTGGAGTTGTCCCTGATCATTTGGTTGGAGAGATGGGGTTTTCTCAAGCCCAGGAAACAGGATGCTATAGGATTTATCCCCAAACCTATGAATCCCTGGAGATGAGTGAAAGGCTTCATAGGGGACTTGTGCATCTGTACTTTGTCCCCCAATGATTCTGGCCCTTCTCCTTGCTGTTGCTGTTTGTGGATTCCCTCCCCCACTAAAGGGTGAATACCTACATTGGAGGAGGCTCCACAGGAAAAGTAATAAAGCCCCAGGACATGTTATATTTTCCTTTGTAAGCTTGTCTGAGCACATTGGGGAGGATTGCCCCCTGGGCACTGGCCTACCTACTCCCTTTCAACCCTGACCTCTTCCCCACATGGATCCCGAGACCAAGGAAGAGACGTCTGTTGGGAAAGAAGGGATGGAAAAATAGTGACATGAGCCTTGTCTACTCTTAAAAGGTTATATCAGTTCTCCAAGCAAAATAAACTATGCCAGCAAAAGGATGTTTTAGCATCTACACTAGGGCTTTTGCCAGCATACTGTGTCAGCAAAAAATCATAGCCCTAATCAACATAGCTATGCTGGCAAAACTTCTAAGACTGTCTAAACCTACATACCGCCACAAGAAGTATGCAGTGATGTGTATGTAGGTACACACTGCAGTGAAAAGCAGGCCGTGTCCATGCTGTGGTAACTGCACATCTCAGTTAAAAGCTCTGGCACAGGGGCAGCAATAGGGAAAGGCTTGGCAGTGAGAAGCTGCCAGAGCCATTCTCTACTGCTTCCCCCCTGCCAGAACCTTTCTCCACTGCCAGTCTTTCACTACAATGGGAAAAGGCTCCAGCAGGGTTCAGAAGTGTCTCTTTATTCATGTAAGCAGTGTCTCTCTGTCTACACTGCTATTTATAACTGTGGGTGTGGTTGTGTACAATGTATGTACTCTACATGCTGCCAAAAGAAGTGTGCAGTGTAGATGTACCCTAAGTGTATACCAGGCCAGAGTCAGCTGAGCCCTCTGTCGGTATGGATGAGGGAGTTCTGTGCTTCCAGAGTCTGGAAGGCATTATGTCCCTCAGTGTAGAACGCACATTTTTTTCACATATTCAGTATCCTAAATTACAGTACTTTATTAAGTAGAAAGAAGCAACACTTTTAGTAGCATTAGCATGGGACCAGGAACTCTTCATTTCTTTCGTTGTGTGTGTGATCTTCAGCAAGTCATTGAATCTTTCGCCGTCTGTTTCCCCTCTCTAAAATCGGGCTTCCGTGGAGGGCGGTAGTGTTGATTTCATTAATGTTTATATAGCACTTGGAAAATGTAAAGCATGAAATAAATGCTATCTATTTATTAAGGGGTAGAGAGGACACCATTTAAATAACGTAATTCAGTAATAAATGAAGCATGATAAATTGGAAAATGTGTGAATATCTCATTGTGCCCTAGTGATCAACTACCTAAAATAAGTTTTTAAAATTCAAATTGGAAGTTTCATTTAAAATTATAATGAAAGGTTTCCATCAAATCATTGTGTAAATGGATCATCATTGCTAATTATGGAACTCTTGCTAATTATGGAGTGGTTAAATGAGCCATCTTAAGCTATACTTAGCTTGACTCTTAGGATACTTTTTCTTGTCATACTGAATTGAAAGCTAACAACTTAGACTAGTGTAATAAATCCTTCCTTCAATATTTTATCTCACTTTCATATTTGTCAGTCATGTAAATAGCTGTCTGCTGTTACACTTTAGTTGTCAACTGTATACATAATTAGTACTCCTAAACCAAATTCTTCACAGCAAGTAAATGACTTTTCTCCTTGATAAGAATTATAAGCCAATGGACTATTTTATCGCTGCTGTAAATCCATTGCATTCAACGAGTTGCTGGACACTACTTCCTTTAACTTAGAATGATCTCATTTATCCTTCATGATTAAGACCGTACTGTTTTATAGAAAACGTGGAACTTGGCCACTTACCCTGGGGAAAAATGTGAAGCTCAAGCTTCCAGCTAGTCTTTTGTTTACAGCGCTTGTTCAAAGAAGGGGGGGAAAAACACCTCAGGGTTTATGCCTGAGAGTAGTTTTTAGTTCTTGATGCCCTAAGGGGGCATCTCTGATGTGGGTAAGCCCGATGGGTATGGAGTAGAATGCATGGTTTTAATGGTTTACGAAGTGGTCCAACATTTGGAAAAGCTCAGTGGGATCAGAGTTACAGCTACTATGGCAGTAAAGCAGCTGGATCTCCTGGCTGTGACCAGTGTGCACAGCCCTAAAAAATCATTGTGCCTGAATCTAAATATCTGCTTGCTTTTCGCCATTGAAGTTTGAGTCGTCTTCCATTTTTCTGCTTCTATCACAGGTTATTAGAAAACCAGAGATCTGTGGAACAATTTTGGGGGAGGGGAGGAAGCAGTTGGTGTTGGTGTCAGTGGCAGGAGCTGTGATTTATCCATGAAATGGTTTTATATGGCACCACCTGAAAAGTGCTGTCACTTTTGTACAAACACACTTTATATCCCCTCCACCGAAAAGCGAAAAATCAGCAAAACATTTGTGTGAATAGTTCTGCTGAAACACTACAAAATCTTGTCTATATTGAGGTGTTGGAATATTCATATTCATAATGCAGTCTTTTGAAGCTGCAAGATTCCATTCCCCCAAAGATTCTATTCTGCACAATTCAAACTATTTTAGCTTACCCACTAATTTTATATTTTTTATTTGTTAATATTTTGAACTGTTTGTTCTTTGCAAAGCATTGAATGTCATGCTATTTTATTTTTTTAACAAATGTTTGCCATCCCTCAGAATGCTGGCATTATGTTTTATTGATGTTTCGTTCTTTGCATTAGGATTCTGCAGTTGAATTTGATTATTTGCGTCAAGAGTATATAGTAGATGAATATTTTATGTGGAAGAATGAAGCTGAAGGGGTTTTGGTGTTTATGAATTGAATTTATTGATGCACATCTTCAGACAAGTTGTTTTTTAACTAATAGAACAACCTGCTCTTGCTGTACATATGAAGGAAAAGTTACTACTTGGGTTAGGGGTTCAAAGTTCAGATTTGTTGACCATCCTTGATCTCAAGAAGTCTGCAGAATTTGGAGTCTGAAAATCAAAGTATAATTCCTTCCAATACTATACTGTACTACTTGCTCAGTCACAAGTCGTTCAGGCAGATGATTCTAGCACAGAATATTACTTCTGGTAGTGAAAGTACATGCTGGCATACTGAAATTGCTGCAGTGCTCCGTCTCCATGGGACCTATCCAGCAGAAATCAAGTGCTGGCCCACAGCAGCTCATGGGACTTTATTCTACAGGGATACCTCTTTGGTAATGGATTTGTAGTGCCAATGCAGGCACTCATGGATTTCCAAGATGAGAATGTTCAGATGCCCGGATATGAGAAGTGGGTTCTCCTCTGGCTGTTTTAGATTTTTGTTCCCCCTAGATGTTAAAGGGCAGCTAGAGGCCTAAAGCCAATCATTGGCTGACAGCAGTGTTCTGGCACTCATACAAGGAAAAGAGAGGCCTCAGATTGAATGAAAATAAATATGCACACATCCCAACTCTCTTCCCCCACAACCAAGCAGCAATTGGAGACTTATAGAGCACTTTTCCCTTGAACACCTTCAGGGAGCCTTAGAATAGAGAGTTGTCTATCTAGATGTCTGTTATGTTTCTCCTCATGGTATCTGGGCACCTAATTGTGGTGTTCCTACACCACTCAGACAGTTGTAGAAATGGGGTGCACTGACCACATCAGCAGTGCCAAATCAGGCACTGTTTTATGGTATATGACCTCTAAATTAACTGGAACCTGGCTCTCTCCCCATCTTGGGTCTACACGTAGAGGGTTAGAGGAGGTTTGGGCACTACTCCACCCCAAGGCTTCAAAAACGCCCATTGTATGAGTGGCCCCAGTTGGAGGAATTGGAAGTTCTGGAAAGAGAGTTGCAAAGTGCAGGTGGTGAAGAGAGGATTTTGCACGAACTCTGCTTCTCTGAGCAACTCTTCAATGCCTTTGGCATATATTTTTTTTTAAATGTCCCTTTGCAAGTCTAAAGCGGTCACTCTTAATAAAAAAAACTTGCCCTTTGCCATAGATAATTGTACCTCACTGATTATGACATTCTCTTAAAGTGTAAGAAATACTGTAAATATGGAAGTAACCTTATTTAGTTAGCAAAATTTTAAGATCAACCACTATACCTATATCTTGTTCATACCAGGATGATGTGAGGCCAGCATCCATGGTTGCCTGCATTTTTGAGTCCTGGGAGGCTGTGGATCTTTTGTGCTGGGCCAGATCTTGCATTACTGGAGCATCAGCCAGTACTTACAACATCCTGACCAGGCGTTTATAGAATAATCATAACATGTTCAGAACCTCACGGCTTTAAGCTGGTGTGTATATAAAGTTGTGAAGTTTATGTAAAAATACGATATTTCATTTTAGAGGTTTTGAATCTGACTTAATCCAATTCAGAAAAAGGTGTCTATAAAACCTGATTATCTCCACAGGTTTCTATTAATGTCAGCAAGCATGATGACAGTGTAATGCACTAAATAAAAAATGACTTGAAAGTGTATTACAGCCACTGTACATAAATAACTCAAGAGAATGTCAGCTTTAGCTGTTAAACTATAACCTTGTTCACTGAACTGGGTCATCCTCTGAGATGACTGGCACATTTTTAAAGAAACAAGTGAATTTGTTCTACCTTTTCAGTTTTCATAAAATACAAAAAATGAAACACTGTGTTCTATGACAGTTCACCTTTTTTATTTATTATGGCGCTGAGGATGTTCTCAGTTGCCAAAAGAATTAATCAAATGCAGGGAAAATATATTGGTGGAAGTGTTCAAAGTCACTTTGGCATTAAAATAGTGAGAAATCTGTAGAGGCTATGTAAAGACATACCCCTGATGCTGCAAACACTTCCCCCAAATTGACCACCTGAGTTCAACAGAGATACTTGTCAGCATCAAGTTAGTCGTATGCAGAAATGTTTGCAGGTTTGAGTCTTTAGGAGCTTCAATGTGCTTTCACAGGTCTTTGACTCGCGTCTTCGCGGTCTTTGTTTGATTTGCTATATGCTATTATGTATTTACCTCACCTTGGTTTGACTCAATCTCTGTGTATAAGGATGATTTTTTTTTCTTTCAAAATCACATGTACATTCTTTCTAGAGAGCAAATAAGCACATGGGGTAATCTTTCCGTAGCACCTAACTCCCATTTTTCAAAAGTAACAACATCACTTTTAGGAGTCTAAGGCCTGGTCTCGACCTTAGTGTCTTAAGACCTTAGTGTCTTAAGTACCTATACACAAATGCAAGAAGCCTGGGAAACAAGCAGGGAGAACTGGAAGTCCTGACACAGTCAAGGAATTATGATGTGATTGGAATAACAGACTGGGTGGGATAACTCACATGACTGGAGTACTGTCATGGATGGATATAAACTGTTCAGGAAGGACAGGCAGGGCAGAAAAGGTGGGGGAGTTGCATTGTATGTAAGAGCAGTATGACTGCTCAGAGCTCCAGTATGAAACTGCAGAAAAACCTGAGTCTCTGGATTAAGTTTAGAAGTGTGAGCAGGGGCGGCTCTGTTTTTTGCCGCCCCAAGCACGGCAGTCAGGCGGCCTTCAGCAGCACGCCTGCGGGCAGTCCCCTGGTCACACGGATCCGGCGGTGTTTCTGTGGGTGATCTGCCGGTCCCGCGCCTTCGGCATGCCCGCCGCTGAATTACCGCCGAAGCCGCGGGACTGGCGGACCTCCCGCAGGCATGCCGCCAAAGGCACTGACTGCCGCCCTCACGGCGACCAGCACGCCGCCCCCCGTGGCTTGCCGCCCCAGGCACGCGCTTGCTGCGCTGGTGCCTGGAGCCGCCCCTGAGTGTGAGCAACAACGGTGATGTTGTGGTGGGAGTCTGCTATAGACCATCAGACCAGGGGGATGAGGTGGACAAGGCTTTCTTCAGGCAACTAACAGAAGTTACTAGATCACAGGTCCTGGTTCTCATGGGGGACTTCAATCACCCTGATATCTGCTGGGAGAGCAATACAGCAGTGCACAAACAATCCAGGAAGTTTTTGGAAAGTGTAGGGGACAATTTCCTGGTGCAAGTGCTGGAGGAACCAACTAGGGGAAGAGCTCTTCTTGACCTGCTGTTCACAAACAGGGAAGAATTAGTAGGGGAAGCAAAAGTGGATGGGAATCTGGGAGGCAGTGACCATGAGATGGTCGAGTTCAGGATCCTGATACAAGGAAGAAAGGAGAGCAGCAGAATACGGACCCTGGACTTCAGAAAAGCAGACTTTGACTCCCTCAGGGAACTGATGGGCGGGATCCCCTGGGAGAATAACATGAGAGGGAAAGGCGTCCAGGAGAGCTGGCTGTATTTTAAAGAATCCTTATTGAGGCTGCAGGAACAAACCATCCCGATGTGTAGAAAGAATAGTGTAGAAAGAATAGCTTAACAGTGAAATCCTTGCTGATCTTAAACACAAAAAAGAATGCCTGACTAACCTAATTTCCTTCTATGATGAGATAGAAAACAGTGGACTTGTTATTCCTCGACTTTAGCAAAGCTTTTGATATGGTCTCCCACAGTATTCTTGCCAGCAAGTTATGGGCTGGATGAATGGACTATAAGGTGGATAGAAAGCTGGCTAGATCATCGGGCTCAATGAGTAGTGATCAATGGCTCCATGTCTAGTTGGCAGCCGGTATCAAGCGGAGTGCCCCAAGGGTCAGTTTTGGGGACGGTTTTGTTCAATATCTTAATCTAGAGGATGGTGTGGATTGCACCCTCAGCAAGTTTGCAGATGATACTAAACTGGGAGGAGTGGTAGATATGCTGGAGGGTAGGGATGGGATACAGAGGGACCTAGACAAATTAGAGGATTGGGCCAAAAGAAATCTGAGGTTAAACAAGGACAAGTGCAGAGTCCTGCACTTAAGATGGAAGAATCCCATGCACTGCTACAGACTAGGGACTGAGTGTCTAGGCAGCAGTTCTGCAAAAAAGGACATAGGGGTTACAGTGGACAAGAAGCTGGATATGAATCAACAGTGTGCCCTTGTTGCCAAGAAGGCTAACGGCATTTTGGGCTGTATAAGTAGGGGTATTGCCAGCTGATCGAGGGATGTGATCATTCCCCTGTATTCAGCATTGGTGAGGCCTCATCTGCAGTACTGTGTCCAGTTTTGGGCCCCACACTACAAGAAGGATGTGGAAAAATTGGAAAGAATCCAGCGGAGGGCAACAAAAATTATTTGGGGGCTGGAGCACATGATTTATGAGGAGAGGCTGAGGGAACTGGGATTATTTAGTCTGCAGAAGAGAAGAATGAGGGGGAATTTGATAGTTGCTTTCAACTACCTGAAAGGGGGTTCCAAAGAGGATGGATCTAGACTGTTCTCAGTGGTATCAGATGACAGAACTAGGAATAATGGTCTCAAGTTGCAGTGGGGGAGGTTTAGGTTGGATATTAGGAAGAACTTTTTCACCAGGATGGTGGTGAAGCACTGGAATGGGTTACCTAGGGAGGTAGTGGAATCTCCTTCCTTAGAGATTTTTAAGGTCAGGCTTGACAAAGCCCTGGCAGGGATGATTTAGTTTGTGTTGGTCCTGCTTTGAGCAGGGGGTTGGACTAGATGACCTCCTGAGGTCTCTTCCCTGGTATTATATGATTCTTTGATTAGGTCGACCTAGCTACATCACTCAGGGATGTGAAAAATCCCACGCCCTGTGGGACATAGTTAGGTTAACATCACTCCCACTGTAGACACAAATAGGTCAACAAAAAAGATTCTGCCGTCAACCTAGTTATTGCTTCTTGAGGAGTGGGTTTATTACAATGATAGAAAAACCTTTTCAGTCACTCTAAGTGTTTTACACTACAGTGGCATAGCTGTGCTGCTGTAGCGCTTGTAGTGCAGACATACTCTGACTCACTGAAAATCATTGGGAATTAAGTCCCTTAGGACCCTTGGCACTTTGAAAATTGTATTCATACCCTTTCCTGTAGTCTTTGACACAGGCCTTTCTGTGGTTCTACCCCTTCATTCAGAGTTTAGAGTAAAGGCATTTCTGAGTGTGATTAGACTTCTGTAATCTGCGTTCTGTTAAGTCTAGAGTTCATGACACTGACTAATTTCTCTCCTCTGGATTCACAGAGGAGTGTTAGTAATTACGCAGTCACACAATGTACATAATTCAGGGAATTATTTTAACATTAAAATTATTAATAAACACAAATATCACAGCACACCAACAGTCTATCCATAGTTGATTTTTTTTTTTCTGTTGGCATCATGGCAGAGAGTTTCAAGGAGAAATTTGAAAGAGGACAACGAGATGATTTTTAAGACCACAAGGTAGCTTATCCTCTTTAAATGTATTGGAAGCAGGAAGCCTAAGAGAGAGAGAATGGGTCTGTTGAAGCAATAGGGAGTAAAGTGAGCAATTGAAGTGTGTTGTTTTTTTTTTAATGTTTGGTTTTGTCTCTTTGGATAATTGCTTTTCTAAATCCCTCTTAGACTTGTTAACGTACATATTTCCTATCATAACTTGGTCCTTTTTATTGGCTTTAGCTGGATTGGATTTTCTTTTTTGAAAAAAAGAACCTATTTGACTTAAATAATCTTTTGTATCTTGCCATTTAGACATATTGGGGTGGTGGGAGGATGGGGGGCGGGGGCGGGCTTGCCTTCTATCTTCCTATTTTTTTCCCCAGTGATTTGCATTACCTCCATATGTATACAGGTGCATTCTGGGCAGGCACAGGAACACATGCCCATTTAAATGAAGCACCTGCATTCTTAATATTCTTAAACTGAAGGAAACATCTTTTATTTTCAGACTGCTTATGTAGGCAGGTTATTTGCCATTTGGAACTCTCATCACCTCAGAATGGAGGGGAGAGGGATAACTTGTTTTACTTGATTTATTAAGTTTACTAAGCAATAGTCTGGAAAATATAACCAGAGAGAGTGAGTAATTATCCCTTGATTATAGGAAATATACAAGTTATGAGAAAAGTTATGAGAAAAGATTAGTTATGAGAAAAGATTAGTTAATGAATATAAAGAACAAAAAATGAAAAGGGCTATGTGAATGAGTTTCATTATTACTGAAGTTTTAATAATACATGGCACCTTTTGGAAACAGGGCTTTATGGTTGAAAACAATAGGCAATATAAACATATGTGTAAAAAAGACTTAAAATTTTCCTGAACTTCCCCAAAAAGCCACAGAAAAAGCTATGATCAAAATGTTACAAATGGACAAAAAGATGTCCCCTTCTAATAGGCTGCAGGGTTCTTTCTACTACCACATTGATAAGCAAGTATGTATAAGATATTATAATCAGATAATTACTATGTACCTAAACAACTTATAATTACTTTAAAATGCAATAAATTTTCCTTTCTGTAGGTTCTGATACAGTAATTCTTTTCCTTGATCCTTATGGACTATTAGACTGTAGGTTTTCATTGCTTACCGGTAATTTAAAAATATGCTGCTTTAACTTCTGAAAATTACAGGCTTTATTTTTTTTTGAGTTACTGTTCCACGGCAGCTAGTTAGATATACAGTTCTAAGTCAGTAGGAGCTGCATTAGTGATGTTTGGTTTTTTTTAAAGTGTTAGCTCTAAAATGAAAATCATTAAATGGTAATGCAGTAATCATGTTTCTAAAATTAATACAATGCTACTATAATCCAAACAACTCATTTCTTTGTGAAATGGTATGTCTCAATTCAGGAAAATTTTTGAAGAGTGTTAACCTGCTAAACCCACAAACTCAGGACAGCTGATCATGTCACTTAAAATTTTAGGGCTTACTCATTTGGAAGTATAGACCATTTGTCAGAGGCATTAATGACAAGTAGAGACATTGCTGTCTATGGGATGAAGCACAGGGCAGTGTCACAGCTACTGATTTGCACTCTACTTTTTCCATTGACTTCCTCTATGGAATTGGGCAAGTCTCACTTTGTATATCAGATTCTTCTTCTGTAAAATGGAAATAATACCACAACCTAATCTTATGGAGTTTTATGGGGGGGTGTTGATATTTGTATATGCTGAGAACATAAAGGATGGTATGATACTATGAAGTTAATAATATCCTTTAAATGTAACATGTCATTTAATTAGTTTACCACACTCTCATAGTTAACCGATAAATAACAAGCACTTTCCTCCTCAGCTACTTATTATTTTCCTCAAGACAATGGTACATTCCAAATGCTTTTTCATATCTTGAATTGATCGGAAATATCAGTCTTATTGACAGAAAAGGGGATAGTTGAGTTATGGAACATAACCTCTAAAATTACTAGAAACAATTCATTAAAAAGAGGTTTCAAACAATTCTGAAAGAATAAATACAGTGCAATAGAATATTGACTCTATGCTTGACTTGACTCATGCCTTAGTTTTTGGGTGTCCTGACTTGTTATATGTAGAACTTGAGTTTTCAGTGTACTCAACACTTGGTGCTTCCACTGACTTCAGCTAGAGTTGTTCATGTTGGGCCTGATTTAGAGGTGCTCTAGATGTCTCAAGCCGGGCACCTGTTATGGCCCGGTTAAAAATAGGTCCATACTGGCCAGGTTAAAAATAGGACCTCTGTATTTAGCTCATATTTGGCTACAAGGCAAGCAATATCATGACATGGCACTGAAGATAAATAAATAACCACTTACAAACAGATAAGGTATTTTTATTCTGTTGAGCTATGAATAGAATACATCCATTTGAGATGATTGGCCTTGTGGCTTAGAAACTGGAGTTGGACTCTGAAGACCTGACTTCAAATTCCGGTTGTTAAACAGGCTTCCTCTATGTCTTCATGCAAGCCGTTTCATCTTTCTGTAATTCAGATTCCCAACTATAAAAAGGGGGATGATGATGACTGACTGTCTTGCTGCCTTACAGCAGTGTCATGAGGATATGCTAATGTTTGTGAGTTGCTCATATATTGTGATTGGGGGCCATAGAAGAACCTAGGTAGTGTTTGATATGTCTTTGCCTGTGAAGCTGAGGCTGGAATTAAAGGTTAATTATACGAATGAAATAATTATTTTGAAAACTACTTTCATTGGAGTTTGAGCAATATGTCTGCACAATGTGTAGCACAATGGGGTCTCAGCCTGGTTCAGGCTAGGTGCTACTGATTTCCCATGTAGACAAGCCCTTAGTCTGAGACTACAAATTAAGTACAACAAACCCTATGCAGCCTTTTTATCACTTTATCAAGCTGTGAATGCCTCTGATTGTGCTAAAAGTATCTTTAGGCATATTAACTACTCCATTTTTTAATTGTCACTTCAGTTAATTGTTGAGGGGAGAGGGGCTGTTACGTTTTCAGAGAATGGGAAGTTGAGTCTTGGATCAGCAGCTGCAGTGGCTCCTTTTGACTAGAGTGAGCCCTAATGGCTGCATGTTACTTTCCAGGGCTGATCAGGTCACAAGTGAACTTTTAATTTAAATGAGTTTGAATAGTAGTTAGTTTCATCCACAATGTGCTCCACTTACTTGTCCTCATATACTGCAACATAACAAAACAATTTATTTTGATGATCTATCTTTTCAGTAAAAGATGCATAAATATAAATGATTTGTCATTATAAATGTTAAAGGACTCAAAACATCTATAAAATATCATGTTACAAACCAGTATAGAGGGAACATTTTAAACACTGTCCAAACCTAGTTGACATTAATGAGAAATTACAATTTCAGATTCATTACTCTTGTTTAATAAATCAAAGGTAAAAATAATTAAGATAATTGCAAAAGATATTTTGGGTACTGTATATTTGAGCAAGTGCAAAGAGATGGAATATAAATTTACTTTCATTTTTATTCTGAGAGATCTGTAACTTGGAACAATTCTTGAACTGTAGCATATTTTCACATTCGACATGCTATCAACTGAAGGTGCAGCTGCTGAGTAAGACTGGTTTTGCTACAGTATGAAATTAGCACTTTTAAAATGAACACTTTTTTTTATTTTTTGTCTGTTGTAGATTTAGTTAAACATGGGACATGGGAAAGTTTTGTTGCAGAGCAGAGATCTTCATGAAACTCTTCCTGCTTTTCAACTCTGCTCATTCATTATCATGTGAGTGGAATAAACCCTACTTTGTAAAACAATGATCAAGTTACAAAGCATAATTGAATCTTTAGTGTTACAGAATACTACATGTTTAATCCCGTCTGAGTATTCAAACCATTTAATTGATTTTTTCATGCAAGATTAGCCCATGTTATGTAAAACTATTTCTTAAATCAAGTTCAGACATGTTTTGATGGACTATTCAGAAGCATACATTTGCATTACATATAATATCTTTTTAATATCAACCACTGAAGATTTATTATCCTCCATAAATTAAATTGTAATGCTTTATTCAGTCTGTGGCCTGGCTGCCTTAGAATTAGTATTACAGGTATCTGATGTCTACATGAGATTAAAGACAGAGTTTAAAAATCTCTTCCTTTTTATTGAGCTAAAATGGTGAGAGTATTTTCAGTCCCTTCATTCCTGAATTAATTTGTACAGGGTGGAATGTCAGCTGCCCTTAGCTCTTGGTGCTGACTAGAATTGTGTGGGGAGTGCTTGTTGGAGTCAATTGGCAATAGCATAGAAGTGGGGCTAAAATGGGTCCGGTAGAGTGATGGCAGGAAGAAGGGAACAGTTGGGAGGCAGGAGAAGGATCCAGTGGAGAGGAAGAGTGGGGGACTGGGAAGGATCAAGAGGATGGATCAGGTCGTTACTAGAGTTGGGGCAGGGCTGGAGAAGGAGCCAGAGACAATGCCAGCTGGAACTTTAGGAAATGAAGCCATCAGGGATGAAATAGAGGGTTACTGCCTAGGGAGAACCTACACTGTGTAAGACATGGCAGGTCCGAGAAGATGCATCTGCTGACAGAAGTAACAACAATCAAAGGGTATCTAAAACAATGGGAGTTATGTTGCCCTTTGACAAAAGAGTAGTACCAGCAATTGGGGTTGGGGGGGAATCCTGTGCTTCTAACTTGATCCTAGTAAAATACTGCATACTGAAACTTGTCATAATGTTTCAACTTGAGGGATATTCAGTTTTTTTCACTGCTAGGTGGAGGGAATCAGTGGGCTAGATAATCAACTAGTATAAATCAGCATAGCTCCATTTTATCTGGCCCAGGGTCAAAATTAAAGGAAAAAGGCTTTCTGGCTTCATAGAATCATAGACTATTAGGGTTGGAAGAGACCTCAGGAGGTCATTTAGTCCCACCCCCTGCTCAAAGCAGGACCAACACCAACTAAATCATCCCATCCAGGGCTTTGTCAAGCTGTGCCTTAGAAACCTCTAAAGAAGGAGATTCCACCACCTCCCTAGGTAACCCATTCCAGTGCTTCACCATCCTCCTAGTGAAATAGTGTTTCCTAATATCGAACCTAGACCTCCCACACTGCAACTTGAGACCATTGCTGCTGCTTCTGTCATCTCCGCCATTGAGAACAGCCTAGCTCCATCCTCTTTGGAACCCCCCTTCAGATAGTTGAAGGCTGTTATCAAATCCCCCCTCACTCTTCTCTTCTGCATACTAAATTTATGCTCATGTTACTTTAAAATGGGCTTAACTGTTGAAGTGAAATAAGTGCAGATTTATGTTTTTATAATATGTATTAAGGCAGAGTATACGTGTAATAAATTTGGATGAGCAGTTTCTCTTTCAAAGTGGATATAATGCATGTAAGTCGAGTACTCTCCCTAAAAATTATCCAAAGTGACTTCAGACATACGGCTCCAAGGTTTTAAAGCTTATTAAAGTGTTACAATGTATTGTCAACGAGTTGTGGAGTAAGGACTCCCCAAGTGTGCACTAACATGATAGGCTTTGATGACTGCATTTGTCTGTCGTGTACCTATCTACCTATCTACCTATCTATCTACCATAACCTCAGTGGAAAATGTCAGCCATCCCCTTTAGTCTGGTCATAGTGATTCAAAGATGCCTTACAATGTGGTGAAAGTGAACCCACCTTTTTACACTGCAAATGCAACTCAAAGCCCAGTGTGCAATTTATGTACTTGCACGGGCACTATAATAACTCCAAAAGAGAGAGAAATCCTTGTTTAAATAACAAAAAAGGTGGAACTCTATTATGCCTCCCTCACACCTGTGCTGTTCCTTTATTGCAATGTCATAACCAAAAAACAAAGAACCGAGTTTGAAAAAAGATAGCATAAGTATGGTGCAGTGGTTAGAGCTAGAGCTGGGTGGGAAAACATTTTCTGCAAGAACTTCAAAATTTCCAAGTTTTCCCTCCAAAATAAGATGCGAAGTTGAAATTTCAAATGAGCCAGGATCCCATGATGAGCTATGAGCCAGATTAGATCTCCCATGATGCACCACGATGGTTCAACCAATGGATGTACCATTGTATATAATGGGAAATCTAATTCAGCCAGGGAGCCACACCCCTTGAAGAGAATGGGGACATGTGGCATCTCAGGCAAACACAGATTAATATTGAACTGACTCAAAATGAGACTTTAGATTCAGTACAATACATCACAATATTTTGATTCAGGTCAACTTGATCCAACACAATTTTTTTTTATGGAAAATTGAAAAATTTCAGCAAAATTGGAATTTTCCTGCAGAAAAATTCATTTTTCATAAACTGCATTTTTTCCATTGAAAAGGTATTTGAACAGAAATGTCCTGACCAGCTCTAATTGTAATGAACTGACTTATTTGTATATGTACTAGTGCAGTCTTGAGGATGAAATCAGAACTGTTCAGCTTTGTCATAGGCCTTAAACTTTAAAACACAGATTCTCCTTAAATCAAATGGTAGGAGCTTGAGATCTATTGATGAAAAGCACTCTGCATACCCAGGGTCAATTTTATTGTTAGATTTAAGCAGGTTTTGGGTTAATAGAAGAACTTTTTCCAGGTATAAGGGCAGTTTGGTTGGAAATGCTCAGCAGACATTTCATGCAGGAGTGTTCAAATCTGTCCATATGCATTTCAGTTGAAGATGAAAGAGACAGAGACCCACCCAGTGGCGTATTATCGCCTAGGCCGACAAGGCCTAGGCCTAGGGTGGCAAATTTGCCGGGGCGGCAAATTTGAGCACCTCCGGAGAAGTTCCCCTGCTCCAGCTGCCTCCTCCGCGAGCGCGNCCCAGAATAGTCCATAGCCTAGTGGTTAGGGCAATCACCTGGGAGAACTGAGGTTCAAGTCCCTTGACTGAATCAGGCAGATTAAGGATTAGAACCTGGATCTCCCACATCCCAGCTCATGCCCTTACCACAGCGTTATTGGCTTTTTTTCTCTCCCCCTGTGCTTTTGACCAGAAAATCCATCCTGGACTATCAAAAAGGATACATTTCCACAATAGTTTCAGTTTTGACAAATTGGCATTTCTCAACCCCAAATAAAAGCTTAATTGAAAAGTTTCTGGCCAGCTCTAACTGAAGCAGCATGCTTCTCTATGGAGTATAGGTGACAATAGTGATAGCTTGGAGCAAATTGTGATTCTAATTCTGATTTATCATTTGCTTAAATGTTTTTCTTATGTTTTTATTGTATTTTGTGAAATTATAATTGCCTAGTGCTCAAACAGGTAATTTTTTTTTTTAAATTAAAAATCAAAATAAACAGATGAAACACGTTCTGCTGGGTTTTTTTTGTTGTTGTTTTTTTAAAGGCTGCTAATTGTTGCCATTTGGTAAAGCGTCTTTTTAAAAAGGAAACAGTCTACTAACCTTTAAAAGATGCACTTTATCTGATTTTTTTTTTTTTGGTCAGATTATATCCTACCACACGGAAGGAAGAGCAATTCATTTTTTATCAGGCTGTCAAGCACATTTAGTGTTTTGGTAACACATCATAGTGCTGAGATTCATCAGACTGTCATATTTCTGTGAACTATAGCGAAATCCAAAAAGTGTTTAATAATTCAGAAAGGAAGTTTCCAAGTATCTCAGCAGTAAAAAGATAAGTGACTGGATATATCGTAGTACAGAGAAAAAAAATTCACATGTGAAAAATTCTAAGTGTTTGAAAACTGCAATATTTAACGTGCATTTGACCCTTGCTGTAAATGTTTTTTTGTTTTGAAGCATTTTAATCTCTCATGGTGGTTGTTGTATAGAATCATATTTCCTAGCACTTCTTTATTGAATGAATGTTTGTTTTATACTGAATAAATCCTTTGACTAACCTGCATCTTAACATAACACAGATCATAAAGCTAATTTCTGAACCTTTCCAGGGAAGCCCAGTATATATTGTAGGTTATTCTCAGTTTTTTAATATATAAAAAGGAAAGCAAAATTGATTCAAAATTTTTGGCAATTTTTGTCTGATTATTTTCCTAATAAATGAATTAGCATTCTTTGCTGCATTTGACAAGATACGTTTGACAAGAAAAAAATAGGGCCTTTCTATATTCGGCAATTATTTAGACATGTTTTCTCATAACACAGCCACACATATTTACTGTGCATAATTTGCAAGATACAAATAATTTCAGTCAGCCTCAGCATCTAAGCAGGGTGCTATAAATAAAGCACTTTGACAATGCTACAATCAGTAGTACTATATAATAATGCTATAAAACAAAACAATACTCTGTGCTGTGCCTAGAAAGAGTGGCAATGCAGCTAATTCCGTGTGTGTGTTAGAGAGAGGGGGAAAAAAGTATCTGAATGAGAGCACTGGAAACTGTCCTCTCTCCACAGAACAACTGCCACCTGGGCAGTGGCAATGCAAGTTTCTCTGTGACATCTCATCATTGTCTCTCCAACCTGGGTAGAGTATGTCTACAGATTAGTTCAAACTTTGGCCTGTCTACGGAGGCTGCTATTTGAGATGGTGAATTTTCACAAGTTGAGTGGATCAAAAAATTTCCAAAAAATAGTTTCTTCATCAAAAATAGGGTTTCATTGAAAATGCTATTTTTATGGGAAAATTTATTTTTCTGAACTTGGTTTTTAAACAAACATATTTTGTGAGAACCTGAAATTTTGGAGCACTTTTGAAACTTTTTGCTTTGAAATTGTGTTTTTCTCCCCTTTCTTACTGTTTTCCGACTTTGAACGATTTTCCAATTGACAAAAGTGTTTAAGGTGTAACTTTCTCTCTGAAACTAACATTTTCACTTTCAATTTTAAATGTTAACCCTTAAAGTGTTAGTTTAAATGTGAAAAGTGCTTTTTCTCCACTATCCCAAATGTTGGGACTATTTCCCAAATGGTAAAATTTGGGAAACAGTAGGAAAGTGTGGAATATCCCACAGTTGTGACATTTTCAAAGGAAAGCAAAAAATTTCACAGGAGTTTTGTGAATAGAGCTGGTCTAAGTATATGGCACTATAATTTTGTTTTTAATGGAATCAGAATTAATTTGTAATAGAGCTGGGCCAGGTTAAAAATATAACAAAAAATAAGTAGCCAAATGTTTTCCCTCACCCCCCTCAGGAATATTTCAACTATGAATTCCTACACATGTGCACACACACTTAGAAATATTCCAAATCTTCCTTCTGACAGTAGTGGAAGCCCTTTATTCCTTAATCCTCTCTTCTGAGAGATCTTCAATATGTGTGCATACAATGTTCTGCAAATAACTTTGTATTTAATCTCCTTGTAAAATCTCCACATTCTGATGATATCCTTATTTAACACACACAATAGATAGCTGCCTATTTACTATGTTTGAAAGTAGACAGACCTGCCCCATGTAGAGATTCCAGATCAATTTCAACCTTTGGTCTTATGAGACATTGTACTATCCTCATGTTGCTTGCTCATCTTATGAGTAGCTTTCAGTTATGACTTTCATGATACACAATTCTCCCATGAAAATAGAAGCCTGTATCTATAGCAATGCAGTTGGACACTTTTGCCAATTCAGCCAGACCTCTTCAATCCATGATACACAAAGCTAGAATGAATAGTCACCCTTCAATACAGTGGCAATGAAGATCTTGGCCCATGGAGTTCACCTTTCACTTCCAGAGGTGTCCTCATGCTCATTGGTACTTGTGCTGCAGAAATTCACAAAGCTTCAAAAGATTGCATGGAAAGATGACAAAGTTTGCATCTGACAAAAGTGATACTGCAGTCCTTTAATCCTCTGCCCCTCACACTTGGGAAGAGCTCCTCATAAACATCCATTAAGCCACCTGATTGTTCTCCTTCAAATCCCTCCTTAAAACTCTCCTCTGCCATGATGCCTACAAAAAACTTGACAATGGTTAGGCTGCTGGAGAGCTATACCTATCATGCTGACCAGTGCTGTCTCATTACTTCCTTATACTCTCCCATCATCTGTCTGTCTATCTGTTGTCTCTTGTCTTACACCTGGGGCAGGTCTACACTACCACTGCTGATCGATCTAAGCTACGCAATTTGAGTTACTTTAGTAGCGTAACTCAAGTCGGCGTAGCTTAGATCTACTTACTGTGGGATCCACACTACTAAGTCGATGGGAGACGCTCTCCTGCCAACATTGCTTCCACCTCTCATTGAAGTGGAGTACAGAAATCGATGGGAGAGCATTCTCCCATCGATTGAGCATGTCTTCACTAGACCCGCTAAATTGATACCGCTGTATTGATTGCAGCAGTGCCGATTTAGCTCCGTAGTGAAGACAAGCCCTTAGATTGTAAGCTTTTTGGGGCAGAGGCAGTCTTTTTGTTCTGTTTGTACAGCTTAGCCTAACACAGTGGGTTTGTGGTCCATGACTAGGCTCCTGGAGCCTACACTGCAGCTAGGAGCAAACCTCCCAGAACAGCTAGACAGACTCATGCAATGTAGATGTGGGTGCTCAGGCCCTCAAGCTGCTCAGGCAGCAGCTGGGTCTGAGCTCAGGTAGCTAATCCAAGTCTCAGAGCCACAATGTCCACGCTGCTATTTTTAGAGCAGTAGCTCAACTTGAGCCAGTATGAATCTCTCTCCCTGCATTGGAAAGCTGTCTCCAGCCACAGTGTAGAAATACCCCTAGGGCAGTGTTCTTCACTGCAAGGCCCGCACGCTAGTGGCGGCTCCCATGGACCCTAAGTGAGGCTCCCTGTCAATCGTACTTTCCGGCAGCGCAGTGGGGCTGCAGCTAAGGCAGGCTCCCTGCCTGCCCCAGCCCCATGCTACTCCTGGAAGCAGCCAGCATGCCCCGTGGCCCTGGGGAGGTAAGGGGGGGAGCAGAGGTCTCAGCGCGTTACTCCTGCCTGCGGGCACCGCCCACACAGCTCCCATTGGCCGGGAATGGGGAACTGTGGCCCATGGGAGTTGCGGGGACAGTGCCTGCACACAGAGGGGCAGCATGCAGAGCCATGTGTCCCCGCAGGGGCGCATTGGCCTCTTCCAGAAGCGGCGTGGGGCCGGGGCCATGGCCACCCGAAGTAAGTGCCACCCCCTTCAATGGGCAGGTTCTGAATAGCTCTTCCACCACCCAACCTGCAGCCTCCTGGAGCCAGCCCCCCATACCACCTCCTGCACCCCAAGCCCCTTCCCCAGCCCTGAGACCTCTCCCAGAGCCAGCCCCCCATGCCCTCTCCTGCACCTCAAGCAATATTACCAATAACAGTAATATTACCAAATCCACCAACAAAGAACTCGGAGTGTTCAACCATCTGTGTTGGGTTGATGTGGCTCTCACATTGAAGGTTTTTTGCCAAAGTGATCCCCACTTCAAAAATAGTGAAGAGCACTTCCCTAGGGGCTACAGCGGTAGAAATAAATACTAACAAAATGAATAGCTTTCCCAGAATCCATTAAAAGTCTCTGAAGCAGGGGTGATATGCAAGGCCATTTTTTTTTTCTATATTTTGTTCGCTGTGTGTTTGGTGTTTGGAATACAGGGTATTTTTCTCACTATGTGCCATTGGTAGTTTTTTCCCCCCCTGAAACTTGATCCTGTAAAGACTTATGCACATGCTTAACTTTTACCACAAAAGTACAACCCATGAACTCAATTGATTTAAAATAAAGCACGTGCATATACACCTCTACCCCAATATAACGCGGTCCTCGGGAGACAAAAAAATCTCACCGCGTTATAGGTGAGACCGTGTTATATCGAACTTGCTTTGGCCCCCCCGTTCCTTGTTCCCTGACCACCCCCTCCAGGACCCCACCCCCTACCCAACCCCCCTGCTCCCTGTCCCCTGGACTGCTCCGACCCCTATCCACACCCCCCACCCCCTGACAGGCACTCACCGGCAGTGGCGGGAAGCGGCGCAACATGGCCCCAGCCCGCTCCACTCTGCCACCTCCCAGCTGCGGCGCTCCGCTTCCCGCCGCCGGTGAGTGCGGGGAGGTTGGGGAAAGGGCGCCCTCCGCACTCATCGGCAGCGGGAAGTGGAGCAATGCGGCCCCAGCCCGCTCCGCTTTTCTTGCCCCAGCCCCAGCCATGTCGCTGGGGGAGGGGGCGGTGTTTGGGGAATGGTCCCACACTCACCTGCGGCGGGAAGCGGAGCGCTGTGGCTGGGAGCTGGCGGAGTGGAGCGGGCTTGGGCCGGGCTGGTCCACTTCTGCCGCTGCCGGTGAGTGTGGGGGGATCCCTTCCCCCAACCCCTCTCCCCCGAGTGACATGGCTGGGGCCGGGGTGAAGGAAGTGGAGCGGGCTGCTCCCGGCCCCCCGCTTATCCCCCGGGCCACTCTGGGACTGCGGGGCCCCCAAAATTGCCACCCCACAGCTCCTGCCTCCTAGACCCTGAGGGGGGGGAAGCCCCTGACCGCCCCCGAGACCCTCTGCCCCTTATCCGGCCCGGTCCGGCACCCTTAACACGCTGCTCAGAGCAGCGTGTCAGAGCTTTACCGCGTTGTATGCGAACCCGTATTATATCGAGTCGCGTTATATCGGGATAGAAGTGTATCTTTAAAAATCGAGCCCTACATTTTGTTATAAGCAAAGGAAGGACTACGAGACAAGTTTTGGTTAGAACAAGGGAGTGGGAGACAGTCACTGAACTCTTGCTGTTTAACCTTGGGCAAATCTCTTCGGCTTAAATTTTCAAAAGTGTCCACTAATTTTGGATTACTCCCTCTTTTGGAGACCTGTTCAGAAAAAAATGAAATTTCAATGAAAAATGGGGGGGGGGGAATTTGCAAAAATATTGATTTTTTTTTTCTAGACAGTTCTAATGCTCAACTTGGGACACTTTAGGCCTGACTTTTCCAGAGTTATGAGCAACTGTAGTTCCCATTCAACTAGAGTTAAGTGTGCTTCAGGTTTGGGGGCTGTCTGTAAGCAAGGACTGGCCTGTCTCCCAAGATCTGTGAGAGTGATGGATCGTCCTTCAGGATAGGTTGTAGAGAGTGCATATGGCAGCAGTGTCAGTTTTTTCCAAAGCCATGGTGACAGGATTTCTGAAGAGGCTTCTCTGCTTATATCCTCCACTCTGAGAACTGCTTCTCTTGTGTGACCTAAATACTGTTTTGGCAGCTCTGATGGGCCCTCAGTTCAAGCCCATTGCATCCTGCCCATCCTGTCTCAGAAAACTACGTTCCTGATAGCCATCACTTCAGTTCTCCAAGGACAAGGTTACACTGTGACCACACCCAAAGTTTTTATCCAAGGTGATCTGTTTCATCTGAATCAGGCTGTGTATTTACCTGTTTTTCCCTAAACCGCACTCTTCCCGGAAGAACAGTGGCTTCATACTCTGGATGTTAGGCAATGTTTAAGCCTTTTATCTAGACAGGACTAAAACATTTTATGTTTTGCCTCGTCTGTTTGTGTCATATTCAGACTGCATGAAGGGACAAGCGGTCTCTGCACAGCCCATCTCTTGATGGATAATATCCTGTATCAAGGCTGCGTATGAGAGAGCTTCACCTACACCTCCTCAATGGATACAGACTCACTCCACAAGAGCACAAGCAAAATCAATAGTGTTCCTTGGTGACTTTTTCCATACTGGACATTTGCAGGGCAGCCACATGGTCATCCATACATACGTTTACAGACCACTATGCTATTACTGTATCTTCCAGAGCAGACCTAGGCCTCAGAAGAGCAGTCCTGCAATCCTTATTTCAGTAGACTCCTTGCCCTAGCCTCCAGATTGGGGTACTGTTCATGTGTCACCCAAGTGGAATACACAGCTGCATCAACTAGAAAGAAGAAAGTTACTTACTGTAATTGTGGTTCTTTGAGATGTGATGCAGATTTGTATTCCATGACCCACCCTCCATCCCCTCTGCACTGGAATCTCCTCTTATGGGTTTTCGGTGTGAAGGAACTGAGGGCGGTTGGGGTGGTGTCACCTCATAAAGCCTAGGGAGGGACCATAACCACAAGGCACAAGTGCTGCCCCTCTATGGGTACTGCTAGGCAAAAGTCTGTGGCTCCGGCGCACTGGGCACCAACACAAAGTGGAATATTCGTCTGCATCACATCTTGAAGAATCACAGTTATAGTAAGTAACCATTTCATATGCTCCCCTCACAACATATAAATGACCTGTCAAAGATATTATTGAGTCAAAGAGTTGAGTAGTCTCAAACTAGCCAGACATTTCTATGAATAATAAAAAATATCTGAAGTTACAATATATTATGTTTCAGAACATAAGCCATGGGATTTGGTACACAATTATGTACTTTAGTGGCAGGTTTGATTCAGCTCTAATGTAACTCCAGATACAGCATATTTTGTCATTGTATTTTTTAACAGAAATTAGGGTTGACAAGGTTTTAAATGACATTTGTTACTAAAGGTAAAGGTAGTAGATGTAATTTGTCAGATTATTCTTTTGTAAAATAAATGTAGCTATCCAATGTTCTTTTTAAACATACAACATATACCAAAGACCATCTATTGTGGACCTGTAAGTCTAATTTCATATGGAGGCTCTAGTGAGACGTGAATTATTCAAAACTCTGTTTACAGTATAGATGGAACCTGCCAGTGGTTACTCCCTTGTTATATGCAATTGGATGTACATTATTCCTTCTTATACTTGCATTAGAAGTCCAGAATTCTAAAACCGTGTACAAGACATAGCATTTGACCTACACTAAACACAAATATTTGGTTAACAAACAGTTATCTCAGAGTATAGAAAGTGTATTTGAACTACGGGAATGTAACAATCAGCCTTTTAACATAACATCCATAATCAGTAGGAACAGTGACATTTAATAGCTTGAGGCAGAAGACATTCTCAATTCATTTAAATGCTTTCATTAAACATTTATGAAATTAGTTGTATCACTTTATAATATATTAAACATAAGTGCTGATTAGGTATGACCTCATGGTGGTAGTTTTATACTGAATGGACCCTACCTAAAGTAGACTTCACAGCAGGATTTGGACAAAATTGTGAATAAATCTGGTTTAGATTAGAAAAATGGCCTGGGTCACATTACTGAAGATCAAGAAGGGTAATGAGATAAGAAGTCAGTAGTATTTTACCAGAAAATTACAAAAGTAATACTTTAAAAGAATGGTTATTGTTCAGCATAAATGTGAGATATTAGTGCTGTGAGCTACTCAATATAAATTGGCTTGTGGAAGAGAGTCAGTAATCCAGCCTTCAGTCAGAGACTTAAAATACAGAACTTGGCCTGAAGTCTCTGGGTTTCAGGATATACAAATCCATAGTTCAGTTATTAGTATGGTATTGTATTGAAGTAATCCACAGAAGGAGGTGTTTGCCTGTTCTTTCATTTGATAGTGAGTTGGTGATACCCAGTAATCCACCAGGCCAAGGAAAAGGAGTTGGTATTGGTGGATGGGGAATTAGGCCCTTATTCTGTGAGAAGCTCATCAGGGTCAAACCCCTGTGGCTACAAGGCAGGCCCTTTGAGCATGGTTGCTGAGGTGCATCCACATAGACTGCATTGCAAGACTAGGGCATTGAATCATTGTTGAATTGTTCTAGGTAAAATAGGTAAAAACTTTCAGTGTATTAGATTTAGTGTGTCTAACATTCTTAATTTAGAACTAGTAAATCTGTGATGAGTATAATATAGAAGATTCATGGTTTTCAGTTTTTTTAAGTCCTATAGGTCACTACCATTAAAAGGATGAAGTCAACATGAAATCTAGGTAATATTTTGTCACCAGTAGTTTCAGTTGCTGCCAATGAGTTCCCTGTCAGCTCCTACTGATGTTAGGATTGCATTGTTCTATTGAAATTTTTTTTGTCTCCTGTTACTATGTGAAATACCCAACAAACAGTAGGGGAAACTCCCCAGTTAAGGCCCAGAACATGCACACATGATACATGTGCTTAATTTTACTCATCTGAATAGTTCTATTGAAGTCAGTGGTACTACATGCATGCTTAATGTGCAGCACACGCTTAAAGGCTTTGCGGAATCAGGACCTAACTGAGTATAAGGAGGAAATTGTGAAAATGAGTTTACACAAAGTACTGTCAAAGAAAGTAAACTGGAAAAAATAGATTTTTTTCTCTCTCTTTTTTTAGTTGTTGTTGTATTAAAGGTCACTAGCCATCATGGGTAAATATTTTCAGATAAAAGTGGGATTTTCGTAGTTTGTACTTTTTTAAACTATTGGTTGTGAGCAGGGTGGATAAAATCAATGATTTTTTTTTTAAATCGGATTTTTGTGATAGGTTTTTTCCTCAAAAAGCATTTTATCAAAATATAGTTTTAATTAAGATACATTATAGCTCAGATATCTCATCATGGAATAGGGATTATAAATTCTAATTCTATGGTATGAGACAATATATTCATGTAATGTTTAAGAAAAGTTTTGTAAATGAGTTCCAATAGTTCATGGATTAGGGACCCAATCTTATGGGGTTCCACAGGCTTCTGTATAGATTTTTTTTTTTTTTTTTTTTAGGTTAATCTTTCGATCTATCCAATGGGGCTCAGTCTAGAATATGCCATCAGAGATGCTTAGTTTTGCAGTTCTCAAACTGTGGATTTATCTTTCCAGAGGTAACATGCTAGTTAACAGCAAAAATGTTTTTAAATAAATATATAGAGGTGAAAAATAACAGACCTCAACTCTATTGTCCCTCTGCAAATTTGTGTACAATTTGTCAATCCTTTACCTCTCGAAAAGTGCAAAGTTTCAAAAAGTTCAATGAATAGATTGTTGGGGATGGAATGGATCTGGACAAGGAGAAGAAATCTGGAGATAAAGGGAGGAACATATGCTTTTTTGTTAAGATATTATATGTTTGCTGTTGGAGGAAAAAAATCCAGAATACTTAACGTTGTTGTTGTTGTTGTTTTTAGTTAAATAAAATAATGTAAATGTCTGTCTGGTGGTCTATCTCCTCCTAATACAGCATGGCAAGAAAATCCTCCAAATATTAATGATTAACCTGTTGAATTGGAGATAGTGCACCTCCCAGTGACTTCATAAATATCTGCTTCAGTTACCTTTGGTAAATGAAATAACCAAACAATCATTCATTTTATGATATAGCTGTAAAACTAATCTGAAAAGTTTTTAAAATAAATCACTGTTTAAAAATGTATAGTGTGTACCTTCTAAAAATGAAACCTACATCTATCTCTGAATTGTGAAGAATGTGTATTAAGGTTATAACAACCAACAAGAATGCACTTTTATGTAGAAAACCATGATTAAATCGAGTTTTCCTGACTAGTGATTTAAATCATGAGGGATAGCTCAGTGGTTTGAGCATTGGCCTGCTAAACCCAGGGTTGTGATCCTTGAGGGGGCCATTTAGGGAACTGGGGTAAAAATCTGCCTGGGGATTGGTCCTGCTTTGAGCAGGGGGTTGGACTAGATGACCTCCTGAGGTCCCTTCCAACCCTGATATTCTATAAACAACTAAAACACATCTGAGGGAGGAAATAAAATAAACGTTAGCCAGAATTCCTCCAGGGAAGAGCATGCTCTATACCAGCAACTCTGCACCCTTTAAAAATATACATTAATATTTGAAGTGGGCCAGCATGAGTCAATGATCCTACTGCTTCCCATCCTCTGTTTGTATGCTGATAGTAGTAGCTGGAAGTAGTGCCTTTGTTCTCCAACAGGACGGTGTCCAGCCCCTGTGAAATAGTGTAAAGTTGAAGTGAAGGGTCTCTTTACCCCTCTTTATCCTTTTTTCTAGGCTCAATGCAATGTTGCCAAATGATTTTCCTTTTGTAGTTTTCAATGTTAGTATTGAGTAAGCTCTCTTTCTTCAAAATATACAATTAAACCATTTATAAAGATTTCCCAGCAGCAGTTTCTCATCATTGTAACTTAAAATCATGACTCAGAGTCTCAGATGAGGACTGAACCTGCCTTGTGATTTAATGTCACACAAGTCTTGTGGATGGGGGAAAGCAGTAGATGCTACCTTCTCATAAACAAACTAGAGAAATATAGCCTAGATGAACCTACTATAAGGTGAGTACACAACTGGTTGGAAAATCATACTCAGAGTAGTTATCAGTGGTTCACAGTCAAGCTGGAAGAGCAGGGATCTATCGTGGTTCTATTCAATATCTTTGTAAATTATTTGGATAATGGCAGAGAGAGTACACTTACAAAGTTTGCAGATGATACCAAGCTGGGAGGAGTTGCAAGTACTTTGGAGGACCGGATTAGAATTCAAAATGATTGTGACAAACTGGAGAAATGGTCTGAAATAAATAGGATGAAATTCACTAAGGACAAATGTGAAGTACTAACACCTAGGAAGGAATAATTAATCATACAGATACAAAATGGGAAATGACTGCCTAGGAAGGAGTACTGCAGAAAATGAACTGGGGGTCATAGTGGATCCCAAGCTAAATGAGTCAACAATGTGTAACCCTTCTGCCAGGTGGAGCCAGCAGCAACAAGGGCCGGGTTCAGTATCTAGGGGTTCCTTTTCACCAATACAACACAAAACCAGCTTGAGCCCCCACCCAGTGACCTGGGACAATTACACATCCCCTGGGCACCTCTAAGAGGCAATACTTCCACTCTTGCAAGCACAGAGTCTGAGTATAGCAAAAACTTTTAATAAAAAGAGGGAAGTAACTCAGCATTAATTTGGGAAAACACCGCAACTAGGGTTCATAAACATAAACCATGAGCAAAAGACCCATCCCCAAGTAAGTTGGGCAGTGTCCTTTTCCCCTCAGGTTCTTAAGTTCATCAACCCAAAAGTCCCCTTAACGTGCCCGTCCCTCCTCTGCACCCCACTTACAGTTACTATCCTTGGCCAGCACAGCCCCAGAGTTGAGAGGTTCATCCGCACAGTTCACCTCCCACTCTGGGTGCAAGGGGGAGTAAGGAGGCATCTTACACACCCCACCAGCCGATTGCCACACTTCTCTGTGGGGCTCTACTCTGGCCCTCTCCGCCAGCTGGCCACTTGCCAAGATGTCTTCAGGGTCCACCACTTAACACCACTCTCAATGATTTCCGACGTTAGTGGGGGGAGCCTCACTGCTGGTGCACACTGGGCAGTCTCTTGCAATAGAAACACTGTCCCAAAGTAGGTCTAATACTTAGACCTAGGAATCAGTGATTTCAGCTCTGCAGCGTGTAACAAGACTTTCAATTGAGTCTAAATTAGCTCTTTTATTGTACTGTGGAGAGAGGAAGGGTCAAATGGTGCCTAGGACCCTTAAGCAGGGCCCACACCACCAGTTACAAGTACCTGTCTCCACCCTCTCTCAACTCATTGGGCTTTGGAACCCATGTCCCCTGCCTAGCAAGTGCCGCTCAGTTGAGGCTGAGTTCCTCCATCAGGGTATGCCAGGTACAGTTCTTCTGCCCTCGGTTCACACAACAAGGATAACTACCCTTTATTACTCCTGCCCCAATAACAAGGAGACTGGGGATCCAACACCAGCCACAAGTGATCATTTGGGCAAGCAATTCTATTATGCTGAACACCTAGGCAGGGTGGGTGTGTCCATGCAAACGAGATCAGCTCCTGAAGTCCTTTTCCACACCACTAAATGTCAGGGGAGAGCTCATTCAGACTTTGCCACTAAATGTAATACTCTCGCCCCAAAAAAAGTCAATCTGGGATGTATTAGCAGGCGTGTTGTAAGCAAGACAGGAGAAGTAATTCTTCCATTCTAGTCAAAACTGATAAGGCCTCAACTGGAGTATTGTGTCCACTTCTTGGCACCACACTTCAGGAAATATGTGGACAAATTGGAGAAAGCCTAGAGGAGAACAAAAATGATTAAAGATCTAGAAAATATGACCTATGAGTAAAGCTTGAAAAAATTGGGTTTGTTTAGTCTGGAGAAGAGAAGACTGAGGGGGCCATGGTAAGTCTTTGAGTACGTAAAAGGTTGTTATAAAGAGAAGGGTGATACATTGTTCTTAACCACTGAGGACAGGAAGTAATGGGCTTAAATTGCAGCAAGGTAGTTTTAGGTTAGACATTAGGAAAAACTTCCTAACTAAGGGTAGTTAAGCACTGGAAAAACTTAACTAAGGAAGTTGTGGAATCTCCATCCTTGGAGATTTTTAAGAACAGATTAGACAAATACCTGTCAGGAATGGATAATACTAGATACTAGATAATACTTAGTCCTGCCTTAGTGCAAGGGACTAGATTAGACGACCTATCTAGGTCCCTTCCATTCCTAGATGTCTGACTTCTATGATATCCTGACCAACTAGAATGGGTAAGTATAAATCCAAGATTATATGTACAGAAGGAGAACATGGGTGGTATATGCTCTAGTAAGCCATATATTATGGCTTTGCCTTTAATGCAGCCCACCAACTGTCATGAAAAAATGCTCCACTAATGAGTCAGTTTCAGATTGTGATCCACGTTCAGATCATTCCAATATATAAATGATACAGTATGTTTCACTCATGCTGATATGCATATATACACTGCTTTTAATGATTTTAAAGGGGAAGCCAATAGTTCATAAGTTGTGTTGATACCAGACACTAGTTCCTAGGATTTGTATTTCCATTACTTGGGGAACATAATCCATGCTATGAGTGGTTTCCTTAATCTGTGTTGATATAAATGACTTGTTGATGACTTTTTTATAAATATATCAAACCTTTTCTCATGTTCATTATTTTGAAACACATTAAAGTAAATGAGTAGATTGCCTTGAGATATTCATTCCGTAAATACATGATTTTCTTAGTAGAAATGGAAGTATTTCCTCTTGGGAGGATTAACTACAGCTGGTCTCTTGTCTCTGTGACAGGGTATACCAGACCCTCTGGGGGCCCCTGCTGGAGACCTCATGGCCCTGACACACCCTTCCCCAAAAAAGGGCAGTGGAGAGGGTCCTCCAAGCTGCCTAGAGTGGCTGTGTGGGACACAGCCAATCAGGGCCCAGCAGCCCAGTATAAGAATGGCTTTAGCGCAAGAGTGAGTTCAGTTCCTTGCTGGAGCTGTAGGAGAATGGATGGTATGTGGCTGGCTGACGGAGCTACAGAACCCTGGATAGGGCAGTGCTGCCAGAAGCCAGGAAGAGTGAGAAGGAGCCCTGAGTTGGTTGCTGGGAATCGATTAGGACAAGGCCCTGAGGTAAGGGTGACGATGGCATGGGGCTGTGGGGAAGTGGCCCAGGGAATTAGAGAAGCCATGCAACATAGTTAAAGGGACACACCAGATGGCTGTGATCTACAGGGTCCCTGGGCTGGGACCCGGAGTAGTGGGTGGGCCTGGATCCTTCCCCCCATTAGCCACTGGGGGAAGTGGCCTGGATATTGAGGCACCCCAGAGGGGGAACTGAACTATAGTGGCCCAGCTGGAGAGCTGTAGCCAGGAAGCCCCAAGAGAGCTAAGACATTTTCCCTGCTCTGGGATAGAGCAGTGCCCCAGGGCTCCCTCCCTGAAGACGAACAGAGAGTGTATGCAGGCATGCTCACTTGGCCAAGGGGGCGCTCATGAGAGGTGAGTGCACCCCATTTAAATAATAGAAAAAAAGACATCAAGTTGATTCTAATAAAAATAATCCTGAGCAAAACCAAGATCTAAATACTTGAGGAAGTTCATATTTGGTCATGGTGCCTATAATAGAGTGAACCAAAACCCAGATATTTGGATCTGCATTCACAGTTTGTTGCTTAGGCTGTTCTCTAACTCTGATGTAGATACATTTCAAAATGTTAATTTAGTATTATAGTTCTCCCTTATGTAATAACTTGTCTTATTTAATCACACTCAGAAGGACGTAATTGTCACGAAACTCTTAATTTCCATCTGTTCCTTCTGGGTGAAACTTACCACTGTTTAGGTGGCCAACGTGACTGGTTTGCAGCACCTTGCTCGAACAGTTAAGCCCTTGGAGACTTGTGTTGGCGCCTTGCACAAGGATGAATTTCATCCTCTGACTCCAAACATGACAGACTAGAGGTGAAAAGTTGGAGGCAAGGCATGTGTTGGAAATCAGAATATTCAATGGTAATAAGATGTCCCTTGCTCACTGACCAAGGAAGTGCTGATAGAACTTTTGCTATCTCTGAGTCAGTGATGCAGAATATGAAGGTCTCAGTGTGGCACTGTAAGCAGACTTGGCAGAATTCATTTTTTTCCCCTAATTTCAACAAATATCAATCTTTGTTAAGCATTTTTTATCTATTTAAATTGTCACTGTTGTGGGAAATTTATGGGGGTTGCCAGACAATTATTTTAATGACCGTAGACATTGATTTCAAAAGGTTAAAGCTTTAACTATTAACACACAAATTGTAAACATCACAAATCAAAACATCCTTAGAGTTTGATTTAAAGATATTTACTAAGCAGTATCTTTCTGATTTTACCTATGTGTAAATTTCAGTAAGTGATGAAAAAAATTTGTTGGTTTGTGTGGGTACGGTGAAATCAATGTTTACTGACATTTACCAATAGCAATCTAATCCTTCCAAGCCTAATTGTAAATTTATCTGTCTAGATACTTCTGGAATGAGGCAAATAGATTAGATTCCAATCTTCATCATTCTGGTTAAACTCTATCCCTTGTTCAATTGTATCAATAGTGGAATTAAAGACATTCTTTGGGAGTGAGAAGAATTACATTGCTTTGTATTCATTGCTTGAAAGGACCATATTCCACTCCCCCATAGCACTTACCCAACTGGAGGCTAAAGAGTGTCCCCCTTTAATGTTTCCATCTAGCTTTATAGAACGAGGTTCCTCTAGAGTCCCTCCATGTGAGGGGCATAATTAGTATGCTCATATAACTCAGAAGTCATTGAACCATCATATCAAATGTAAAAAACAAAACATTCTCCATGAGACTTATTACCAGAAAAAAAGCAAAGAATGACCCACAAAATAGTTATTTGTAAATGGGAATTCTAGAAGAATTCCAGAATTCTAAAGAATTTCATCCTTACGGAAACAAATTTGTTTGGTCTTTTTTAACTTCTTATCACCTCCCATTTCTTATCTACTCTAGCAATGGTTTCTTGAAGCAGCACTGTTTTTCTTTTTTAAAGACTCTGCTGCCACACTGTGGAAAAAAATATAAATTCTTCATATAATGCTGTCAATTTGATGCAGTCTATTACTTTCTTGGGGGGGAAAAGGTAAATATTGTACTTTGGAAACCTTTCCTTTATAAGGTTTAAATAATTATACACTAGGGGAGACTGGGAAGTTGGAAGAGGAAGGGTTTACAAGAGATAAGATAGAAGCCAATATAGGTCCCATATTGTATAATATTTCACTATATAACTAGAGGAAGGTGTAAATTCAACCAGAGATCAAGTTTCCAAAACTGGAAGGGGTAGCATATAGGAAGAAAAAACAAATTGTAACCTGCTTAGGGATATATAAAATTGAGCTATAAATGGTAGGGATATTACAATTAGACCTGAGTGAAATCTTTCAGGCTAATAAAAATGCATTTTTGCCAGCTCAAAACTATTGGCAAATTTGAGCTGATTAGTTTTGGCTGGGAAAGATGTTTTTCCTCAACTGTGTGTGTATTCCTCTATAACCTTTAGCACACTGACTAGGGTACCTGCGTGGGATGTGGGAAATCCCAGGTGTGAATCTCCACTCCGGAGCAGGAACTTGAACTCTCATAGATGAGCATCCTAATTACCAGGCTGTAGCCTGTCATGGGCTGGGGCACTCTCATTGTCTCCTGCTGAAGCTGTTGCACATTATATAACTACTTATATTCATTGGGCCAAAGAGAGACTGACTCTATACCCTAGTGATTCCCTTCTCTGAATCAGACAGAGAAAAGATTTGAATCCACATCTTCTACCTCCCACATGAATGCTGTTATCACCAAGCTACACAGTCTTTCTCTCTTCCACCCAATGAATAGTTAATATACAAAGTGGAACAGCTTCAGTATGAGACAATGAGTGCACTCTACATGGTATGATTGCACTGGTGAGTACTTAAAAATTGGAAATGCCATGAGATTATTCAATGTGCAACTTGAACTTTGTCCTTGTACTTGGGAGGTTTGAATCATGGTAGAGGGAGGAAGAAATTGAAGAGAGGGGTGGGGGGAGCACTGCAACTAAAACGCCTTAAATGGGGATTGATGTGTCCTTACCTGATAACTCCCTGGTGAGATCTAAGCATACAGGAAGTAAACCTGTTTCCAGAACCACACAAATAGTGGTGGAAAAACTACATACTTCACATATTCAGTGAAGAAACTGCATTTTCTACCAAAACAATGTTGATCTTGCTGGTTGAGGGTAGTATTTTGTATGCTGGAACCCATATTTATTCAGTTGCTTTTAGAGATATTCCACCATTCTCTTTTGGGCATTATTTCCATAGTTACCGGTAGATAGAAAAAGATCTGATGATTACCACATGTAACCTTTTGTCTGATTCCTAGCCTCATGGAGAATTTGCCCTCATCAATGAATCGCAGGAACTTCATTATTACGAGTGTAGCTTCTCAATGGGCTTTGATCTATACCTCATGGTCCTGTTTTTGTTTTCGACCCCTGTGTCTGGGACAGGGTCCTTGCACTTTAAGGGAAAACAGAAGAGAAGGAGAAAAGGTGGCCTTGTCCGTGCCCTTCCAAGCCTTCAGACACCCAAGCAACCTATTGGAGCATCTGCTCCAGTTCTTCAGGTCCTGTCTTTTGGATTTTAAAAAATTAATATCTTACTTTTGTAAGTGGACTGTATAGCCACATCTTTGTAATGGTTTTAATTTAGTTTTTTCCTTTTAAGATGGTGTATAATCTCAGAAGCAATCCCCCCAAGTTATAGATCTCCTTTCTTGCCATTCATTTGTTGTTTGGTAACCATAAGCATAGACAGATTTTTTTCCCTTTAACTTACTTTTATACCTACACAACTATCTGAAGTAAACAGTTTTAATGATTGTCCAACTAGGGATAGAGTGGTGAGAAGATTACTCAACATTCAGCCTTCTGATTAATCCAATTTAAAGAGACCAATAGTAGTTTATATAATATGGAGGTTCGTGACTCCCCGAGGCTCTGTAATTATATCTGATGAGTAAGAATTTTTAAAAAGTAAAATATAAGCTTTCCCCTGCAGTCCAAACATGTCATTTCCCTTAAAGGTTTAGCGTTAATATTATTTTAATAATAGATTTGCAATTTTTCCTTACTCAATCCATCAACACTGAAAGCAGCTTGTCAAGTAAATCACAATATTTATTCAAGAAAAGCAAATATTTATGCAAGCATATATATACCTTGCCCCTGGAGATTTCCACTTACTTGCATCCGAAGAAGTGGGTATTCACCCACGAAAGCNTTAAATCACAATATTTATTCAGTCAACATGCCGTAGAACAATTTTGCAGGTGTGGGGAGTTCTTGTTATAGCTCTTTGACTGATTCTATATTGATCCCAGACAGATTTCTTGATCTGATTTAGCAATTTTTCTGCAGAGGGGCATTGCAGAAGATGTATTCTTTGTCAGTTGTGTTTGACTCAGATCCTGCCTGGGTACCTGAGAACAAATGAGATTTCTAATGTGAGGGTCAGGGGACGGTATTTGGCAGTAGGAAGCAGAATAGAGAGAGTCCCAACCCTCATCTGCCTTCCTGTTGCTGAAGACTGTCACTGGCCCACTCTCCATTCATGTGGTCCCATTTGACATTTCCTTAGCTTGATTAGATCACTGTTGTATTGATTTAGATGGACTATATGGGCTGAAAGAGTCAAAGGTGTTAATACACCCCTGTCACTGTCCAACATTAAACAGTTTTAAACAAGGTTCGAGGTTTGCTATACAGAGACCTCAGCCTACAGAGACCATGGCAAACCCACCGTTAAAATCTTTTTAACCTTTTATTAAAGTTACAGAAAAGGGGGTGCGAGGGTGGCTGAAGCACATTATATGTAAGAAATTATTAAGTAAGGCTTTCACTTTAGCCATATCCCTTGTTCCATTTCCCTTTAGCTGTGACATTTTCTTCTAAAACTCCTCCTTTGCCAGTCTCTTAGATGGTATTTAAGTTTGGTGGTAACTGTCCTTTTGGGGAAAAGAGGAAAAAATATATATGCCAGGTGCAAATAACTCATTCTACTTTTTAAATGCAGCATAGTTGTAGCTGTGACAGCCCCAGGATATTAGAGAGACAAGGTGAGTGAGGTAATATCTTTTATTGGACTGATTTCTGTTGGTGAGAGACAAGCTCGAAAAGCTTTTCTCTCACCAACAGAAGTTGGTCCAGTAAAAGATATTACCTCCCTCACCTTGTCTCTCTACTTTTTATAAGTATTTAACATCAGCATCTTTGTTATCACCTTGCTTGGAATTTGACTTTCACTCTTATAAAATGACATGATGAAACATATTAACACACATTTGCAAAAATAGTCCAAGGTTTAAAGATATTGCCTAGTACTTCCATTAAGTTTGGAAGTACACACGCATTACAGAGAAAAGGACCTTGTAGGTAATGAAGCCCTCAAGCAACCTGCATTATACTGATCATTTCAAGCAAAGCTGAGCAGGCGATATTGCCTATCTGAAGTTGTGGCTCCAAAAGTAGTAGGCCTGTACACGAAAGTAGAATCTCAGAAACAGAAAAATATTGATTCACATCAGAGAAGTTTTTTGAAAAGTTTTAAACTTGGCTTTTATAAAAAAAATTAAACTAAGGCTTGTGTGTTTGTGTAAGGATTTACTGTTCACCAACTCAGGAGATCCAATCCTGCTCTTCAGATTCAGGCAAAATTCCCACTAACTGGAGGGAGTTTGGTTTGAGTAAGGACTGCAGATTCAGACCCATTCATGTAAGTAGTGTGCAAGCAAAATCTGCAGAGCTTCGGGAGAAGACATAGGTATTATGATGGAAACTACCATAGGCTTGAGAATCCCACTTGATCCTGAAGCCTGGAGAGCATTTATTATCTACAGAATAGCTGAAGCTGTAGTTATTACTGTTACTAATCATGTTTATTATAGTGGTGCCTAAGGACCAACCAAGATCAAGGTTCTATCATGCTAGGCACTGTACAAACACAAGCCCAAAGAGCTTACAATCTAAATAGACAAGACAGATGCAAGGTGGGGGAAAGGGGTATATAACATGAGCAGAGTGATGAGTGTGATGGTGGCAAAAATCATGTTAGTCCACAGGTTTTTGTGTGTGTGTATGGCGGGGGGGATTTAAGAAACATTTTGTTTCACAGAATCAGTAATCAAGTTTGGCTGAACTCTATAGTGCAGTGTTCAGGCTGACAAGGGTTCACTGAGGACTAGAGTCTTGGGCGGGAGGGGAGAATAAAATCAACTGAGTTGGAAGCATTTAAAAGCCTGGTTATGTACAAACACAGCAAACTGATATACTAATTCTAACACTGAGGACCTGGTTATCTCTGCCCCCTGTATGGATTTTTAAGAAGAAAGAAGTCACAAGGAGACTTCTTCCCATGTTACATCATCCAGTGGCTATCTAAAATTGCAGTGCTGGAGATGACTCCATTGTGTGGAATACCCCCGCCTTAAAGTTAATACAGAACTGTTAACTCTTCTGCACACTTCCTTTCTACCTCTGGCCTACAGAAAGCAAAATACATAAATTTCTAGTTGTAACAAGAGTTCCCAGCAACTCATGGAATTGGGCCTAAATCACCTGAACTTCATCCTCACTACTTTTTGCAACTGAATTTAATCCCATAGTTATATGTATGCATTATCCTCTAAGCAGTCTAAGAAAAAATGGCAGATAGTTAATCCTGGGGAATGTTACAGGTCTGTCTCATCTTACTCTGGGGTTACGTTCCGCGGTTAGCGCGTAAAGCGAAAATCGCGTATAGTCAAAATCCCATTGAGTGTAATGGCGGGCGGAATCGCCCACACTACAGGAACAGTACATAAATTGCTATTTTTCTCTTTTTTTTTTTTTTTTGCCGACCGCGTAAAGCCGAAATCGCGCATGTTAAATGCACGTAAGATGAGACAGATCTGTACTGTCAGTAAGAACAAACACTAATTGGAGTAAAAAGCATTTGTAAAAATAGCAGGGTGTAATATACTGCATAATGATACCTATTCATTATGCAGTATATTACACCCTGCTATTTTTACAAATGCTTTTTACTCCAATTAGTGTTTGTTCTTACTATCATCACACCTTTGTAGTAAAATTTGGAGCATGTGTAGTTTAGGCAATAGCTGTCAACAGTATAGATTCTACTTTTGTCCTTTTTAATTTAAACTACTCACCTTCATATTCCACTAGTAATAATTAAGGATGGGCAGTTCTCTGATAAAATAAATCATGATCTTAATCTGTCCCTAAAATTCCCTCTAAACATTTCTTCCAAACTATAATAACTACTGCAAGAAATGTTTGCAAACTACTTTGGTTTCATGTTTAATTTCCATTTTTTAATTTTATGATGCAAAGTAATTCTAAACTGGAGGAAAATAAAAGAAACAGGAAAAATAGGGTTATAAAAATGAATCCTGGGTCAGGAGCAATATTGTTAGATAAGTTTCAGAGTAGCAGCCGTGTTAGTCTGTATCCCTTCCAGACCCACGAACATGATACAGTTTTGCGGTGACCTAGAATCCTACTTTCGACGCCTCCGACTCAAAGAATATTTCCAACACCCGTCTAAACAACATACTAACGCACAGAATCCTCCCTACCAGCACTACAAAAAAAAGGATTCTGTGTGGACTCCTCCTGAAGGTCGAAACAACAGACTGGACTTCTACATAGATTGCTTCCGTCAACGTGCACGGGCTGAAATTGTGGAAAAGCAACATCACTTGCCCCATAACCTCAGCCGTGCTGAACACAACGCCATCAACAGCCTCAGGAACAACTCTGACATCATAATCAAAAAGGCTGACAAAGGAGGTGCTGTCGTCATAATGAATAAGTTGGAATATGAACAAGAGGCTGCTAGGCAGCTCTCTAACACCACATTCTACAGGCCATTATCCTCTGATCTCACTGAGGATTACCAAAGGAAACTACACCATCTGCTCATGAAACTCCCTGAAAAAGCACAGGAACAGATCTGTACAGACACATGCCTAGAACCCCGACCAGGGGTATTCTATTTGCTACCCAAGATCCATAAACCTGGAAATCCTGGACGCCCCATCATCTCAGGCATTGGCACCCTAACAGCAGGATAGTCTGGCTATGTGGACTCTCCTCAGGCCCTACGCTACCAGCACTCCCAGCTATTTTCGAGACACCACTGGCTGCCTGAGGAAACTACAATCCATCGGTGATCTTCCAGAAAACACCATTCTGGCCACTATGGATGTAGAAGCCCTCTACATCAACGTTCCACACAAAGATGGACTACAAGCTATCAGGAACAGTATCCCCGATAATGTCACGGCTAACCTGTTGGCTGAACTTTGTGACTTTGTCCTCACCCACAACTATTTCACATTTGGTGACAATATATACCTTCAAGTCAGCGGCACTGCTATGGGTACCCGCATGGCCCCACAGTATGCCAACATTCTTATGGCTGACTTAGAACAACGCTTTCTTAGCTCTCGCCCCCTAACGCTCCTACTCTACTTGCGCTACATTGCTGACATCTTCATCATCTGGACCCATGGAAAAGAAGCCCTTGAATAATTCATCATGATTTCAACAATTTCCATCCCACCATCAACCTCAGCCTAGACCAATCCACACAAGTGGTCCATTTCCTGGACACCACTATGCTAATAAGCGATGGTCACATAAATACCACCCTATACCGGAAACCTACTGACTGCTATACTTACCTACATGCCTCCAACTTCCATCAAGGGGACACCACACGATCCATTGTCTACAGCCAAGCTCTAAGATACAACCGCATTTGCTCCAATCCCTCAGACAAAGACAAGCACCTACATGATCTCTATAAAGCATTCTTAAAATTACAATACCCACCTGCTGAAGTGAAAAAAACAGATTGACAGAGCCAGAAGAGTACTCAGAAGTCACCTACTACAGGACAGGCCCAACAAAGAAAGTAACAGAACGCGACTAGCCGTCACCTTCAGCCCCCAACTAAAACCTCTCCAGCGCATTATCAAAGATCTACAACCTATCCTGAAAGACGATCCCTCACTCTCTCAGATCTTGGGAGACAGACCAGTCCTCACTTACAGACAGCCCCCCAACCTGAAGCAAATACTCACCAGCAACCACACACCACAGAACAAAAACACTAACCCAGGAACCTGTCCTTGCAACAAAGCCTGATGCCAACCCTGTCCACATATCTATTCAAGTGACATCATCATAGGACCTAATCACATCAGCCATGGCATCAGGGGCTCGTTCACCTGTACATCTACCAATGTGATCTATGCCATCATGTGCCAGCAATGCCCCTCTGCCATGTACATTAGCCAAACCGGACAATCTCTACGCAAAAGAATAAATGGACACAAATCTGACATCCAGAATCATAACATTCAAAAACCAGTAGGAGAACACTTCAACCTCTCTAGCCACTCAGTAACAGACTTAAAGGTGGTAATTTTGCAACAGAAAAGCTTCAAAAACAGACTCCAACGAGAAACTGCTGAACTTGAATTAATATGCAAATTAGACACCATCAAGTTAGGCTTGAATAGAGATTGGGAATGGCTGAGCCATTACACACATTGAATCTATTTCCCCATGTTAAGTATTCTCACACCTCTTGTCAAACTGTCTGTAATGGGCTATCTTGATTATCACTACAAAAGTTTTTTCTCTTAATTAATTAGCCTCTTAGAGTTGGTAGGATAACTCCCAACTTTTCATGTTCTCTGTATGTGTATATATATCTCCTTACTATATGTTCCATTCTATGCATCCGATGAAGTGGGCTGTAGCCCACGAAAGCTTATGCTCAAATAAATTTGTTAGTCTCTAAGGTGCCACAAGTACTCCTGTTCTTTTTACTGTTAGATAAATTATTTTTGGAATTGTTTTCAACCAAACCAGAATCAGGAACCGCAAGAAATGTTACAAAACAGAATATTTTGAGATATTCAGTTCAGTTACTGAATTAGACACTGTACTGANGATAAATTATTTTTGGAATTCTTTTCAACCAAACCAGAATCAGGAACCGCAAGAAATGTTACAAAACAGAATATTTTGAAATATTCAGTTCAGTTACTGAATTAGACACTGTACTGAGCAACATCAAACCCAGAACTGCAGCGGGATACAACAATATTTTGCCAGAGTTCCTTGGAACCAATGCCCTTCAATGGCTATCCAAATTCCTAATGCAGTTTTGTTTAATGAGGGTAATCTGCCACGGATCTGGAGGATGTCAAAAGTGATTGCCCTGCTAAAACATTATGCAGCAAGCTATCAAACAATCTCTCTGCTATCTGTTGTCTTGAAAGTCCTGGAGCAGCTTATCCCCTAGGGTATATCTCCAGAGGCGGAGACAACTCTCAGCACCAACCAAGCTGGCTTCCACAAGGGTTGAAGGACATGCAACCAAGTCCTATCCCTCGCTAAATATACAGAAAATGGGTTTCAATATAACTTGAAGACAGGCGCTGTTTTCTTGGACCTAACAGTGCTCTACAATACAGTATGGCGCACTGGACTTCTGGTAAAACTGTCATGAGCTCTCCCAGCATGGGCGGTGAACATAGTTGAACTTCTACTTCATGACAGGCATTTTTGGGTACATATGGGAGATAGAACAAGTGCATGGAGAAGACAATCCAACAGCTTAACCCAGGGCTTCATGCTTGTGCCCATCCTGTTCAATCTGTACACAAATGATCTGCCACTGGCTCAGTCACTCAAGTTTATCAATGCAGATGGCATATAACCCAGTCATGCTCTTTGGAGAACATCTTGAACACTGACCTGGCCAAGATGGCAGTCTACTATAGCAGTTGTTGCCTACAACCAAGTGTGACTAAGACAGTTTTGAGCATCTTCCGGCTCCACAATGCAAGTGCTAAACATGAGTTAGATGTCTTTCTCAATGGAAAACTACTGGAACACAAGGCCATCTTGATGTCATATGGACCACTCTATGACTTTCCATGACCATCTAAAAAACACTGCTGCCAAAGTCAGGATGAGGTATAATTTAATCAGCACATTAGCCTGTTTGACATGGGGCATAGGCACACAGACACTTCACACATTAGCTCTGGCACTGTGCTATTGCTCAGCAGAATACTGTGCCCCTGTGCGGTGTCATTTGCCTCAGACTAAATTGGTGGACATCAAATTGAACTCGACCATGCATATTATCACAGGCACCCTACCCCCCACTCCTTTTCCATGCATACCAGTTCTGAGCAACATAACCCCTCCACACATTCATTGCAAAGAGTCTACAGCTAGACTGGTGGAAAAGCTACATGCCAATCCAGGTCTCCCACTGTCCACAGACATTTTCATTCACCCCAGAGCATGAGTTGCATTGAGGCATACATTGTGGTCTCAACTGCCAGATCAGAATCTGTCAGCAGCAACCCTATGGTATGATAAGTGGTTGCTAAAGTTTGGAATGGTTTCCTTGTCACTAATCCAACCATTTTGACTGTTTGGAGTTGACCTGCCATGTCGCCTTTGGAGTCTGCTTAACTGGTTCCGAACTGGCCAAGGAATGTGTGTGGCCAAGGAATGTGTGCAGCCAACCTCTACACCTGAGGTCTACGTGATGACCCACTTTGTCCGTGTGGCCTCCCTCAGTCAATGACACATGTTGTTAACAAGTGTCAGCTGACTAGATTTCATGGTGGCCTTAGGGCCCTTCATTGTGCTGATGAAGGTGCTGTTGGGTGGCTTGGCAAGCACTGCAAATGCTAGAGGAAGAACTGAATCAGTGTGCTTTAGACAAGCATCCAGACTCTTGGCTACATCCCAAATATTAACATCTTCTGTATTTGAGGAGTCCACCCTCCTCTTGGTTTGTGTGTGTGTTTGGATGTGGGGTATTTTTGCAGGAGGTGGGTGGGTATTATTCTATTCTATTTCAGTTAATTATATTTTATTCAGGTTCTTGTGTCGCCCTTATCACAGTACTATCTGTTTTCTCTGCCAGGCAAAAATTGACTTTTTTTTTCTGATGCATCATTTGATATCTGCCATGCTGTGTGTGTGGTGTTACTGAAGGCAAAGTTTAAGAAAAGTGTGTCTTGCACTTGGATTGGAAAGTAGTGAGGTCTGAAGTGATTCTTCGATCCTGTGGGAGTTTGTTCCATTGCTTTGGACTGGGCACACAGGAAAGCTCTGTCTTCTGCATAGATGAGCTTTACCATTGTGGTGAACAGCTGCATTCTGCCTGAGAAATGGAGCTGTTGACCACTGTCCTCATTTTGGAGTTTTTGGTGATCTTTTGGGTGTCCTGGCCAGTCCATTAAGCAGCTGGAAGATAAGGACAGATCTTGAACGTGATTCAATATTGTATGGGAAGCCAGTGTAGAGAGCGGAGGAAAGTTATGATCTACTCAGAGGAGCCTGTGCTCCTGAGGAAAAAATGCTGCGGCATTATGTTTTGGTTAGTTTCATAAACTCTGACAGCTTCATACCCAGGTATGTTGTTGCATTGCTGTAGTCCAGCTGACATGTATTACTGAGGCCAAGTCATTGTCCACCAGGATGGGGTGCAGCTTCCTACCAAAGTGAAAATGGTATAAAATGCTATTCGTGGACTCTGCTAAGTGAGAGCATGTAGTGTCAGCAAGGAATCCAGGAGCATTACTAACAGGAGACTGACTTAGCCCTTTGTGGTTGTGTACCTTCAACCAAAGGAGACTGCATTGTGGCTGAAAAGTCATCAACATATTTCCCTCTGCCCACCAGCACAACCTCCATCTTGCTTGGTCCAGCTTCAGCCAGCTGCTGCTCTTTAACCATGAGCTGAACTTAGCCGCATACTGGGTCAGTTTGGTGGCAGTATTATATGTGAAGGATGGATAGATAGAGCTGTGTCATCTCTATATTACTGTCACTTGAGTCTGCACTGTCTTACCAGCTCTCCTAGTGGCTGCACATAGATATTGAATAGGATCAGTGAAAGAATTGATCCTTGTGGGATGTCGCAGGTGAAGGTCTGGTGGCAGAGGTACAGTTTTCCATCACTACTATTTGGGAGCATCCCTCCAGGAAAGATTCACATCATTTTGGTGCATTCCCTTGGATTCCTGCAGTTTCCTTCAGGCAGGTTAGTAGCATCTCATGATCAATTTTGTTGAATGAGGTCCAGGAGGATGAGAATGGATGTATGTACTCCATTCACTAACAGAAGGAGCTAATCCAACAGAGTGACTTATACTGTTTCCATCCCACATACTGGCCTGAATCCAGATTGTACCAGATATGAGATATTGGCCTTGGTCAAATGATCTTCTGGGCAGCCTCTACGAGCTTGCCCAGGAATGGACACTGGGTAGTAATTAACAAAATCTGATGCATCGGGGTGGGTTTCTTCATTTTTGCTCACACTATTGCATCTTTGAAGGAAAAAGGGAAGATACCTGCCTGCATGAGGCTTTGGCTGTTTTGGTTAATAGAAGCGCTAGATGCTTGACTTCTCTTTTGACACTCAGGAAGGGCGGACGTCACATTCACAGTTCTTGGACTGAATGTGATTTTTGTCATCAAAATAGGAGGATAGTTTTTCACAGCACTTGGCCTTAGTCATTATCATTTTTCTTTTCTCCAGTCAGTTCTGATGTGTCCTTTATTTGTTTCATGAAGATATCCTTTTGCTTTGCAATAATTATCGATGTATGTAGGTAGCGGCCGATGCTTCCATTGCCTCCTTCAACTTAAGTTTTCCTATAGGATTGTTGCTGCTGTTGGGAAACGAGATGTTTTTTCATACCCCTGTTTGCATTTCATATCATTGCAATGCATGGAGAGTCACACACAAGGTTCTATTAACTGAAATCGGAGTTATGCGAAGTATAGTCCCGCATGTCCATCTAAACTCAGTAGAGCAAACACCCAATACATACATACTGCTTTTGAACTAGGAACACTGAAATCACTGCATAGCAGAGGTGAAGAATGAAAGTTGTGGAATGTGACTAATTTTTTAATCGAACAGAGCTTTTGTGCTGCAGTCCTACTCAAAACAATTAGAATTCACTAAACATTTCACTCAGACAGTTTATAATTTCAGGGGGGAAATATCTTTCTGCAAAAAAGTCATAACCCTTCTATTCTTATCACATGGATTATATTTAGAGGGCTAAATGTTAGAGCTATATAACAAACACTAAATGCTTAAAAATTAGCCATTCTCTATGGTATTTAAAAGAGGGGCATGAGGGAGTAATTTAGAATTTCCTGGTAATTTGGTGGTTGTTGATTCCTATGCTGATAGCTTCAGATTCAACTAGAGAAAATAACAGAAATGAATGAAACTGTATTTTGAGATTGTGTAGGTCACTGATAATTATTCAGCTAATTATGGTTGTCTAAACAGTATTTGTCTCCACTACAGTGACATTACTGATGGGTTTTATTTCATATGTCTCCTTTATTCATTAAGAATTGTACCAAACATTTTAGAATAATTCCTACTGGGTTTAATGCTTAGAGATGCTGAAAACTCACTATTCAGGTTGGTTTCAATGGGAGTACTTAGCACCACTTAGATCAGGACCGATATTAATAACAATAATATTTCAGATGCTGTTAGTATTTTGAGTGGACATTCATTTGAAGATTACTGGACAGATGAAAATGTGTTTGTGGGTTTTTTCTCAGCATTGAACTGGATTAATGAAGGAATCTTATAGTTGCTGGTTTGCTCTATTTTATTTAGAGGAGTAGGCTGAGGTGGTCATATTCAGTTAAATATAAATCACTATCAGCCAATAGTACATTTAGAGCAGGGGTGGGCAAACTATGGCCCGGGGGCCACATCCAGCCCTCCAGCCGGTTTAATCTGGCTCTCAAACTCCCACTGGGGAGCGGGGTCTGGGGTTTCCCCTGCTCCTGCACTCCAGCTGGGGAGCGGGGTTGGAGGCCACTCCACACATGCGTGCCGAGGCTCCCGGAAGCAGCAGCATGTCCCCCCTCCAGCTCCTATATTTAGGGGTAGCCAGGGCACTCCATGTGCTGCCCCCACCCCAGGCACCACCCCTGCAGCTCCCATTGGTCGGGAACTGCAGCTAATGGGAGCTGCAGGAGTGGTGCTTGCAGACGGGGCAGCCTGGCCGCACCTCTGCATAGGAGCCGGAGGGGGGACATGCCACCGCTTCCAGGACCTGCTTGAGGAAAGCACCGCCCAGAGCCTGCACCCCTGGCCCCCTCCCACACCCTAACCTCCTGCCCCAGCCTGGAGCCCTCCCCCACACCCTGAAATCCTCATTTCTGGCCCAAACCCAGAGCCCTCAACCCCCTGCCCAAGCCCTAATCCCCCTCCTGCGCCCCAAACCCCTTGGTCCCAGCCTGGAGCACCCTCATACACCCCAAATCCCTCATCCACAGCCCCACCCTAGAGCCCGCACCTCCAGCTGGAGCCCTCCCCTTGCCCCAGCCCGGAGCCCCCTCCCGCACCCTGAACTCCTCATTTCTGGCCCCACCCGAGAGCCTGCACCCCCAGCCAGAGCCCTTACCCCCTCCTGCACCCCAACCCCAATTTTGTGAGCATTCATGGCCCACCATACAATTTCCATACCCAGATGTCGCCCTCAGGCCAAAAAGTTTGCCCACCCCTGATTTAGTGTTTTCCCTGAGTAAAGACTATAGGATTTGACCCTATATTTTTTATAAACATACAGTAGGAAGGGATTCATTATATACTTTATTATTACCTAATTCTGCTTACTTAATTTTGCACTCCAGCTATTACAATATAACCAGCTCATTCTATTTATAGCCAAAGAAAATTTGAATCTAATATTTAGAAGTATGAGAATTGCACTGTAAATACCGTAGCAGTGCGTAAAGCAGCAGAAAGCTCAATTAATCTAGACGCTCAGAGACAATAGGGCTACATTGTATTGTATTGTATTTAGGCTCTCCCACTGAAGTACTTCTCTGAACTCTAACAAGCTGAAATCTGGAGAGCATAGCACTTAAATATGTATATTGCAAACAGATATGATGCAAGTACTTGAGAGTAATGAAGACCAATAAGTGTAGACGCCTTCTACGTTTACTTTGCCATAGTGTCAGTTTATTTTCTATGCAGTGTGTGACAAAAGTCCTGAATACATCAGGCTAGCAAAAGGGAAACAGAAGGTCTGGAACAGAAGTTTGAAGATGGGGGCTATGATGGTGACCTTTTGCATACTTACAAAACAAAGGAGACACAATGGAGGTAGGGGGATAACTCTTGATCCACTTCCAAGTATATGTAACTTACCTTGCATGCAACTTCTGCAAAAGTGATAGAATATTTGTATTAAAGAGAGGTTGCTAATATATAAATGTATGATTTTTATATCGATTTAAGCTTTAAAATATTGTGGAATATATATACTGCCATTTACTGAAAACAGTTTTCTTCCTAATGAGATCACTGCTTTTGAGTAGCTAGAGTATCTTGACTTCATAGGATAGAAAATAATTTATTTGAACATCTAAATTGAGCTAGTACCAAACAGACCATAGGCAAATTTAAAAATGCCAAATGTTTAGATTTATGGGGCTAGATCCTCAACAGGTTTAAATTATCTCTCAATGAAAGCCCATGGAGCTCTGACAGTTTACACCTTCTGAGGTAGTGAGCTTGATTGTTTAGTTTTTTTGAAAAGTGTATTAGAAATTTAGGAACATTTGGCCTGGAGTATCTATTTTCCGTGTGAAAATATTTCAAGAAAAGTATTTTGGATAATAAAGCTACCTTCATAATTGAATTAACCATTTATAAAGTCACAGGCAAATATGGCAAGCCTAAGGAAAAAATGTGACTCTATCAGAGTGTGCTGTCCTGAACTTAGAGATCAGGAGTAACATAATATTAGATAATATGAAAATTGTGTTGCTGTAGCTTGTAATACAATGATGATACTTTAATTACAAGCACCATACATTCATCTGGAGTTCAGATTTATACGAATTCAGATGGAGTGCACTCAACTAAAACTTCAGGCCCGAATGGTTCACCTCAAGGTATCCCTCCTTCAAATTAAATTATATAAGGAAACCTGCACAGTAATTTATCTGTCCATTTAAAATTAGAACAGCTGTCCAGTTGCTAATTTCTTCTCCTCATTATTTGAGAAAAGGTCTGTCTTTTGTGATGAACCTTTGAGTTCATAGTGATAAATACTTCTAAGAAGATATCCGGGTTGAAATACAAGTTGAACTTTCTTCTAATTATTTATTGTCTTAGCTGATCTCTAAAACAGTGTTAAGAATGGAATGAGATACTATCCATTTTTTTCTAATGCTCTCTCAATATAGAGGACAACTAAGTAATTTTAGTCTTTATATGTCATGCCATTTTAAGTTTCTAACATTTTTACTTGATTTATTAATATTGCAGTGGAATTGTAGGCAATCATGTTGTCTCCCATATTGATCTATATAACGTACTTCTAAGTGTATGAAAAAATAAATGTGTGCTTTTATCTATTCTTAGTTTTTAAATTAAGATGAGGAAAATTTAAAATATGACACTACACAATTAGATTTATGAAGTAATTATTGTAGTTGTGTGCAATGAGAATACACATGTACTTGTGAAAAAATATTTTAAAGAATTTGTTTTAATGTATTGTGTGAATATTCACCAGCTATACTGTATGAACTCAAATAGGACGTAACAGACATCTTTGGGGGCGGGGGGGAGAAGTGTCTTCTGGGAAATATTGTATATATTATGCTCCTTTTCTGCAGTCTTCCTGGCGTTTAAAATAAGTGTATATTGATTAATTCCTTGCTTGTAAAATTCGTACCAAGTGTTTGCTTCTTTCAAGGTTTTCTTTTTAAAAGCAACATAAGATTATTTACCCTACTAGATAAATCTTGTATAATAGTTATTTTTGAGAGAAAATAACTGTAAATATAGTTCCTAAATATTTCTATTTTTTCCTTGTTTAATATGTACCAAAATGTACAAAGCTCACAGTTATTTTGTGTCAAAGTATAGTCAAAGTCCAGACTCCAAGGTAAATAATTTTTAAAATGACAATAATAAGTAAATAAAAAGATTTCGGGGTCCATTCAAAAGCATCTGGCAATCCAGATTTGGCCCACCATCTGCCTATTGTTACCCCTGTTTTAAAGGATGGTGAGAAAAAACAATGATAACACTGTATATACGCTGTGCTGTATTTATAGAGTTAAGTAGCCACTAATGTAGCTCTTAACACTCTAGAAATAGATATCCTGTTTATTTAAGGACCAATTCATGTAAATAGAGAAACTTTAACTTATATACACGGCAAGTATATTAACTGATACTTCAGCTTTATTATATTGTTTGCATATGTCATCCATAGTGTGTTATTACAATATTAAGGAAAATAGAGAATAGATTATCAAAAGTAGATCCTTCAAGACTTAAATTTGCAGACTGCCAGGTATTGGCTGAAAATTTTGGGCAAATCTCAAAATCTAAGGCCTTGTCTACTCCACCACGGTAAGTCGAACTAAGTTACGCTACTCCAGCTACGTGAATAACATAGCTGGAATTGACATCACTTAGGTCGACATACTGCGGTGTCTACATTCCGCTGAATTGTGGGAGATGCTCTCCCATTGACTTATCTTAATCTTCTCACTCCGGTGGAGTGCTCTGTGGTCGATTTAGCGGGTCTTCACTAGACTTGCTCAATTGACCCCTGCTGTATCGATTGCAGCAATCCCCAGTAAGTGTAGACATGGCCTTAGTTGTGCAAACATACTATTTATATCAGTTTGTCTTCTTGAGTTGGAACTTAGGCCTAAATCACCCTCCCCCCAAGATCTGAGCATGCAAGGGACCCTCTGCCCACAGATCTCCCACTTTCAGGATGGAAGGGGTAGACAGTCAGCTCTGTGGCTCTGGCCCCAATGGAGGGATCTCCATGGGTCAGGGGTCTTTGCTCTTCCCATCAACATCTCCATCCCCATCAAGCAGGAGAAGTAGTCCATTCCAGCATGAGTAACCACAGGCAAAGAGAGTCCTTTGTAATGCAGTTCCAATGGACCTGTGCTGCCAGTAAGTTGGGGACATGCTAGACTGGAGGCACTGGCGCTTTTCGTTGGTAAAACTTTTGTCATGTGTGTGTGTCTTTAACACCACTGAACAATGAAAATGTTGCTGACGAAGTGTCAGTGTAGACAAACCCTGAAGTCCGAAGGGACCATCGTGGTCATCTAGTCTGACTTCCTGCACCTTGCAGGCCACAGAACCTCACCCACTCACTACTGTAATATAGACCCCTAACCTCTGGCTGAGTTACTGAAGTCCTCAAATCATGGTTTAAAGACTTCAAGTTACAGAAAATTCACCATTTACACTAGTTTAAACCTGCAAGTGACCTCATGCAGAAGAAGGTGAAAAAAACCCAGGGTTTCCGCCAATCTGACCTGGGGGAAAATTCCTTCCTGACCCCAAATGATGATCAGCTAGACCCTGAGCATGTGGTCAAGACCCACCAGGCAGATACCAGGGAAAGAATTCACTGTAGTAACTCAGAACCCTCCCCATCTAGTGTCCCATCTCCAGCCATTGGGGATTTTTGCTACAGGCAGTCGCCGATGGGCCACTCGCCATTGTAAGCAGTCTCATCATACCATCCCCTCCATGAACTTATCAAGCTCAATCTTGAAGCCAGTTAGGTTTTTTGCTCCCCCCTCCCCCCCCCACTGCTCCCCTTGGGAGTGAAACTCCAACAGCAGCAGTCCAATGTTCAGTAGTCCTCTTGATGTCCAGTTCAGACACATGCACAGAACACAGAGAGTGAAAACTGAAGAAAGGCACAGAGGAGAAAACGGGTGAAATAAGTAGTGGTATCCAAACAGTACACAACATCTACCCCAAAGTGATGTACAGGTAACAGTGGGTGGGAGAGAGGTGATGGAATACAGAAAACATGAGACAAGCACTGAAGACCTAACCACACAGAAACCCAATGTCCACAAAATAAATGACATTTTTTAAAATAAATTCATCCCCATGAAGCCTATGGGGATGATGAAGGGGGAAAATGAGGTGATCTGAGCATCAAGGACCCAGACATGCAGTTGGGAGCTCCCAGTTCAGAGAAGTGAAGATAACATTAAGGGGTAGATTCTGTTCTTGCACTAACAGGCATGCTGGAGGGGGGTGAAGCATCTGTGTTGAGCTGGAACCTTCAGCATGAACTCTAGTTGAGTCCCTGCTCTGTGTCCAGGTGTCCTTGTGTTCCCTGCTCCGCAGCTAGCAGACCCTGATCCCTTTTGGAGAGATGGAGGAAGTAACAAGGACTGTCCTATTCCAGAGCGATTCAGGCCAGTGCCTGGGCACAAATTGGGGTGGGTGGGGAGAAAGGTTCATCTGAAGCCCTTTCTCTATGCATCTGTGCAGGGACCAGCCAAAATTTAGTACTATTTTTATGAAAAAGCAAACCCTAAAGAGAGAGTAAATAAAAGAGAATGAGAACATATGTAGCCCGTTAGCAGCTGCTACTATAGCATCACACAAGACCTCCTGACAGCAGCTCAGATATCACACCCAGATACATGAATCACTTACATTTTCAAGTTAAAAAGAGTGTGCCTGGTTACTGAGGCAGGAGCTCCATGTGGCTGGCGTGCAACACTGGAAAATCAATGGGTTTGAATTGTTAATGAATAAGAGTGCCAGTTTGTGTCAGCTGACCTATGCAGTGTAGTTGTCTCCGTGGTAACTAATTATTGGGTTAGCTTGGTGATTCCTTGGCAGGCAGCCTAAGGAGGTAAATATAAGAGAGCTGGATTCAAGTCACGGGAACCATGTGGCATATTCAGATGATGAGCGCTGTTTCCGGGTAATAACAATAAAGAGAATTGACAATCCAGATAGAAAAGCATGTAAAGCTCTCCGATCTAAAAATATTAGGGTGTGTTGTCAGATTTAAGGAAGAGGGATCTTAAGGACTCACAATCCATTTGGAGAATCAATAAATCCTCTAGCCTCTCATCCTATGGCAAATATTGATCCTGCAACTCCCTAGCATGCTTGTACGGGAAAATTTTAAGATGGGTTAAGGTTCAGATTTAATAAAAGGGACAAAACATTCGAGAGCAGTTAATTAAAATTCATTCCTTATTGTCTCACTAGATTGTTTTATACCAGTAATTCAACAATCAAAATAATATTTACGTTTCAGTATAATGAAAAATACTACATCAAGAATGGAAAAGACTGAATCCCTTTAAATGGCAGGTGTGCTCTGATAGTGTGAGCATGGGAATGATTTCTATGCTCACCTCTGCCACTAACTTACTGTGTGAGATCTTGGGCAGGTCACTTAGACCAAAGTATTCCAACTTGCTGTCAACTGTCATACGGTCTGAATCCGTCCTTCATGCACCCAACCATTGAGACAGTCAGCCTTCACTTGTATTGACAAAGGTTCCTCTTGTTCCTAGTCAAGTGAGTAGCCAGGATATTTTTCAATTTTGCAGGCACAGGTTAGTAACTCAATTTAGGAAGCCTGCTTGCCTCCCTGCTGTGTGATTAAAGCCACAATGACTACTGAAAATCCCTTACATTTTAGAATAGCTATTATTAAATCAATATTCTTCTCTTTCCTTCCTTCCCACAGAGCAGTATAACAAGCAAACAAAAAAATAGCTGACCGGAGGCCTGATCCTCCATCACTGATGTCAGTGAAAGTCTCGTCATTGATTTCAATGGGAGCAATCTTAGACAATATTGCGTCCAGTTTTGGGCCCCCCACTACAGAAAGGATGTGGACAAATTGGAGACAGTCCAGCAGAGGGTAATGAAAATGATCAGGGGGCTGGGGCACATGACTTACGAGGAGAAGCTGAGGGAACTGGGCTTGTTTAGACTGCAGAAGAGAAGAGTAAGTGGAATTTGATAGCAGCCTTCAACCAGCGCCGGCTCCAGGGTTTTTGCTGCCCCAGGCAGCAAAAAAAAAAAAAAAAAAAGGCCGCGATTGCGATCTGCGGCGGCAATTCGGCGGGAGGTCCTTCGCTCCGAGCGGGAGTGAGGGACCCTCCGCCGAATTGCCGCCGAATAGCTGGACGTGCCGCCCCTCTCCCGAGTGGCCGCCCCAAGCACCTGCTTGTTCAGCTGGTGCCTGGAGCCGGCCCTGCCTTCAACTACCTGAAGCAGGGTTCCAAAGAGGATGGAGCTTGGCTGTTCTCAGTGGTGGCAGATGACAGAACAAGGAGCAATGGTCTCAAGTTGCAGTCGGGGAGGTCTAGGTTGGATATTAGGAAACACTATTCCACTAGGAGGGTGGTGAAGCACTGGAATGGGTTACCTAGGGAGGTGGTAGAATCTCCTTCCTTAGAGGTTTTTAAGGCCTGGCTTGACAAAGCTCTGTCTGGGATGATTTAGTTGGTGTTGGTCCTGTTTTGAGCAGGGGGTTGGACTAGATGACCTTCTGAGGTCTCTTCCAACCCTAATCTTCTATGATTCTATGATACCGCTGTGAGTTTATGATTTCTGTGTGAATCATTAAGAAAAAAATAAGACAGAAAATATCATCTTGCCTCTATATAAATCCATGGTATGCCCACATCTTGAATATTGCATGCAGATGTGGTCACCCCATCTCAAAAAAGGGCAACAAAAATGATTAGGGATAAGGAACAGCTTTTGTATGAGGAGAGATTAATAAGACTGGGACTTTTCAGCTTGGAAAAGAGATGACTAAGCAGGGATATGACAGGTCTATATAATCATGACTGGTATGGAGAAAGTAAACAAGGAAGTGTTATTTACTCCTTCTCATAACACAAGACCTAGGGGTCACCAAATGAAATTAATAGGTATCAGGTTTAAAAAAACCAAAAGGAAGTATTTCTTCACAAAATGCACAGTCAACCTGTGGAACTCTTTGCCAGAGGATTTAGTGAAGTCCAAGACTATTACAGGGTTCAAAAAGAACTAGATACCTTCATGGAAGATGGGTCCATCAATGGCTATTAACCAGGATGGGTAGGGATGTTGTCCCAAGCATTTGTTTGCCAGAAGCTGGGAATGGGTGACAGGGTCACTTGAGGATTACCTGTTCTGTTCATTCCCTCTGGGGCACCTGGCATTGGCCGGTGTTGGAAGACAGGATACTAGGAACTTTGGTCTGACCCAGTATGGCTGTTCTTATGTACTTACATGATGCATATCATTGTAGTATCTGGGCAACTTCCAAGTAATTATGGATTTGTCCTCTCAATGCACTTGTGGGGTAGGGAGGTATTTCTTAGCTCTGGGTTACAGATGGGGGACTGAGGCACAGAGAGAGAAATGATGTGTCCAAGGCCTCACAAGAAATATGTGGGACAGCTGAGGATTGAACCCAGATCTCCTGAACCCTAGTCGGTGCTTTAGCCACAAGAAATCTTTCCTCTAACAAGTCATCCTTCTGGAAACAAAGGAGTGATAAAGGGATTCCTGGGAAACCCAAGAAAGAAACAGTTACATTGTACTATTATTGAAAAGCAAATATTTATATTTTTTAATTCCCCCCAGCAACTACAACTATCTTAGTGTTGATGTAATGCCTATTTATTTACACTTTAACTGAACATTGTTTTAGTAACTCTTAACTATGTACTGTTAGAGCCATTTTCTGTTTTTAAACAAATACTTACAATATAGTCAATTGATCTCATGGTAGAATCAGATTACGTAATTTGGGGAATACAAGACTTTTCAATATTTGCTGCATTTGCTTGAAAACGTTTATGCTTAAATTGGAAAATACACATACTGTGTGAAATTCTGGCCCCACTGAAGCCAATGAGGGTTGCAAGTACTTTGAAGGGCAGGATTAGGATTAAAAACCTTAACAGATTGGAGAATTGATCTGAATAGAACAAGATGAAATTCAAAGACAAATGCAGAATACTTCATTTAGGAAGGAAAAATCAAATGCACAACTACAAAATGGGGAATAACTGCCTACGTGGTAGTACTGTTGACAAGGATCTGGGAGTTAGAGTGGATGACAAATTGAATATGCGTCAACAATATGATGCCGCTGTGAACAAGGCTAATATTCTGGGCTATATTAACAAATATAATATATTAACAAAAAATGTGAGACGTGAGGAAATTGCCCTACTCTGTTCAGCACTCACAAGGCCTCAGCTGGAGTACTGCGGCCAATTGTGGGTGCCATACTTTGGGAAAGAATTGGAGAGAATCCAGAGGAGAGGAACAACAATTATACAAGATTTAGAAAAGCTGTGCTATAAGGAAAGGTTAAAAAAACTGGGCATGTTTAGTGTTGAGACTAGAAGACTGAGGAGGGGCCTGAAAACCAACTTCAGATATGTTAAGGGCTATCACGGAGGACTGTGATCAATTGTTCTCCATGTCCACTGAAGGTAGAACAAGAAGTAATGGGTTTAATCTGCAGCAAGGGAGGTTTAGGTTAGATATTAGGACAAACTTGCTCACTCTAAGGCAGGGGTCTCAAACACGCGGCCCGCAGGGCTATCGCATGCGGCCCGCGAGCTCCTCCCGGCCCCTCTGCCCCCCCCTGTTTACCTGGCCAACCAGCACCGGGGGCAGGGCAGGCTCCCTGCTTGCTTGCCCTGCCGCGGCGCCGCACCAGGAAGCAGCTGGAACCCGGGGGAGGAGGGGCGCAGGGGTGTGTGTGGCTGTTGCGTCAGGCACCGCCCCCAGCAGCTCCCATTGGCCACAGTTCCCCATTCCCGGCCAATGGGAACTGCTGGGGGCGGTGCCTGAAGCAACAGCCACACACACCCCTGCGCCCCTCCTCCCCCGGGTTCCAGCTGCTTCCTGGTGCGACGCGGCGGCAGGCAAGGCAGGCAGGCAGGCAGGGAGCCTGCCCTGCCCCCGGTGCGGGTCGGGCCGGAGCCCGCCCCCCGCACTCCTCCTGCACCCCGACCCCCTGCGCTGAGTCCCCTGCCGCACCCCGACCCCCTGCCCTGAGCCCCCACCGCACCCCACACCCCTCCTGTGCCCCCTGGGGGCAGGGAGGGGGCAGAGTTGGGGTGAGGATTTCAGGGAAGGGGTTGGAATGGGGGCAGGGAAGGGGTGGGAAGAGGCGGGGCAGGGGCGGGGCCTCATGGAAGGGGTGGAGTGGGGGCGGGGCCGNTGGAATAGGCTTCCAAGGGAGGTTGTGGAATCCCCATCACTGGAGGTTTTTAAAAACAGGTTGGACAAACACCTTTTAGGGATGGTCTAGGTTTACTTGGTCCTGCCCCATCTCAGAGGGCTGGACTTGATGACTTTGAGGTCCCTTTCAGCCCTACATCTCTCTGATTCTATGAAAGGTGCAATTTCAGTCAGCGTGCTTTAGTTCTGAATCAGAATGAAAACAAATTCAAAAATACCAAAACTTTTGGTGAACCAAAATCCATGAGTTTCAGCAACCTTTAGTGCTAAGTGCCCTCAATCCTCCCTGACTTTAGTGTTGACTAAGGGCTGCTTTCTGCAAGAACAAGCCCTAATAGGTGAAATGTGTGTTCATTGTCACATATTTGGTCAAGGTAAACTTGATTCCAGTTTAAAAGCCACAGTACTTCAGTAATACGGAATATATAAAAAAATAATGCAAAGTTTCCAAGCTCTGGAAATTGATTAAAAGGTCTGGCTAAATTTATGACTGCACTGAGTTAAAAATTCTTTTGTGATGATTTGAAAACCAGGACTGTCTCACTTTGAGCAACCTATCTGAGTCTTGGGTCTATAGAAACTTGTGTAAGGAAAAATGGTTTAGAAAACTTTTAAGTTTTATTTCTAAAAATCCCAGTGTATATTCAGAGCTCATTAAATTTAGAGTTGAATTGCTAAGTACAGGATATCATCCACTGTTGTAAATTACTTAGTTTTCATTTTCACTCTTCCCACTGTCCAATTCCTGATGTTTAAGAGCAGAACTGTTGATGCCTCTCAGCCAATTGGCTGATTTGGTCAATTAGAGCCTTCAGTTGCAGGACAGTGAGCTGATCCCAGGCCCAGGTGCACGCCCTGATTCCTGACAGTAATTCCCCCTTCGAGGGCACCATCTAAGGAGCTCTAGGGTCTGGCTTCTTGGGATATATTCAGTGGAAGTTCTTTAGCAGATCTGGGGTGTGGATGTTTTCCACCAGCTCCCAGGACCGGTCATCTGGGCCGTAGCCCTTCCAGCTCACCAGGTTCTGGAGTTTCCCCCTAACTCGCTGGGAATCAAGAATTCATCAGACCAAGTATTCTTCCTATCCTCAAATGGTTATGGGCTTTGACAGTGGGTTGGCATGGTTCAGGAATAGATTCTTGGTGTCAGGCTTTAGAAAGGAAATATGGGATGGACTTTAGGGACTCAGTAATATTCAAGCTGCAGCTACTTGTGTTGACCTGTTCCAAGGTCTTGAATGGGCCCGGGTACTGGTGATCTAGCTTGGCTGATGGGAGGGCTGATTGATTATCTTCCTAGAATCTTAAAACATTGTCTATAGGACAATGTCAAGAGAGGCCTGGCAGCCGTCGTCAGCATGGCATTTGTAAGCTTCTTTAGCAGTTCTCAATTGTTCCTTGAGTTCTTGGTGTACTTCACACAGGTGGGTAGCCAAGTCTGTGACAGCAAGTACCAGGTGTATCTGGAAGAAAACGAGGATGAACACCATAGTTAGCAAAGAACAGACTTTGTTGGGTGGAGGCATGGGTTGCATTATTGTAGGCAAATTCAGCCCTATCCAGGTCAAATTCACACTTCTTGAGCTTCATACACAGGTGGCTTTGGTGGAGTCTCTAAGAACATGAACGTGTACATGTTCATCAAAGTACCTGAGCCTCAGAAAAAATTAGGTAAATAATCACTAATTGGTCCAGGATGTCCCCAAAATATCATTAATTAAATATTGGAAAGTTACAGGAGCATTGCACAGGCTGAATGGCATACCAAGTATCGAGTGTCCATACCGGATGTGGAAGGCGGTCTTCCATTTGTCTCCTTCTCAAATCTGAACCAAGCTGCAAGCTCCACAAAAGGTCCAACTTAGTGAACCCCTTGACAGAAAACAACTTTTCAAAGAGCTCATTGATAAGGAGTAAAGGGTACTGGTCCCAGATATAACCCCTGTTAATGCCCGGTAATCCAGACATGGCCACAGGGAGCCATCCTTCTTACTTGCAAAGAAAATCAGAGCCCTAGGCATGTGGAAATATGGATGAGCTCCCTTTTGCAGGTTTTCTTCACTAACATCTGAGATTGCAGCTGAAGGGTGCAATGTAAGGAGGAGGAAGAGAGAGAAAAGAAGAATTGTGTTGTTGTTTTTTCATATCCCTACCAGTTACATTTTATCTAGTATCATGGCTGCCTGAAAGGATCCATCCTTCCCTCAGCCTTGAGAACAACATTGCTGTAATTGTGTGTACCAAATCATAGCCATCTGTACACAGGCACAATGGTCTTCAGCAGAGAACAAATCCATGACTTCAGTACCAAAAAACACAGGCTTCTATTACTGGATCTATAGGAGAGGTCCTTTAGTGATAGGATACTAGGCTGTATAATTTGATGGACCAGTCACTAGAGAGACACATGATTACATATAATTGGCCAGTGTATGATCATAAAATTGTGGATTGGACTGGAGAAAGATAACAGTCTCTCCTCTTTGATAGCATGGCTCTTAGGATACGGCACTTGCCTGGAGTAGAAACTTGGAATCTATTTCTGGCTCTATGAATTGCCTGCTCTGTGATCTTGGGCACATTAATTTACCTCTCTGTGCCTCAGTTTCCCTACTTGCAAAATGAGTTAATAATACATACTTTGTCAAATGCGTTGAGATCTACAAATTGAAAGAGCCATATAAAAGTTAAGTATTCTTCTTTGAGTGATTCCTCATGTCCATTCAACTTGGGTGTGTCCGCTCACCACATGCACCGGTGCCGGAAGTTTTTCCCTCAGCAGTATCGAAGAAAAAAACATAACTGTCTTTCATTATATCCCAAAAGTTTTAATTTCAGGATGTCCTTATTAAACTATAACTACCTCCTGTATTGAGTAACAATTAGGGTGTGGAAGAGAGCCAGAGTCAATCAGATTGCAATGAGTTAGTTGCTGCCCTGATATAAAGCAATATTTGGATAATCAGAAAATAGCATTTATTCAAATCAGTTAAGTCTTTTTAGTCCTGTTAAGTCTTGAAAATTTATATCTCTGGGAGCATTTGAGTCCACACTGAAGAGCACTGTTGGTGGTCTGAACTTCAGGGGTCTCACCCTGGATCAGAACCAACTCCACCTTTCAATGTACTCCTATCTAGAGTCGCAAAAGATTTTACCAAAGCTAATGCATCCTTTCAGGTGGTCATGAGACCAGATAAAACTTACCTGATAGAATTGTGTTTTATTTTACACACATCCGTTTTATCCTCCTCTCCTGCTCCTCCTTAGATTCCACCTTTAGGCTGCCATCTGAGATGGGGTATTTGTCTAAAATGGGAAACCAGATGAAGAACAGGAGATTGAAATAGACAGATATACTCCTGCCTGCAATATTATGTTTCTAAAACTTTAACATTTAACAAGGTGGTGATAGTATCTACTTAAGAGAGAAATCAGAAAATACCAAACCAGTGGGAAAAAATTTCAAACTGGGGGGACAGGAAAAACTTTCACACTTAAAAAAATTATTAAATACAATACTCATGGCATAACAATGAATACAGATTCATGGGACAGGTAACCAAAAAATAACAAAATAACTACTTTTTAATAACCAATAGATGAATTATCTATCTATATATTCTTTTTGTGTCAACTCTTTTCTTTAACTTAAAAGGGGACACAAAGAAATGTGATAGGAATTTGATTTACTGTGGGGATACGTTTCAGGGAACAAGAACAGAAGAAAAAGAATAAAAACAATGTATGTTCACAAAACATCTCTAATAGAATACTACAAATACTAGTATTTGCATGAAACTTCTTCAGCCTATTTTCCTTTATTTAATCCTTTATTTTCTAAGAACTTGTCCCCGGATGCAGTTATATAGTAGCTTAGAAATATGTACTGTGCAAAACTCATTAAATGATTAACAGTAGTGACAGTTAGATGAAATTATGGACAGGACTGCATTTTGCATAACAGAACAAGTTATTTTTCTTTATCAACAATGGTTATTGTTAGACCATAAATTTTCTTTCTCCAGCCACCTTGTTGCTGAAGTTTATAATCTTTGTAACTTAGTTTTGCATTCAGTTTCGCTGTTCTAGTAAAGGGCTTTAGAGGGCAGCAAAGAAGCTGCCACGAGGAAAAAATCATTTGTTACAGTGAAAAACTTAACTAAAATAATCTTTCAGTAAAAGGACTCAAGTTGGAAAGTGACTGAGGAATAATGAAAAATTCTAAACGATAGATTCAATACTCCTTAATGTGTTTTCCTTCAGGATGTGTTCTCCTTCCAGTTAAACAATTGTGTAACTGCTAGATAGTATGATTACTATACTAGATAGTATGATTACTATATTGGCCATAATAATGGTCACCTTATACTCCTACGCAATGAAAAATAAGGTCGCTGATGGATGGCACAGTTCAAGTGTTTGGTAATATGATACAGTAGAACCTCAGTTACGAACACCAGAGTTATGAACTGACCAGTCAACTACACACCTCAGTTGGAACCAGAAGCACACAATCAGGCAGCAGCAGAGACACCGCCCCCCTCCACCTCCCAGGGTGACCAGATGTCCCAATTTTATAGGGACAGTCCTGATATTTGGGGCTTTGTCTTATAGGTGCCTATTACCCCCACACCACCCCTGTCCCGATTTTTCACATTTACTATCTAGTCACCGCCCATCCGCCCCGCCCCCCCAAAAAAGTAGTAAATACAGTACAGTACTGTGTTCAACATAAACTGTTAAAGAAATAAAGGGAAAGCAGCATTTTTCTTCTGCATAATAAAGTTTCAAAGCTGTATTAAGTCAATGTTCAGTTGTAAACTTTTGAAAGAACAACCATAACATTTTGTTCAGAGTAATAGAACATTTCAGAGTTAAACAACTTCCATTCCCGAGGTGTTTGTCACTCTGAGGTTCTACTATCAGAACTTTTCATCACTTGGGCAGTAGGTCAGATCCAACCCAGGACTATAGAAGCCACTGGTCATTATCATATGAAAATTGTTCAATAATTTATGTGAAATGACACAGTGGTTGTTAGAACCATACCCAGTGTCACTCTGAAAAGTCCCCAGTATGTTGCAAGTGGACTCAGTTGCTGGGTCCCATGTGCTTCCAAGTTAACTGGGTCTGAGTAGAATCCGGTCACTGTTTCTAGCTATAGGTCTAAAGGACACGCTGTTGGGCTCAGAGCTCATCTGACTTCCTTGGCATGTAAGGTGCTGCTGCCGTGCTGTCCTGAACCCCAAAATCAGTTTCAAACCTCTGAGCTTCCCCAGTCATAAATGCCCCCAGAACTTTCCCTAGGCTGTGGGCTCTCTAGGATTCTAGTTTAACCCCTTTAGGGACAATGTGTCAGGAAAACAAGGAACACAGGCTTTGCAAAGGAATTTCTTAATAGATTTTTTTCTTAAAAACACAGGAGTTACAGATCTTTGAAAAGTAACAGAGGTACTGAAATGCATCCTCTCCATGTCAGATTTCATTCCTCATATGCATCCAATGATTTGCCAGCATTTCAGGCTGGACATAATCCCTCCTGCCTTTTTTCTTGCCAGTCCTGCTTACTTGGCAGTGGTCATCAGCTCCCCTGCTGAAAGCAGAGAGCCTTGCCTTTAAATAGAATCTTTGTCTCCTTGCCATGACCCATGTACTCCACAGGAAAACTCCAGGCTCCTGCTTTCCCTATCTATGGGTCCCTGTGGGAGGTAGGGGAGAAAGAACACCGTTCCATAGGAGTGGGCTAGCAGTCAGTGGCTCCAGATTATAATCATGATGGCCTCTCAGTGCTAATCCTTTGAGGAGGTGTCAAGCACCTTCCTGAGCAAGAGAACAACAATTCAATGGGCTTGCCTTGGGCAAGTTTAGACACATGTTCAACACGCAATACAAAATGGAGTTTATAATTTGATACAGACATATTCCACCCTGTCGCAGCACTCTCAGTCTGGTTCCTAGTGGACAGCTGTCAGCATCACAAAAAGTAGCACCGTATTTGGCAACCAAGAATTTATACATTTTATATGGCCTCATTTTACAGATGCGGAACTGAGGCACAGAGTGACTAAGTGACTTCCCCAGGGTCACTGGAGATGTTTGTGGCTGCTGAGCAGGATTTAAACTTGGGTCTCCCTCAGCCCAGGCTAGAACTCTAACTACCGGACCATCCTTCCACCATGAAGACTGAACTAGCTGTAGATGGCAGCGTAGAGAGGCTTGTTCAGCTGCTGCCCATGCCATATATGTAGTGTGCAGAAATCAAACACTGTGGTCACCATGGTTGTCATTCAAGTACATTCACAATAATCATGTTTGTTTTTTAAAATATTATTATACCTTTGCAAAAGCACCTTTCATCCTGAAGGATCCCAATGCAAGCTATATACAATGCCACGAATATGTACCCACCTCTGGGTGAGAGTTGACTACCAGACTGAAGCTGCTTTCTTTTCCGTCAAGGCCCTTTGCATACTTATCTGGTTTTCTCTCACTTGTGTTGCACCACACCACTTCCAGTTTGCAAACTATACCAGCATCCCCCATCCATCCATGGGTCAGCTTCTCACTTAAATGTCTCCATGTCTTCTTCCATGCTACCCTTTACGTGTGGAAAACCTCCTTGAACTCCTCCACAAGCCTCTAGCTTTTCCTCCTTCAAAACTCTCCTCAAGACCCACCTCTGCTGTAAGGCCTGTAAGAAATCAGCCAATTAGTTATTGCTAGACTGAGGGACAGAAGTGGCTATTTGCCACTTACTTTATTTTTTATTAAAAGTGAAAATGCAAATATGTAGGTAATGCTTGTATATATTTGTAATCCTATTCACTCACCCATTATACACCAGTTATCAGTGTTGCCAATGCTCATGATTTTGTCATGAGTCTCATGATAATTATTGTTTTCCTTAAAGCCCCAGTTCCTGGAGTTAAGTGGATATGTGATGATTTCAGCCCTCATTCTGAAAGAAAAAGTAAGTTTCTAGCCCTCATGGCTGTGGAGAACGGTTCAAAATGGGACCCCAATGCACCCTAAAATCTCAAAAACCAGAAAGCAAATAACACCAAAACTATTATTTGTACATAATCGCATGACTTTAAAGACAATCCCATGATTTCTGGTGAGCCTCACTCATGATTTTTGAACATGTGGGATTGGCAATACTGGGACTGTGTCACTGAAGATGTTTGTCCAGTACTGAGCACACTGGGGTCCTGATCTTGCTTGGGGCCTCTGGACACTGCTCTTAATATAAATATTAAATAGTATTAAAGAGAGACTAAGAAAAAATGTGCAGCAGGGAAGAACATTCTGATGAAAAATAGACCTTGAGATTTTTTTTTTTAATCCCTAATATTTAGTTCACACTTCCCTGCTTTTTTATAGTAGAAATACATGGCTCTTCTGAAACTGGAAATCACTTTCTGGGCATAAACATAAATAAATGATGAGCAGTATGAAGGATATATTTGAATTCAAACTTGTTTTGCACCCCCTCCAAAACAACAAATGGGGATAGTGAACCTTAAATCGCACCGGATTCACCCATATCTAATAATAAAGTAGCCCACAGAAAATAATATTATTAGATGAAAACACAGTGAGTTATAAATATATGTCTTCTATGAACCAGCATAGTTATTCATAATTTGAAATTTATGAAGAAAATGATAAATATTTTAGTATAAGAAGCAAAGTTAGGGCATCAGTAGTCTTGTNATAGGTAATGCTTGTATATATTTGTAATCCTATTCACTCACCCATTATACGCCAGTTATCGGTGTTGCCAACGCTCATGATTTTGTCATGAGTCTCATGATAATTATTGTTTTCCTTAAAGCCCCAGTTCCTGGAGTTAAGTGGATATGTGATGATTTCAGCTTTCATTCTGAAAGAAAAAGTAAGTTTCTAGCCCTCATGGCTGTGGAGAATGGTTCAAAATGGGACCCCAATGCACCCTAAAATCTCAAAAACCAGAAAGCAAATAACACCAAAACTATTATTTGTACATAATCGCATGACTTTAAAGACAATCCCATGATTTCTGGTGAGCCTCACTCATGATTTTTGAACATGTGGGATTGGCAATACTGGGACTGTGTCACTGAAGATGTTTGTCCAGTACTGAGCACACTGCCTGATCTTGCTTGGGGCCTCTGGACACTGCTCTTAATATAAATATTAAATAGTATTAAAGAGAGACTAAGAAAAAATGTGCAGCAGGGAAGAACATTCTGATGAAAAATAGATCTTGAGATTTTTTTTTTAATCCCTAATATTTAGTTCACACTTCCCTGCTTTTTTATAGTAGAAATACATGGCTCTTCTGAAACTGGAAATCACTTTCTGGGCATAAACATAAATAAATGATGAGCAGTATGAAGGATATATTTGAATTCAAACTCGTTTTGCACCCCCTCCAAAACAACAAATGGGGATAGTGAACCTTAAATCGCACCGGATTCACCCATATCTAATAATAAAGTAGCCCACAGAAAATAATATTATTAGATGAAAACACAGTGAGTTATAAATATATGTCTTCTATGAACCAGCATAGTTATTCATAATTTGAAATTTATGAAGAAAATGATAAATATTTTAGTATAAGAAGCAAAGTTAGGGCATCAGTAGTCTTGTTCAGTTAAATTACCAAGGAATGGGAATAGCATGACATTAATTTGAGTCCAGTTTCTGTGTTCGTACTTTGATAGTACAGTTTGTCACTTGAAAACATGCTGTAATATTCCTGAATAAGTAATATGTCAAGGAAGTGGAGGTATACTGTTGTATAAATACTGAAGGATGATTAAATGAAGTTTTTATCTCTGTATTGCTCTACCTACTGCAAATTTGCTGACCCAAGAGGATAAAGGGGGCTGTTCCTTAACTTTGGACCAGTGTATGGCCACCGGCCAGCTGCTGTGAGAGTGTATAAAAGCAGAGGGAGAATGTGATGAGCTTATAACTATGGAGGTTATTGCTGCCACAACTGGAGTCCTTACATTAACCTGGGCTCAAGGTCAGTGTGTGGCTAAGGACACAGTCACAAACCCACCTCCAACTCCTTGCACCAACTAGCAGAGCTGGCCAACAGCAGAGGAGCACAACTGCTCGACTTTTTAAGGTTTATGGCAGCTTTTCACTCCCCCTGCATCCAGGCCCTCTGGGAGTCACATGCTGTGGGCAGCGTTGGTGCACATTGCCCCCAATATGGGCAAGAGCCTCACCTGAGCCCTTTGTAAATGAGGCTCTGCACAGTGTATGGAAGCAGATAAGAAGTAGAGGTACAATAGGACACAGATGTGTGTGAAAAATAAAAAAACTTTGCTAAAAGCCCCCAAAACACCAGGAATATAGTTCTTTTGAGAATTCCCACATTCAGTGTAAACATATACAATGGCCTCAAAGCCACACGGCTAATGTAAATGGTAATATGAATTGTGTGACTAAAGCCCCATGTATCAAGCTTCAGAACAAACCACAGTACTTTATTTTATAATGCTAATGATAGAATTTAGCTGCCAGAAGTAGAGGAGTCCACCTTCATTTTAATCAGACCTCCCATCAGAGGCACCAGGGTTGCTTCTTGAACTTCTGGGGCTCAGCATTAGCATAATTCAAACACTGGATGAAGTTTACTCATGGTATTAGTAATGAAGTGCCATTAGCTTTCTGTGTATTATTGGACTTGGTAATGTAGGATCAGTTTGACATAGGGAATTAATCATACTGCATAATATTTACTGATGTACTTTGAACTAGATGAACTTTGGCTAGATTATATCCTGCTGTTTAATATAACAGTATTCAAATATCTGTGTAGGACATGTTGTTAATAATAAAGTGTACTTTACTAAATCACAAGAGTACCAACTACAATACATAAGCAATGAAAAAGATTCCATTTTCTAGTCACAAAGGGCTAGGTTCACAGAGGGACTTAGGTGCCTAACTTCCTCTTTAGGCACCAGTGACATTCCCAAAGCCACTGCTCAGCTGCCACCTAACCCATACATTTCTGCTGATAAAGTCCTTTAGGTGCCTACGTTTCCATTGGTGAGCATATGCAAAGCTGCCTAAGGCAATGTCTACACTATAAACTTTGGTTGACGCAAGTTAAGTCAGCACATGCCTGCCACAGTTAGTATATTACTTGTGCACTTGCATACTTGGCTCCTTGCATCATTGCTGTGTGTACTCATCAGGAGGGCTCGTGTCAACGCACTGTGTGGTGCACTGTGGATACGTATCCCAGTGTGCAACTCGCCATCATCCAGGATACTCTCTTTTGGGAAATGTTGGCAATGCATAGTGGGGCAGAAACAAGTTGCGCAGGGATGACTGCGAGGAAGGGGTCAAGCTCCCATCATGCAACTCTGTCCATCCCATAATGCCATCCATATTCTGTAATTTTCAAGCCTTTATAAAAAATCCCACAAACCATGTGGCACTTTTTGCTGTGCGCCATCTCTGACAGAAGCATGGAGTCAGTAGAGCAGAGCTGTGCAGTCACAAGCATTGCAAACATAGTATGAACAATCCTCCAGTACTTGCAGAGCTGCAGAAGGAACCACAGCAGAGGGGGACATGAGAATTTCGTGGTGGACAGAGTGTTGTGGGACATAGTGAAAACCAATTTCAAGGTTGCTGGTGGCATTCATGGAACAGCTGCAGACAGTGGACCACCACTTCTGGGCCCAAGAAATGTGCACTGTTGAGTGGGATTGCATCGTAATGCAGGTTTGGGATGACAAGCTGTGGCTACAGAACTTTCAGATGCAAAAGGCCACTTTCCTCTAGCGCAGGGACACCAGAATGAGAGGTGCACTGACAGTGGAGAAGCAAGCGGTGATTGCACTGTGGAAGCTTGCAATGCTGGATTGCTACAGGTTAGTGGGGAAATCATTTTGGCAGGCCCACCAATGCGGGGGGCAAAGGAGGCAATTGCCCAGGGGTCTGGGCTATTTAAAAGAACCCGGGGGGCCCTGGCTGCCATCGCCAGCAGCACAGCAGAGCTAAGGCCTTCCTGCCTGCCCTCACTCCGCACCATTTCCGGAAGTGGCTGGAACAGCTCTACGGCCCCGGGGGGAGGAGGGGCCAGGCAAGGGGTCTCCACATGCTGCCCCTACCCAGAGCACCAACTCCGCAGCTCCCATTGGCTGGGAACTGTTGCCAGAAGGGTGTGCTGGTCGCTTTCGGGAGCAGCCGGAGGTAAGCGCCGATCCCCTGACCCCCTCCTGCACCCCACCCCCCTGCCACAGCATAGAGCCTGCATCCCACACCCAAACTCCCTCCCAGAGCCTGCATGCTGCACCCCCTCCTGCATCCAAATTACCTCCCAGAGCCCACACGCCGCACACACCCTCCTGCATCCAAATTACCTCCTGGAGCCCGCACCCTCTCCGGCACCCAAACTCCCTCCCAGAGCCCAACCCCTCACTGCCTCCTGCATCCAAATTACCTCCCGGAGCCCGCACCCCCTCCCACACCCAAAGTCCCTCCCAGAGCCCAACCCAACCCCTCACCGCCTCCCACACCCAAACTCCCTGCCCCAGCCTTGTGAAAGTGAGTGAGGGTGGAGGAGAGCGAGCACCAGAGGGAGAAGGGATGGAGTCAGCAGGGGGTGGGGCCTCAGAAGGGGTGGGACAGGGGCATGGCCTCAGGGAAGGGGCAGGGCAATTAGACAGTTGGCAACCCTACCGGGAAGGCATACAGAAGCCCTGGCTGTGGTGGAAGAACACGCCCAGCAGCACAGCCGGCAGCTCGCTGGGCACCAGCCAGCACAGGTGCAGCACCACCCAAATGTCAGGTGGACCACATCCGCGCGGCTTGTGCAGGCGTGGGGGCCTATTGACTGTTCTGCCCTGGAGCCTGGAATTGCTGTCGGCCAGCCTGCAATTTTGGAGTTGGAAAATCCACATTTGTATGCACGTGTGCTGGGCCATTAAGCGTCTCTTGCTTTGAAGGATGTGACTCTCAGTAATGTGCAGGACATAGTGGATGGATCTGTAGCAGTGGGGTTCCCAAACTGTGGTGGGGTGATAGATGGCACACGCATCCCTGTTTCAGTTCCACCTCGCATTCCCACAGAGTACAACAGAAAGGGCAATTTTTCTATGGTTTTACAGACTTTGGTGGATCACTGAGAATGCTTCACCAGCATCAGTGTTGGCTGGTCATGCTCCTATCTTTAAGAACAACAGACTGTTCAGAAAGCTGCAAGCAGTGACCTTCATCAACCAGCAGAGTACCGTTGGTCATGTGGACAGTAGCGATTCTGGGGGACCCTGCCTACCACTTGCTCCCCTGGCTCATGAAGCCGTACACAGGACACCTCGATAGCACCAAGGAAAGATTCAACTACTGGCTCAGCTGCTGCAGATTTGAAGTTGAATGTGCTTTTGGTAGATTAAAGGGTCACTGACGTTTACTCACAAGATTGGATCTCAGTGAGAAAAATATCCCAAGGGTTATAGGTGCCTGCTGTGTCCTGCATAATACCTGTGAGGCAAACATTGCCACCGGGGTCGAGGGGCAGGGCTGTCTACTGAGTTTGAACAGCCTGACACCAGGGCTACTAGCAGAGCTTAACAGGGACCTATGAGGTGGAGGGAGGCCTTGAAAGAACACTTTAACAGTCAGCCACTGTAATGTTGTGTTGTGACTGTGGTCTACTTGGGGTTGTAGTTTGGGGAGCTGTTAGGAATTATGTGGTGCTTGGCATATGTTATCTCAGAATTTGACATTCCCGCGTGTACCCCAGAACTTAACTCTACTGCAGTCAGCCATTTTGTATGTTCAGCCACTGCCAGCTGAAAACCAAACATCACATAGCTGGGAATAATCTTAGGCCTTTGTGAGACAAGGTCAGACAGCTGCATACTTGCAGTTTTTTAATTAGAATGGGAGTATGGGACAGAAGGTTATGGAAGAGAGTGAATGAATAGCGACCTTGGTTTTGTGTGCCTCTGACATATTGTTTTGGCTAGAAATACTAGAAATGTTTTGAGATGAATAGTTTATTGAAATTAGGAGAATTGGTTATTATGCTGACCCACTAGAATTCACTATAGGTTATGTGCTTTGTTAGAGTTAGCTATAAAAGATTAGGTAAAAGTAAATACCTCAGAGCAGTTCGAGGGAGCTTCTCTTAAGGCAAGGAGCTGGCATCTAAACTCCCCATCTGCTGGACGGAAAGAGGGCCCCTGGAAGCCCGGCTTGTGATCACTCGAAACCATCTCGGACTGTGAGTAACTATGTCTGGGATGTCCTAAACCATGTGTGTGCTTAACATCTAATAAATAGTAGTTTTAGATAAGAGCATGCTTGCTTGTATCAATCATTTACCAGACGGAAGTACTGTGTTCCCATTGATTTATTCCTGAGAGAGAAACAGTTAAGTTCACACTGTTTTGAGCTCTGAAAACCCTGGCTAATAGCATAAAATTATCAATGTAACACTGTTTATTAATGTACCTGTTAATTTTGCCATGATTACTTTACATTTATAAGTATTACATAGTGTTTGTCACTGATCCTATGAGTTCTGTCACCCGGTACAATAACAAGTATTGGGCTCCTTCAGGAGCACTACAGATTCTGCAGTATATGTTGTGAAGTAATAAAGATAATCATTTTCCAAAAACTAGATTTTTATTGTGTACCAAAACAAGTGCAAAAATGTCAAATTAAAAACAAATACGATACACACTTCTGAAATAAATTAACAGAACAGAACTTAACAAGGGGAAAGAACATTCACATCCACTTGTGTATGTGAAGCTGTGGTTGTCCTTACTGTCCTGGTGTGAAGTGATAGAGGTTAGGATGTGACCCCTGATGCTACGTGAAATATTGGGGAGGGGGGCGTAGGGAGATGCTAAAATGGAGTTCTCCATTGACTGCAAAGGGAGGTGAGCCTGTGTTGTTTGAACCTCAAAAAGAATCTGCAACATCTGTGTTTGCTGCTGGAGAAGCCCCATCACATCCTGGTACATCTCCCTCTTCCTTTCCTGCTGGGATTTCTGGGCCTTTCTTCTGTCTGCTCTTTCCTTCTCTATACAGTCTGAAATAGTCACTCTCCTGGCCCTCTGATACAGTCCAATGCAGCACTAGCTTGTAGGACCTCTCTGAATATATCCTCCTGTGTCCTCATCTTTATCCTCCTTATCGTGGGCAGGCGTTCTGCAAATGTGGAGGGTGGACCCCCCTCAAGGCTGTAAATGCAGCAGCTACAGATAAAACATACAGTTGTAATAGCTAGGAAATTTTTCCTAAAATGTCTAACCTAAATTTCCCTTGCTTCAATTTAAGCCCATTACTTCTTGTCCTTTCTTCAGTGGTTATCACCCTCCTATTTATAACAACCTTTTACATATTTGAAGACTTATCATGGCCCCCTTCAGTCTTCTCTTCTCCAGACTAAACAGACCCAACTTTTTCAATCTTTCCTCGCAGGTCGAGTTTTCTAGACATTTAATCATTTTTGTTGTTCTCCTCTGTACTTTCTCCAGTTTGTCCGCATCTTTCCTGAAGTATGGTGCCCAGAACTGGACACATTACTCCAGTTCAGACCTTATCAGTGCTGAGTAGAATGGAAGAATTACTTCTTGTGTTACTTACAACTCTCCTGCTAATATATCCCAGAATGATGTTTGCTTTTTTTTTTTTTTTTTGCAACAGTATTGCATTGTTGACTCATATTTAGTTTGTGATCCATTATAACCCCAGATCCTTTTATTTAGTACTCCTTCCTAGGCAGTCATTTCCCTTTTTATATTTGTACAATTGATCATTCCTTCCCAAGAGTAGTGCTTTGCACTGGCGTTATTGAATTTCATCCTATTTATTTCAGAACATTTCTCCAGTTTCTCAAAATCATGGCATGGTTGGTTGGGCTGTTGCACACAACAAGAGAGAGCTGCTACGTGTGCTGACCAAGCTGGTCAATCAAGAAAACGCATTTCTAAAATACACTGGAGAGGGGAAGACCCCTGGGCTGAGAAGTTCACAGTTGTGACCAGAGTGATCAGTGTGGGGATAGCTGCTAGAGGATTCATGTGGTGTCTACACTCACGTTGCATTGACCATAGTACATTGACCATGGCTCATCACCATTCAGGGAGGTGGTGTTACTGCCATAATGGGGTGCTTACATCAGCAGGAGACAAATTTGAGTGTAGATACGTGCACACCCAGGTTGACAGAAGGCACATTCTGCTGTTCTAACTTGGTAGTGTAGGCAAGGCTCAAGTCCTGACACCACCAAGTAGCAGACTTAGAACAGGGACTTGAACACAAGTCTCTCACCTCCAATGGAGAGTGCCTTGACCACCAGGCTACTGGATATTCTGGGGTGAGTGTCCCTTCATCTCTCCTGTTGAAGCTGTTCCCCTTTGTATAACTAAATATTAATTGGAGCAGGAACTGGAACATAATGCTCCCACATTGCAGGGGAGTGACCTAACCACTGGGTTATAGAGTCACTCTGAGGCACTCTGTGATCCAATCAGTATTTAATTATTTCTACAAAGTGGAGCTTTTTCAACAAGCTACAAAACAGCTAATAGCCTGGTAGTCAGTGGGTGACCTGGGTTCAACTCCTAGCACCAATGAAGCAGAGCAGCAATTCCAACCTGGGTCTCCTACATCCCAGTTAAGTGCCCTGACCACTGGAATATTGGGGTGGGGTAGCTCTGCTTTTTCACAAAAAAGGGCTGACCTTCTCCTAACTCTGAGAGGGTTCAGGGCTGTGAATCCCAAGTGGAGACAGGTGCCTCCTTTTGGCCTGTGAGTCAGGCGCCTAAGTCCCTTTGTGGATCTGAGCTCTAAGCCCCAACTTTTTCCTCTGCATTTCACTACTGGCTGGCTTAGGTGGCCCTTGCTCAGTTTGCTGGCTTCTGTGAATTCTTTTCCTAGGCACTTAACTCTCCCCATATAATGCGCAGTGTGGCTAGGAGTTAGGTGTTACAACACCTAAAACCAATTTATGAATCCACTCCATCAGTAGTGGTTGCTTAAAATTCAGGTGTGGTCTTTATTCTTTTGTGGAACACCATACAGTTGATATTGCTTTGTGTGTGACTTGGATTAAATATTTTTTGGGGAAAAAATCACCATATCATGTTCTTTCCCATGTAATCCATCTTGTTTGTTCGTTGCTATTGTAACAGTACAAACATTAGGCAATTATGAATCTGTCAAATTATTAGTGGAATAAATAAAATGTAGGCTATTTTTTAGATAACAGATGTGTTCATAAAGGGTAATTATGTTGATTGAAAATAAGTAAAAGCTCCATCAGGCAAACATGTACATTTTTTCCCCATCACTGTCAGCAATGAATACCTTTTTAATATAGTGGAAAACTACAAGGCAGACCTGAAATAACTAAGCAATTATTGTGGCTTTGTTTAAAATTCCTCAAGAGACTGGCACAAAGACAATGATTAGTTATTTCAACAATGAGTAGTGTATAGCACTTTCACATGAAAAATAAGCTTGGAATTAATTATCAATTATCCATTTCTGATATACTGAAATGGCTTCAGCATTAGGTATTCATACATCTGTTGTGAAGATTACCTGGAAAAAAAGAGCTAAAGCATAAGTATTAAACCAGAATGCCATGTAAGGGGTGTATGCAGTAAAAATTGACCTTTTTATTTACTACTATACTTGATCTACTGGACTGCTTGTCGATATCCCACAAATACCCAACCTACTGGCAGGTACTGATTATAATTTTCCCTGCATGTAAGTACCAGAAATACTGTTATTGAAAGTGATGCTTTGAGGGTGTATAATAACTGACGGCGCAATAAATGTCTAGCCTTTTGTTTCTAGTGGTCAGAGTTCAAATTCAAGGCAGTCTAAACAGATTTGCATCTATATTTGTACACAACACAAAAACATTATGCATTGGCATAACTGATTGATCTGTGCTCAACACCAAGGACTCCTTGCAAAACTTAAGACTGGAATACAAGAGATGTACTCATTCAGGATTCAAGGTAAACTGAATGAGCAGGTGATGGTGGTCATGGGGTGGTTGCTACCAAAACACAGGTGACAGCTTTCTGTAATAGAGAAGTTTGGGAATTAACTCCTTAAAAATTGGCTTTCAAATTTTGGGGGTAAATCATGCGCCTTCCACCACAGACACAGAGGTCCCTTTTCCAGTGACAGGGGCAGGGCTGCAAGTATCTGGGGCATGACAGAAGTAGGATTTGAAGAGCTCATGCAGAGGATGCACATCCTACCGGTATGCCACAGAACCCAGCTCTGTAGGGCTCCCTGTTCATCAGTGCACAACTAGGAGATGGCATAAGGAAAGGATCAGTGGATCTGAGATCATATGGAGCTAACAAGTATTGGGGATGGTAGGCACACAGGACTAGATCTGCAAAGGGACTTAAGGTATTACAGTGCTCAGCATTGCAGCCACCTAACTTTTAGGTGCTTTAATACCCAGTAGAATCCACAACCCTGCATTAGGTGCCTCAGCTCCCAGGTACCTAGACTGAGGCAGCCATGCTCACATGCAGAAACTTAAGTGACTATGGGACTATAATCATGGAAATCTAGGTGCTACAGATCTAGGGGGGCAGTCAAGGAGGATCTGTGGTGCCTAAATGTTGGACTTAAGTGCCTAAGTGGTAGTTAGGTGTCTTAGACCTTTTGTGGATCTAGTCCTCAATGCCTCCAGTCCACTCTGTGGTCTGGGGAAGAGTAGAAGATTTCTTCCTTCTTTCCCTTTGGCAAAATTCCCTAAAGCTGTGGTTCTCAACCAGGGGAACCTCAACAAGAGGTCTTCCAGGGAGTACATCAACTCATCCAGATATTTTCCTAGTTTTACAACAGGCTACATAAAAAGCACTAGTGAAGTCAGCAAAAACTAAAATTTCATACAGACAATGACTTGTTTATACTATACACTGAAATATAAGTAGAATTTTTCATTAAAAGTGTGCTGTGACACTTTTGTATTTTTATGTCTGATTTTGTAAGCAAGTATTTTTTAAGTGAGATGAAACTTGGGGGTACGCAAGACAAATCAGACTCCTGGAAGGGGTACAGTAGTTTGAAAAGGTTAAGAGCCACTGCCCTGGAGCATAGTCTCAGTAGTTGGGCTGTGCAGTGGGGCTGTGATTGGGCCAGAATGAATAACAGTGCCAAAATTCACAACTAAATAAGCATATCCAGTATTCCTTTGATTAATTCAGCCCATATGCTTAGTAATTTCCTGGTGCAAGTGCTGGAGGAACCAACTAGGGGCAGAGCTCTTCTAGACCTGCTGCTCACAAACCGGGAAGAATTAGTAGGGGAAGCAAAAGTGGATGGGAACCTGGGAGGCAGTGACCATGAGATGGTCGAGTTCAGGATCCTGACACAAGGAAGAAAGGAAAAAAGCAGAATACGGACCCTGGACTTCAGAAAAGCAGACTTTGACTCCCTCAGGGAACTGATGGGCAGGATCCCCTGGGAGAATAACATGAGGGGGAAAGGAGTCCAGGAGAGCTGGCTGTATTTTAAAGAATCCTTATTGAGGTTGCAGGAACAAACCATCCCGATGTGTAGAAAGAATAGTAAATATGGCAGGCGACCAGCTTGGCTAAACAGTGAAATCCTTGCTGATCTTAAACGCAAAAAAGAAGCTTACAAGAAGTGGAAGATTGGACAAATGACCAGGGAGGAGTATAAAAATATTGCTCAGGCATGCAGGAGTGAAATCAGGAAGGCCAAATCACACTTGGAGTTGCAGCTAGCAAGAGATGTTAAGAGTAACAAGAAGGGTTTCTTCAGGTATGTTAGCAACAAGAAGAAAGTCAAGGAAAGTGTGGGCCCCTTACTGAATGAGGGAGGCAACCTAGTGACCGAGGATGTGGAAAAAGCTAATGTACTCAATGCTTTTTTTGCCTCTGTCTTCACGAACAAGGTCAGCTCCCAGACTGCTGCACTGGGCAGCACAGTATGGGGAGAAGGTGACCAGCCCTCTGTGGAGAAAGAAGTGGTTCGGGACTATTTAGAAAAACTGGACGAGCACAAGTCCATGGGGCCGGATGCGCTGCATCCGAGGGTGCTAAAGGAGTTGGCGGATGTGATTGCAGAGCCATTGGCCATTATCTTTGAAAACTCATGGCGATCGGGGGAGGTCCCGGATGACTGGAAAAAGGCTAATGTAGTGCCCATCTTTAAAAAAGGGAAGAAGGAGGATCCGGGGAACTACAGGCCAGTCAGCCTCACCTCAGTCCCTGGAAAAATCATGGAGCAGGTCCTCAAGGAATCAATTCTGAAGCACT
>QXTE01000007.1:24312111-24492814 GCA_003942145.1 Platysternon megacephalum
GGTCGGTCCTGGGGCCGGTTTTGTTCAATATCTTCATTAATGATCTGGAGGATGGCGTGGACTGCACTCTCAGCAAATTTGCAGATGACACTAAACTGGGAGGAGTGGTAGATACGCTGGAGGGTAGGGATAGGATACAGAGGGACCTAGACAAATTAGAGGATTGGGCCAAAAGAAACCTGATGAGGTTCAACAAGGACAAGTGCAGAGTCCTGCACTTAGGACGGAAGAATCCCATGCACTGTTACAGACTAGGGACCGAGTGGCTAGGCAGCAGTTCTGCAGAAAAGGACCTAGGGGTTACGGTGGACGAGAAGCTGGATATGAGTCAACAGTGTGCCCTTGTTGCCAAGAAGGCTAACGGCATTTTGGGCTGTATAAGTAGGGGCATTGCCAGCAGATCGAGGGACGTGATCGTTCCCCTCTATTCGACATTGGTGAGGCCTCACCTGGAGTACTGTGTCCAGTTTTGGGCCCCACACTACAAGAAGGATGTGGAAAAATTGGAAAGAGTCCAGCGGAGGGCAACAAAAATGATTAGGGGGCTGGAGCACATGAGTTATGAGGAGAGGCTGAGGGAACTGGGATTGTTTAGTCTGCAGAAGAGAAGAATGAGGGGGGATTTGATAGCTGCTTTCAACTACCTGAAAGGGGGTTCCAAAGAGGATGGATCTAGACTGTTCTCAGTGGTACCAGATGACAGAACAAGGAGTAATGGTCTCAAGTTGCAGTGGGGGAGGTTTAGATTGGATATTAGGAAAAACTTTTTCACTAGGAGGGTGGTGAAGCACTGGAATGGGTTACCTAGGGAGGTGGTGGAATCTCCTTCCTTAGAGGTTTTTAAGGTCAGGCTTGACAAAGCCCTGGCTGTGATGATTTAGTTGCGATTAGGTCCTGCTTTGAGCAGGGGGTTGGACTAGATGACCTCCTGAGGTCCCTTCCAACCCTGATATTCTATGATTCTATGATTCTAATGTAGGGACTACATATATTTATAAGACTCTCTTAAAATAATCTGTCTCATTTAAACTTTGAGGTGAGGGGTGATTCCCCCTTCCACAACCCAGTTTGTCTTTCTGAATGCCATGTTGTAACTGTTATGTGATTCATTATATACCTCCTATAAGATCCCCATTATGCAGAAGCTTGCCTTAGCAATTAACAGCAGTAACTTGTGACAGCCATCACCTACAAGTAACAGTGATTGTTTAGATGCTAGTGCTGGAATAACAAACACTTTCATTTGTGGTTTATAAATTATAGAACAATGAGATGGCTGCAACACTCTTCAAGGGCCATCCACAACATGATTCAGCTCAAAATTTGGCTTGCCTTGTAATTGTTATTTAAAGGAAGCAATATCCTCTTGTCACGGATTCACAGGTCCACTGCTCTCCCACGGTTCTGGAACAGTCCCTGGGAGGACCCCTTTGGAATGTTAACTGTTTAGGGTCACACTCTCTCACTGAGATAAGCCGCTTGGCTTCACGCCTTCTGAGATTGAACACTGGAGTCTTCAGCACCCCTGCTTTCTCTGTGAGCTCCCCTCAGTGAGTTCACTTGAATTGGACACCTGGGGAAGGCTTGCATGCCCAAAGGGAGCAATGCACGCCTGACCATTTTAGACGGAAGTGACTCTCAGGCAGCGTTGTAAAAACAGGAGGGTAGATGTCTGGAACACAGTGTAGAAAGTATTTGGTTAGCATAGAGAATGGAAAAGTTACAGCATAGTCCATCTGGGTATTCCCAGAGCCCAGTTGGGCTCAGACCTCTCTGAGTCCCCTGTTTTCTCCCAGTCCCGAAGTGTGTGTCCAGCAGACCATGGCCCACATGTCGCCACTCTCAGGAGGGCCCCTCCTCAGTCTTTTGTTCCTATTGTGGGGGAAACAGGGTCCCTTGGTCTTCCCCGACTCACTCTTTGTTCTCCAGCTGGTCAAACCGGCTGGCTTCCCACATAGGGCCAGGGTTCTCAGTTGCTAGGTAACAAATTGCCAGGCCATTGTCAGGCCCACCTGGATCTCTGGATTCTTCTGCAAAGAAAACACCTTCCCCCCACAATCTCTCTATCCCACGAATGTCTTCCCATTGACAACCACTTTCCTCTCCCATTGGGGATCAGATGTGCCTGAGCCCCAGAGAGTACAAGATGACATGTACATGGGGCACTGGAGTGGGACCCTGTCTGCCAACACTCCCCGTACTCCTGAGGAGCTGGCTGTGTGACTGCTTTCCTACGAAAGGTCACTCACCTCATTAACTCTCTGAGACTGGTTACAGGCTGCCTTCCTGGGCAGACGGAGGTTGAGTTAGCCCCTCTGTCCTGAGCATTTCCCTAGTTATCCCTTTGAGGGTTTGGTTGGGCCACCAATTCCCTGATCTTTAGGCATTGCACAACCTTATGCCCTTTCTGCCTACAGTAATTACATCTCAGGTCTCTGTTGTCCCTTGGAGGTCTGCCCCCCTTGGCTACCATGTCAACTCTGGGTTCGCCTGAGTCCCACTCCTGGGATGCCTCCATGGGTTCCCTTTCCCCAGACCCATGCTTAGGCCAGTCCCCTTTGAGTCTCTTCCCATACCCAGACCTGCTGTCAAGAAACTCATGTGCCAACCTGCCTGCAGTCCGCAGGTCTTTAGGCTTCCTGTCCAGTAGCCACATTTTAAGATCCTGAGGACAGACCTTATAGAAGCTTCTCCAACCCAACCAGGTTATACAAATCCTGCAGGGTAGTGACCCCTGCACCCTTACCCCATTTGCTGAGCTATTCTCCCATCAGGGTGATGACTTCCATTTAGGTGACACCCAGGGTCTTTTGTATACCCCAAAACCTTTGACTATGTCTCAGGGGTCAATTCAAATGTGAGCAGTAAAGCTTGTTTGAACAGTTCATAGTTTCTATCCTCCACATCTTCATCACACCTCTACATCAAAAATACTGGTAATTCCACCTTGTCAATGAAAATATTTAAATCACCAATGTTTTGGTGTGACACAGAAAAGGCCCAATATGAGCGCTCCCTTGATGGCCTGCGTGAAATAGCTAACTAATAAGTGCCATCCATGGAGTGGAGCACATTCCTGCCAGCACCATTGATGATGCAGCTGCACAAACAAAGATGTTATGAAATGGAAGAGAGTTTGTTTGTTTGTTTGTTTGTTTAATAGTTAATTTTTAGGAGATGGGGAGAAATCTCCTAAGAGGTGAAAGCTGCTATTACACAGCCATACACCACTGGAAAATAACATAACTGTCAGCAAATTTGACCTAAATGACAGGTACCTTGGAACTTATAGGTTGCATTGTCTTTATAGGAGGATATCATTAATAGGGAAGATGAAAGTGTAGAGCGGGGCAAGTTCTTCTTTTACCAAACACAAACCTTGTCTGTACTGAGCCTTTATAGAATCTTTAAGCCATGGCTGTAGAAAGGTTTTGTAATTATTGGGATGCCAGTAGCCTGCTGAGTGTACTATGTCTGGGAGGCAACACTGTGGATATGTCAGCAGCTACAGCTTATAGGCACTAGTCCTAGTGGGGGTCCCAATCACCACTCAGACACGTGGCTCAGGGAAAGGTTTTTACAAGGGCTGTCAGGAAAGGGGACGATTCCAAATACCCTAGATATGGAGGTTTAAACAGGTACAGTTCAAAGTGAGCAATAGTGGTTCTTGTTTGGGTCCCTGGACAGTCCAGTTGAGAGTCAGGGTTCTTCAGGCCTAGTGCCTCAGATGTTTCTCCAATCCAATCTCTGTTTAAATAGATAAGAACTAGTGAGTTTCCAAGCCAGGTTCAGTTAGTGTCTCTCACTGGGGCCCCTCTGCAGTGGCTCCCTGCCCAGCCACTGCTGCTGCCCCATAAGTGCCACACAGACCTGCACACAGCTGTGCTATCCAGCAGTCACAGCCTCTTCCACATGCAGTTCTGTCCATTATTCCTAGGGCTTCTCTCCATCCCCCTGCTGCCATACAGCTCCCCTTCCAAACAGGGCCCAGCCACTTCCTATTTAAGGACCTTACCTGTCCTGGGGAAGGGGATATACAGTTGGGGGGGGGAGGCTGATGGGAGTTGTAGTCCCCTGCTTTGCAGATCCATGAGTTTTTGTTTTTCAGAACAGGCTGAAAAAGTCCTTTTTTCATTTTTAAGTGGGCTCCAAACTCCTTGGTGCACATGTCAGTTGGACTGTGAAGTTGGCTGTGGCTTACCTGACTTCTTATATCTGGCAGTAGCACAGGAAAATTAATGCTTTCTTGAAAAGTGATATGAGGATCACACTTCTGAATACACTTTATTTATAGACATTTCCATGGTGCTCATCAATGTGGAATTTGAGTCCCTCATGACATTAAAGATGTATTACATTATCTCCAGTGGGAAGAGCTCTCTGCCTTACTCCTTTTTATCTGGTTTCTTTCAGGAATAGCTATCTGATAGTGAATTCCTTCCACATGGAGTGGTGTCATTACTTGGTTGCTCGGGGAATAGTTGTTTATGCAGGACTATCTTGTAGCCCTCCTAAAGATGAGATTTGGGTTCAGTTTGATCTCCTGCAGAAACTGCAGAAATAATCCAACACCCAAGGATGAGCAGGCTACAGAAAGATACTCAATAATAGACAGTCACATCTCTGCTGAATTTAGAAAATGCTTCCCAGAGCAGGTAGATCCACACATGCTAGCTATTCAATGGCTATTAGCCAGGATGGCCAGGGATGGTATTCCCAGCCTCTGTTTGCCAGAAGCTGGGAATGGGCAACGGGAAATGGAGCACTTGGTGATTACCTGTTCTGTTCATTCCCTCTGGGGCACCTGGCATTGGCCACTGTCAGAAGACAGGATACTGGGCTAGATGGACCTTTGGTCTGACCCAGTAGGGCCGTTCTTATGTTCTTATGTAACTCTGCTTGAGGTAGCGCACTAAAAATGGCAGTGTGGCTGAGGTGTCACGGGTGGCTGCTCAGGCAAGTCACCAGTAAGTGTTGTATGGATGACAGTATTAAGAGCTACAGCTGAGTGAATAATGGATTTTTTTGTACGGGGCTACACTGAAAAATAAGAAAAAAATGCACTTCAATTTGAAACAAAACAATGTTTTTCAATTTTTTTGTTGAATCTGAAAACTTGGGGGAAAAAATCATTTAAAATTGATTGAAATGTTTTGAATAGACCTGAAATAATTTTTTCTTTTGTTTTTGCTTTTTGGTGTTTTTGCAATTTGTTTAGAGCAGGGGTAGGCAACCTATGGCACGAGTGCCGAAGGCGGCACGCGAGCTGATTTCCCGTGGCACTCTCACTGCCCAGGTCCTGGCCACCAGTCCGGGGAGCTCTGCATTTTAATTTAATTTTAAATGAAGCTTCTTAAACATTTTAAAAACCTTATTTACTTTACATACAACAATAGTTTAGTTATATATTATAGACTTCTAGAAAGAGACCTTCTGAAAACATTAAAATGTATTACTGGCACGCAAAACCTTAAATCAGAGTGAATAAATGAAGACTTGGCACACCACTTCTGAAAGGTTGCCGACCCCTGGTTTAGAGTCAACAAAAACTTTTTTTGAGTTTTTTGTTTCAGTTTTGTGTGTGTGATTTTTTTTTTTTAAATTGGCCAGATTAAAAATTGAAATGACATTCTGAAAAAATCAATTCACTGAAAAAACTTCATCCAGTTCTATTAAGAACTGCTATCTTTAGCTATTTGACGATGAGACATAACCAAACAAATGGGACTTTGAATCTCTGGAGGAGAGAGAGTGAATGGATGAGATAGCAAGACACTGGAAGTTTCTGGCTAGTTGGCTGTACATCTAGACCAGGGATTGGCAACCTTTTGGCACGCGGCTCGCCAGGGTAAGCCCCCTGGCGGGCCGGTTTGTTTACCTGCCGCATCCGCAGGTTCAGCAGATGGCGGCTCCCACTGGCCATGGTTCGCCACTCCAGGCCAATGGGGGCAGCAGGAAGTGGCGGCCAGCACATCCCTCTGCCCGCACCGCTTCCCGCAGCCCCCATTGGCCTGGAACGGCGAACCGCGGCCAGTGGGAGCTGCGATCGGCCAAACCTGCAGACGCAACAGGTAAACAAACCAGCCCGGCCCACCGTGGTGCTTACCCTGGCAAGCTGCGTGCCAAAGGTTGCCAATCCCTGATCTAGACCCTCAGAAAATAGCTGGATCTCTTCCTGATTGAAACAGAAACCAGATTTATTGGCTATATAGCAGGCTTTACATTCACATTCAACAGCGAATAATTGAATGTGTATAGTCCTGTTTGCAAAGAGTGCAATATAGCCTTGTCTGACTTGAGGGCTAGGATTCTGGCCAGAGGTTTGGGGGAGAAGCTGCTGGCTATTCTTCCATTTATACATACTACCATACCTACTTCATATATGTGCCAAGTGCATGAATTGAAATGTATGTTCCTCCTCCCTGTCAGCAGCCACTGAATGGGATGTTCCTGTCTTGCCGCAGGACATCTGCCTTAGGAAACCACTTCTATATATGGCCCAGGGCCATTTATATATATGGCCAGATGGGCAAATGCCAGCATGAGATGCAGTTATTCATAGGCATGAGAGCCATGTTTTTTATGCTTGGTGAGCATATGACATTTGAAACACTATCTGAAGCACCAATCATACAGTGAATTTCCTATTCTGATACCACGAAAAGTCACCTTCCTCATTCTAATGTTAAAAAAAACCAAAAACCTAAAACTAAAATATTAATTCTTTTAAAAGTCACACACAATTGGCCAAATTCATCATCTTTGTATCTCTGTTGACTTCAGCAATTTTAAGCTGACACAGTCTTGCATATTTAATGCCTCTTTCTTTGGTTCACTTTCTAAAAGTCATTCTTCAAATTTTACAAATCACATTTTCTGACTAGTGTTATTTGCAAACTGTTGTAGATTAAACATGGCTGATGCCTGATCATTCCATTTTCTTTTCCTCAAACTCACACAGGTATTCCCCTGCCCCCCTGCCTTCACTCTTTAAATGATTAACTATGAAGGAGGCTAAAATAGATGAAGTAATTGCCACTTGTTCCTTTGCCTCATTGTGTCATGCTGTGCTATAAATGTATTTAATCTGGACAGAACCGAGAAGGTAAAACCTAATTTAATAGCTATCAATCAAAGGCAGCAAGCCAGCCAGAAAGACAGTAATGCTATTACTCAGATCTAGCAAAGAAAAAAAGTTACTTACCATAGTAACTCATTCTTTGGGAATGTTGCCTCTGCAGATTCAAACTTGTAGAATGTGTGCCACCCTCCTCCCTCAATCCTGCAAGGCTTTCGGGACTTTCCTGGAAAACAGTGCTTGTCAGGATGTTGTGCATGCCCTTTCATGGTACTGAACATTCATAACCAAGATTGTGAAAAGAGTGTATAGCCCCAAACTCCTCAGTCCCTTCAGCCAAACCAAGTGTTCATGAAAGTAAAACTCCAAGGAAGAGGTGAAAGTGGCCAGGTTAATACGAGCAGGAAATACATCAACCCCAGTTACTATGATAAGCAATAGTTGTTTTTCTTCTTCAGGGTGGGTATTTAGAGGTTTTGGAAGTTTATTGAGCAGTCCAATCTGCAGGAATGTGGGCTGAGACGTTCCAGTTAACAAGATTGAAGAACTGCCCTCCCAAAGCAAGCACAGGAGCTAGAGAGAGATCTGATCTGAGAGAGAAGTGACAAAATTCTGTGAATACCATCACATAATAAGCAGTTCTGCAGATTTTTATGATGGAAACATTAGAGGCATGGTATTGATACCACCTTGGCGCTTGTAGAGTGGCTTTAACACCCTAAGGTACTGTAGCTATTTTAGGTCTCAATTCGCAGCCTGATCCACTTAGAAAGGTGATCAATGGAAATGGCTATCCCTTCACTATGATTTCCAAAAGCTAAAAAAAAGTCTAGTTGGCTTTCTAAATGCCCTAATCAAATACACACACAGCCTTTTGACATGTAGTGTATTGTGCTTAATTTCCTCCAACCAAGAATGAAGTTTTAGGAAGAGCACTAATGGTCCAATTCAGGTAAAACTCGAATACTACCTTTTGGTATTGATTGGGATATAGGCTCAAGACAACTTTGCCTCTTGGGAGTATGTGAAAGGATGATCAGACATTGAAGCCACAAGTGGGAATGTACAAAGGCTACCTTGTAGAGGAATTAAACATTCTGCATCATGACAGGAATCCTGCATCATTTGAAACTTGTAACACTTTGCATATATACTTATGCCATATGCTAAGATGCTAGTGTTAAATATTTTCTCTGAATAATTCAGTGAGGGAGAATACTGATTGAACGTACATTTTTATGGCCCTTGTAGGTTCCTCATTATGTAGATTAAAAAGATTTCTCTGGAGAAGTAATTTTTTATGGATGCTAACCTTAAAACTAAATGACCAAGAAGTCACATCTTTTATGTAGCACAGATTCATTCTGGTTCAACTAATGGAAATACCATTATAAACTTGATGGTTTTCAGTCAAGACATCTAGAAGAGCTGCTAATTGCTGCCCAGACAATCTTGGTGCCAGATTTAATGCTTCCTCACCCTTAAGTTCTAGCACAACTTGCAACGCTAATGAATTTGAGCACATCTGCAAGAACAGTACAATATCTCTACTACCTCAAGTGTTAGCTGAACATAGTTTTTAGATTCCAGCAGAAAGCATCTCCTAGAGACTTTTTGGACCTGTTCCAACTCCAGGTGAAGTCTGTGGAAGTCTTTCCATTGATTTCAGTGAAAGTGGGATAAAGCCCTAGATTCACGGACACAGTTAAGAGTAGATCACCAAGAAACCACATGTTGTTTTCATCTTTCTAATGCCCAGTTGAACATGTTGTAATGGCCATAGCAAGATTAGCGAGAAGTTTACATTTTTTTTGACAATCTAACCAAATTCTACATTTTAGCATTACTTTTGAAAGGGAAGAATAGTGTACATTTTTTTGTCCTTGGCTGTGCAGCTAATACTGTCAAGAAAAGCCTCAAGTTTTATGCCTTGTGTCATGATTTCATCATTTCTCATTTCCCAGTGGTCTTTGCTGTACGGCTTACTCTTTTCCTTTCAGCATTCTTGTTCTGAATTTCCTGTCTTGGGGGGAAAAAAATCTGCTGTTGTGGTAGGAGAGTAAAATAGCTAATGATTCAGAGACCAATACACATCAAAGAAATGTAAATCATGCTTGAAATTCCAAGATAGCAATAAAGAAAGAGGACCCCTGCTGGCTAGTTAGATATTTTATGGATGAGGACTGGTGAAAGACAGATAGCAGCAGAAGAAAGGAAGGCTTTGCTGCTTTTATGATGCAGTAGTACTTTGATTATTAGTAGCTATCATTTCCTCTTTGCTGTTTGTACATACATTATGGACATCAGCATAGTTGAGAAAAACGTAATTATCTATTAAACGTATTAAACAAGTATTCTACGGTTGAGTTACGTGGAATTGTTCAGGCACTGTGTATGGTGGTGATATTGCTGTATCGTGCTCAAGCAATGATATTTCTCTGCATGTGGAAATTAGAGGTAGACTTAAAACACATAGTTACCCTTTCTCTAACAAGCTATCCACTAAGCGGGAGAGAGTAATATGGGAGGGGGAGGATGGGGAAGGTAACACGAATGGCAGTAGAAGGCATATATGGGTTTTACTGAGTGACCAAGCATAAGCCAATATCTCAATAGTCGTCTGAAAGTACCCTAGTCTTGCTCTTCTGCCTTCCTCCTATGTCTTGCTCCCCCGCTCATCAAGTGCTGGACTGTAATCCTGCAGTCAGGCCCAAGTGATGAGCAGAGCATTCTTGAGCTACCGGAAGCAGTAGGAAAAAACTGAGCAGAGGATCTCACCTCTTGTCCCTGTTTGGTTCCAAACACTAACAGGATGGAGCAGAGGGATGTGGCTTCAGATCCTGTCTCCTGCTGCAGACTGTAGCAATCTGATCTGTAGGGAAAAGGGGACAGAAAGCAGGACCCTCAGTACCACCTTTGCTCTGCTCTTTGTTCTGGGAGTTGGGGGAGGTCAGCATTAAACTCAAATCCCTGCATCTCTAACAAGAGCTAAAGCTGACACCAAGAAAGCACTAACAGCACACACAAGTGTTAGCTTTTCTTCTAAAATCCAGTGTTTGAACTGAAGGGCAGATGGAAGGGATTTCCTAGCATTTGGGTGATATTCATCCTTTGTCTGGATATTGTGATACCATCCGATTCAGGAGTGACGCTTATCCCTGGTTATGGCTGACTTTTACATGTGACCTATGCAGCAGACTGACCAAGAAATCCTTTGATTTAAAAACACTAAATTGGGGTTGATTAGTTGCAGCACAGCAGTGTTCAGTCAAAGCTGACTTGACTTCGGTCAGTGGCAGATATGCCAGAAGATGTTACTGTTTGCACATGTAAAATATTTGTTGGTCATTGTCATTTCCATTTCCCTTCTTCTGACCAATCAGTGAATGAAAACAATTGTATGCTGATTTAAACTTCCAGGGCAAATTAACTCTGCTCTACAATGTAGCAGTCGCACAATGACTGGTGTGACACGTAAGCAGCCCATATCTGGGTTGTCTGGCTTGTAGCGTTTTAACCTCCCACCAGTTCTCTGAAACTTTTCTCTCATACTGTGTCTATGGCAGAAAACATGGAAGAGAAACAAACAGTTTATGCAAACAAATGCCACCTTCACCCCCCTGCAACAACCCCAGGCTTTCAGAACAACAGAGCAGAATTATGGAGTGGTATGCTGTACACTTGTTCCCATGATCTAAGACAAAGCCAGTACTCCAGCTCTAATCTTTAGGCCTACCACCCTTGTCAGTGCAGCTGATTGAATTAATGGTGAATAACTGATATGATGAATTCTGACTTTTTTTCCTGTTTGTGAATTATTGTGCAAATTAAATTGTCCCACAAACAGTTTATGCAAACAAATTTCAAACTATTGGCTGTTTATGATCTGTTCATGTCAACTATTTGTGATGTTTGATTGGTCAGCTAAGCTACCTCATATTGTTTCTGCTCTATGCCGGAAACATTCTAAGAAGAATAATGAATTGGATTTTGCACACAAATATCCTTGCTCACACACAAATATAGATTCATAGATTTTTAAGACCAGAAGGAACCACTGTGAGCTTGCCCAAACTCCTGCAAAATTTAGGCCAGAGAATCTCATCCAATAATTTTTGCATCAAGCCCACAACTTCTGTTTGAGCTGTAGCATATCTTTTAGCCTTAAATTAAATACTTCAAGTGATGGAAAATCCACTACATTCCTACTACGTAAGTTGTTCCAATGGTTAATTATCCTCACTCTTAAAAATCGTGCGTTATTTCTAGTCTGAATTTGTGTAGCTTCTGCTTCTGTCCATTGGATCTTATTCTGCCTTTTTCTGCTAGATTAAAGAGCAGTCCAGTATTGGAAATCTCTTCTCCATGCAGACTGTGATCAAGTTACTATTAACCTTCTCTTGGAGTCACTAAATAGATTGAACTTCTTTAGTCTCTCCTATAAGGCATGTTTTCCAGTCCTAGGACAATTCTTGCAGATCTTTTCTAAATCCTTATGGATATCTTTTATGAACAGCAGGCATTCCTTAAACATTTGTGCAAAAACATACTTACACGAATGGGCATGAATAGGGTCAAGAAATTGGTTGAAGCTCTGAACAGGATTTTACACTGTTTTCTTAAATTCAGTTACTGAGAAACTTACCCTAGCAGAGAATTTGTTACCTTTTATCATGCATTTTATAGGTAGGTCAGATAGCAGTGCCATAGGACAAAGAGAAGCCAACAAGAGGACACTATATTTAACAAAGCATAGGAAGCCGTTGTGGACAACTGCATTGGTCAGCTATCTAATGAGATGCAACAGAATGGCACAAACACAAACAAATAGCATGCATATAGTATGGTGTATCAGTTTATAAGAAAGCAAACATAAAATATAAAACAGAATTTACATGTTTGTTCTACTAGAGAAGCAATCTTGATTGTAGGTAAAGCTATGGGCACTGATTCTTCAGTGCATTAAGTCTTCTTGTCCATTCTCCCTGTGCAAAGTACACCCAGTGCATCTAGCTACTTGAGGATTCCACTTTCATATGAGGTGAATCATAGCTTGATGTAAAGCTGCCTTAGTGACCTCTTCCCCTGACCCCAGTCATGTCCCATATTCTAAGGAAAAGGGGACATGTGATGTAAGGATGCTCTGGGTGCCAGTCCCCAGATGCAAAGACAACTCCTCAGGGCCAGTGGTAAATGGTGCAATTGGCTGCTCTAAGTTGTGTTTGAAACTGGCCAAGCATTTGCCAACCCTGGGATCAACGGTCACAAAGTGGCATTCACACCACTTTTGCACCTACTCCCTCCAAGTTGTCTAATGCTCTTCAGATGCAGCCCAGGACCTAAGTCACAGTAATTATTACACTTAGCCAGATCCCCAGGGCTGCATACTTTTTTCTGTTTACATGACAGGTTGGAGCTGAAACTGACAAAAAAAAAATCTCAAAGTGCTTCTTAAGTTGTCTGGAGTTGGGTACCAAAAAACTGAGGAACCCAAAACAAATAGTCACTTCTGAAAATTTTTGCCATAAGCAATTTGTTCCTCAGCTTCTCTGTCTGTAGAATGGGAATAATACCTGTACTTATCACTTGTCCTCCATTTTAAGTACCTGGAATGAGGAGACAGCAAATGGTGCTGTCAACTAAGTTCAGGGTCAGGTTAGGTTAGTGGGGAAGGGAATACTCAGCTCATCACAGGCCTCTGATAAATCTAGAAATAGCTTTGTAAGTTCAAACAAAGTTTGCTTATGGGACAAGCTACTCTGCCAAATGCAAAGATGCAGAGTTTCAGTTAGGAGAAGCCCCTGACCAGTGGATCAGGCTCATAGTTTTTTGGATCTCATTTGAAAAAAAGAACAAGCAACAAAAAATAATTTGATTACAGTATCTAAACATTACCTGGACTGATTATATTATCATATAGTCCTATGGGTTTACATGGCTTAGAGCCAGATATTAAATGCTATTTAGGTGCCTAACCCCTTTAAAAGACTGGCCCTTAATTCTCTGCATACCCCAAAGCATATAACTCAAAATGAGCCGTGTGGTCTTAATTAATAATGAGTGGTGTTAACTGGAATTAATGACTTTTTTATCTCCTCTTTGTGAGTGACTTTTCAGTCTTAGGTTAATTGAAAAAAAATCTCTCAAATCTTCAGATAGGCAAAGAAGATTGTGTTGCATTCCAGTGCCACACAAAAGATAAACAGGTATTCAAGTTGGGCTTCTGAAAAATACATTCTCCTCTAATGAATATAGCTTAGGTTGAATGTCTGCCTTTTGATTAGATACTTTTAGGAAATGGTTGCTAACAATTCAGTTGAGAGGAAATCCTTCAAGCAACATATTACAACAAATTTGATTCAGTTTCATATTTCTATTTCAGCAACAGGACTAATATAAAAATCAGTGGGAATATAAAAACCACCACAACAACCTAAAGTCACTTGCTATGATTGATTGCATTAGTTATAGTATTGCTTCAGGTGTAATCAGGAATATTTGTCTTTGTGACATTGCAACAATGATATGGGGTAAAATATGCTAATATGCCTATCTTGGTTTATAAAGTGTTATTAGTCTTTTGTTTTTTTCAATCTCTTAATTAGTGACAATTGTTTGAAGTCATCCATCTTAGTACACATTTATGCAAATATTGCAGATTATTAACTATAGTTTCAAAAGAGTCACATTTATTAGCTGTTATCAAGAAATGTTTTGTAAGGCCTGATTCTCTCACCTTTACTCCCATGGAGTAAAACCTTAATCTGTGGATAACTGCACTGGTATTGAAGAGAAAGGCACTACTTTGTTTGAGTAAGCAGGACAGAATTGTGCTCAGCGGGACTTTAAATAAAATGTGTTATACTAAAGGTATGTAAATGAACTCTCTAGCCACACAATTCTTCAGAATACTCAAAGATCATTTCGCAATGACACAGAACGCAGAAAATAAAATAGCAAGTCTACAGCTAAGTGGCTAGAGGTAAATAAAACTTTGCTTCTATTATAAATACTTTATTCTTAATGATGTATAAAAAGGGATTCCAGAGTTAATACCAAAGGAAATCAAAACACACTATAAATATTTAACACATCTATTTGCTAAGGGATTGATTAAGAATCCTTTCTCGGCTCTGTATTAAGGAGTGACTCATAGATTTCTGGAAAGGACTCTGAGACACTCCTCTGAGGGCATATCTTCCCTGCAGAGTTAGCCCGGGTTCTAACCTCGGTGTTGCCTTTAATCTTCTTCCCACCCACACACAAAAGCTTCTCACCTGAGTTTAGTGTTATGACAGATATGGCAATTTCCTGTAATATCTTGGGAGATGTTATTGCATTAAGTTTTAAATAGCTTTGGAGTCCATTGTATTATAAATGCAAAATGTATATATTATGGGATTGTATATAACTTTGGGAGGAGGGGGGATGTGGCCAGTGTAAACTCTGAGAAGTGTCATGAGCCTCAAAGGACTATTTTAAACAATATGCTAGACAAGGAGGCACTTTCGGGATGAACAAAGTTAAGTGGGTTTCCGAGGAAATACCAGGGGGAGGAGAATGCAAATTCCCACCTCCACACCTACCTTATGAAGCTATACCCCGAGGAGAGCACAGTTGTCTGGTTGATTGCCTATTCACAGTCTGTGATGATTAAAGACCAGGCTGCGTAAAGGAGGGATTCACAGACTCATGGGTGTGCTTGTTCTCTGCTAACAGATGTTATGAACTTGTAACAATAGAAAATCCCTTGGTGGGGTTTGAAGGATTGATCACCGGTCAGAGCCCTTGTTGGAGTTTGGGGGGTGATCTCTGGTAAGCTTATTAGCATGCATATAGGTTCTTTTATTGTTTTCAATATACTTTCTCTGTAATGCTTTCACCTTAAGAATAAATGTGCTTTCTTAGGGCTGGTCCACACTAGGGGCGGGATCAAACTAAGGTACTTCGACTTCAGCTACGCGAATAGCGTAGCTGAAGTCGAAGTACCTTAGTTCGAACTAACGCGACTTACCTCGCGTCCGCGCGGCGCCGCGATCGAAGTTCGCGGCTCCCACTTCGACTCCGGTAACTCTGCTCGCCCTGCAGGAGTACCGGAGTTCGAAGTAGCGCGTTCGGGGATCGATTTATCGCGTCCAGACAAGACGCGATAATTCGATCCCCGATACTTCGATGGCTACCCGCCGATTTCGGCGGGTAGTGTAGACGGGGCCTTAGAGAGGGCTGTGTGGTAACTTCTAACTGTAAGCAATTGTGCTGTTTATAGTCTCTGGGGGGGGGGGGGAAATGCAGGCCTGCTCGGTAGTCTCACTTGCTAGGGAACTCACAGTGTAGGAAGGGAACTATGCTGCCTGGGAAAACCCCAGTCAGGAGGGAAGGAGACACAGGTCTCCGCCCAAGAGAGGTGATGGCTGAGGAGCCAGGAGCCTTGAGTGGGTGCCTTTGTTGGACTGTGAGGGGAAAATACATTTGCAATCATAGAAGACTCGTTCCTCCCCATACTGGGGGAGAAGGGGAAATGATCTAAAGGGGAGGACCCACACACACACCCAGCCCGCAGCCACTGCGCTCTCCCCACTCCATGTTACCTGTGGATGGGTCTCTGTCCTTCTCCTGCATATTCAGCCACCCTCCCTGGCAGCAGAGTCCGGGCAGGGAATGGGACAGAGCTGCTTCTCACACGGCTGAAGCTGGCCACTCCTGGTCGCTGCAGCAGCTGCCTGAGAGAGCCTGGCTGGTGAAGTGGCAGCAGCGGTGGCAGGCCACCCCCCGCCTGGGTCTGGCTGCCAGGGACAGGGGCCGAGTGAGCCGGAAACAGGCCGGGTGGTGGGGAGATTCTGGTTCGCTCAGCCCTTGTTCCTGGCAGCCCGGCCCAGGGGCCTGCCCCTGCCTCCCCAGCCTGGCTCTTGCAGGCAGCCGCCACATTGCACAGAGCAGCGACCTGGATTGGCCAGTGTGAGAAGCGACTGCTTCTGCCCCTTCCACTCCCTGCCTGGGCCCGGCTGCCAGGGAGAGGGGCTGAGCATGCCGGGAGGCAGGCACAACAGTGGAAAGACAGAGCCCCTCTCCGTCCCCCCTGGCAGGCCAAGCAGAAATCTGGGGTGGGAGGGGTTGACTCCACATGCCCCCCCCCTCCATGTCACCTCTGTTTGCAGTTGCTCTTAACTATAACAAGTGTGCTTTCAAGTTTTGCAAGTATCACTGCTGGGCATATGGGTTAGAGCCCATGTTCTGCTTCACTCAGATTGGTAACCTGCCCACTTTGCAGTGAGGATGCAGGCTATATCACTTGAGTGTTCATAGGTCTCTAATGCCTTCTAATAATTCCCCGTCTGCCCAGAAAGAGAGACAAGTTCTCCCATAATTTGCTTGGAAAGACACATAGAGAATCTCAGCTTACTACAGCACAAAGAACCACGGGATATACCCCCAGAGGACACACATGGGGAGTGTTGCACCAGTGGGGACACAGTATCTCAGGTATGGCTTTGCAGTGTGGCCACTCAAACCCAGGCTAGGCTAACCCAGGTCCCAATCACCCTGCCTAACTGTGCAGTGAAGACATACCACGAGTCACAATTCCTCTGGCAATGCTGATTTGCTTAGGTGAGGGAAGGGAGTAGAATGTTGTATTGGCCCATTATCAGATGCAGTATGTTTCCTCATTCATGTCCAGCCAGCTCTGGCATGGCCCCACCTACTCCACAACCTGCTTCACATCAACCTCACCAACTTGCTCTTTGTGGGAAGGAAACTCTACCCTTCCTGTCCATGGCCAGACTCAAAAGCTATATAAGTTTTCTGAAGCTGTACAAGGGAGTGAGAGGGCCTTATTTCCTCACTCTCTTGTACAACAACCATGTAGGAAGGAGTTACAATCTAGCCCTAAATCAGAATTGGCCAAATTCTGCTTTTACACCATGTAATTTCAGATTATTAATAAAGCTAATCTGTAATTCTGGAGCCATAAAAGTTTTCTAGTTTGGCAGGAAATTTTCTTCACTGGAAGGTGAATGCCATTGAAGAATATTGCATTCCTATGAAAAGACTGTCTTCCAGCAGAACTGGAAGATTACTTTTTTTACAACTTTTTATTTATAATTCTTTCAAAATTGCAGACTAAATGTCATTGTCCACCAGAAAATGGCCAAAGTTTGAATAACAGAGTTGAAAAATCACACAAAAAGAGAAGGCAAGAAAACCCATTCCATTCCAAACAGTACAGAGTTAGTGGGTCCACTGACCAGAATGATCAGATTTAAATTTTGACACGGAAATATTCTAGATTTACAGGTGGAATTCTAAGACTCCAGGACTAAAACAATTACCTGATAACTACTATTCAGTGATACGTACTAGATGTGATATTTAACATAACATTCAAAAGTAAAGCGCTCAGATCACCTTTACATTGCAAGCTTAAGTAACCGTTATAACACTGATAAATTACTTGATAAATACTGCCATTTTCTTGAATGTATGTACTGTGTGCTCTAGTATCTTAATAGTTGCTGTGATACAACCATGTGATACTGTGTTTACAATGCTATTTTAGTGGCCTAAGTTTTCAAAAACAGGATCCTAAAATGAGGCTCCTATATCCATATTTGGGCATATAAGTAAGTAGCCTGATTTTTTTTTTTTAATTCTGAGCCTGCATTCCAGGTGACCTTTGAGAGCTCCTGGGTTCTCAGCACTTTTAAAAATCTGTCAAGTTAATTAGATGCCCAAATATGGATTTATGAGCCTAACTTAAAATTTTGGCAAGTGTTCATTTCCATCTACAGATTTCGCTACTGTTCTTTAGATATATGTAAAAATTTGAAATTAGGCAGTATGTAAAGATCATACCATCTTGAAAATGTTTTGCTAAGAGAATCAATTAAAACATTTTGAAGTAGGTTGTAAAAAAGGTGGCAAAAAAGGGACATTCAGAATGACCCCGAGCCCATAAAACTAGACATCTGGCAGTGTGTAGTAAGTAACGTTACAGATTTCCTTGGGACAGCTATCTTAAAAAAGGGATGGTTCTGAGAACACCTGGACAGGTGCAACCCTATTTTGAAGACTTATTTTAACTTCCTCCTCCTCTCTCCCACTCTACTGCATTGTAAGAAGAAGGGGGGGGGGGAGAGGGGAGGTGTGTGTGTGTCTGTCTGTCTCTCTGAATCTCTTGCCTAATGGAATTACTTATAGCCATCCATCAAATATATATGCCTAGATTAGATGGGGAAGAACAGTGTTAGGTTATATTTTGGTAAATTATGCCGTTTCCTTCTCATGAGGACCAGGCTATATGCAGGAAGTACTTAGTTATGAGACTGCAACAGAGCTTGTGTTCTAGAAAGCTTGTGTTCTATTAAAGCTGAGTGACTTTTTTTTACTCCTGTTTTTCAGTTATCTAGTATGTGTATTTATTAATGTGTTTAGGTATTAATCCAAGAGCTTCTGATGTCTCATATAGGATTCAGATGTCTCTAGCCGTGGGATCTACACCAGGGCCAATTATTGTAACTGCAGTGGGTCACAATTAAAGTCTCTACCATTTTGAGAGAGATTATCTCACTGAACTTTACTTTTCTCTTGTTCTAGTCATCCCAACTTGAAACACAGTATTTCATTAAAAAGGAGATAATGTTACTCTTGATTTCCACCGCCATTTTAAAATATATATTCTCTAACTTCCAGTTCTATTTCACTATCAGCCACTTCTCCCATGCTACATTTGTATGTTTAATTAAAATAATTCACCAACTCAGAGAGTTGCATGCATATATATGGGTAGTACTGAGGAATAAGGAATCCCTCTCACTCCCCTGTGTTTGCTACCTATGTTGCAGATAATGGCCATGTGGGGAAGGGAGAACAGCTGCTGCATGGCCCGTAATCCCCTCTGTGGGCAAGAAATGGATGGATCTTTGGCTCTGCCACCTCTCAATCACATTGGGCTGACACAGATGGGGTAGTAAGCTGCACCAAGTAATGGGCTAGTGTAGTTTATTTCTTCCAGGAGCAAGGGAAAAGCAGGGACCAAATTGTGGCTGAGTTCCCTAGAGTTGGGTTCCATCTGAAGAGAATTTAAGTGGGACAGTGTACTGAAGCCAGCAGGGTCATTCTCTTTGCTGTAGATGTGCTGTGGATTAATAGAGGGCTTTGGTCTCTAGGGTCATCTGTCCTGCATATTAAGGCCTGATCCTGCTCCACGGAAGCAAAAGACACTAAAGTAAGTAAAAAAAAAAAGGAAAGAGCTAGCATGGATGTTTGATATCTATGCAAGGCATGTTCGTGCCTAATACTTTGGAGAAATTATTCCAAATAAATTTATTTCTGTGCAAATATCCCTATTATGCTGCCAGGGTCAGTGACCTCAGCTGTGATCTGCTGAGTGAGTGTTGCTCACAGAAGCAAAGCTGTTGGGGGCCAGCATGAGCTCCAAGCTTGGGAGAGTAGGGGAGGAAATGAATAAAAAGAGAATCGATATGTAAGCAGGGCCAGCGCTCCCATTAGGCGACCTAGGCGGTCGCCTAGGGCGCTGCTATTTTGGGGGCCTGCACCCCCACCGCCCATAGAAATTTGGGGGCGGGACCTTCCGCCGCCGCTGTTGGGGGCGGGATTTCGGGGGCGGGACCTTCCGACGCCTAGGGCGCCGGCAAAGCTGGCGCCGCTACTGTATGTAAGTGGCTTGTTTGGATTAGTTCTTTCGCTTTTTATACTTTGTAATTTTATCCGGTTTGCCAAGATGCCTCAAGAGGACAGAATAATGACTGAAATTTCAAACAAGAAACCAGTTGTGCATTCAGAGTTCACACATGCAAATCTAAGAAAGAGTAAGGGCTGGACACAGCTCTGCACATGGTTTCTGTTTAATGGGCCAGATCATGCCCCCAGAGAAGGGCTCCTTTGTGCTGCTTTGGCTACACACAGAGGCAATAAAGCTGGGTTCCTGAGAATTCCTCAGTTCAAGGATTCCCTTCCCTACCTAGTGTGAAACTGGTTAGCGTGGCTCAGGGGTGTGCTTTTGTTCTCTGGCGATCCCAGCCGGTGTAACAGCCCCTTGAAGGCCATTGCAGCAAGGGGTAAGTTAGTGCTTCAGGGGTCTGGCAGCAGGATTGAGTCTAGCATCACCTGTTATGTCCTGAATGTGCCCATTTCTTATATTCCAAGTGTTTGTGGAGGTATTTGCAAGGAAGAAGCAACAGACTTTTATGGGAGAAGTCCTACTTGTGCCCACCTTAAGGCCCTGTGCATAATGTGGCTTGGCTGGATCTAAGGTTAGGGTATTTTTTATATCATAAGAATTGTAACATGGTGGTACCGTACAAATATTAATGTGGATGGGGTGAGAGAAAAGTAATTTGACATAATAATTGTACCCTTTTATAAGGTAATGTCTAGTTGCTAGGATGGCGTGGACTTCATAGATTTTAAGGTCAGTGGAGACCATTGTGATCATCTAGTCTGTCCCCCTGCATAACACAGGAGGATAATCATAATTACAGTTAGCTTTGAAACAAAGCTGGTCCTATAAAATATTAGTCAATATTTTAAAAGATGCGTTCATCATTCCTGTTATGAAATTGTTTTTGATCCTACAAACTCTTAATCACCCAACGAAGGATTACTCAAATGACTAAGTGTATGCAGCATTCTTGTACCAGGCAGCCTGGAGGGCAGAACGGCCTTTTGGCTAGAGCATGTGGACTCCAGTCCTCAGCTTGGTTGTGGAGCCTCAGGCTATGTCTACAATGGCAACTGAACGACAAAACTTTTGTCTTTCAGAGGTGTTTAAAAAACCACACACACACACAAAAGACAAAAGTTTTGCTGACAACAAGCGCCAGTGTGAACAGCGCTTTGTTGGCAGGAGTGCTCTCCTGCTGACAAAGCTAAAGTCGCTCGTTGGGGGTAGAAGCTTTTTGTCGGCAGGAGAGCCAACAAACAGCGGCTACACTGTGTGCCTTTTAGCAGCACGGCTGTAGTGACACAGCCGTGTCGCTAAAAGCTGCGTAGTGTAGACATAGCCTCAGTCTTTAAGGCCAGGGGAGGCAATGGGACCAGGCCCTTCCTCTCCACGGGATCCCAGCCCAGGGCCCTGTGTCTGTCAACTCCTGAACAGGGACAGCTCTCCTGGCAGAGATTAATAGAATTAATCAATTCACTGCCCTGGACTACTTCCTATCAGTCTGTTTAGTTTGGGGCATGGCCCCACCATGTCCCTGGGCTTCACCCACTCAGTTGCTTCCAAAGCCGGCGGCTCGTAGGTCTCCTCCAGAGTCTCCTCCAGCTCGGGGAAAAACAGTGCTTCCTTTCAGGTGGCTGCCTTGGCAAGCAGGTTACTGTCTCTTCCCCTCAATTAGGGAAGTGGCTAGCTCCTCTCCCTTCACCAATCATCCCCAAACTGAGCCTGGCTCTCTCCTTTTCTCTTCCTTCCAGGTCTGGCATTGGCTGGAGGTATAATGGGACGGGGTTAGCTGGGCCCAGAAACTCACTTTAACCCTGGCTGTGCTGGCTGGCAGTTGCTCTGCTTCACCACAATCCTCTTAGTCAGGGTAGCTGCAAATGAACTGCTTTCTTGCAGTATCCTGTGTACTTTTCTAGCCACGGCGCTTGCCTGAAGGATGGATTTGAAAAGAGACCTTTTCTTAAATGCTAAAATGGGTTGTGTTGAAAAGTTAAGGGAATGGTTGGATAGGCAGTTCTATAAGTACTGGGAGCATGGGTAATTGACTGAAGTGACATTTTAAGCTTCTCTCTAATAGATGGGAAATGTGCAGTCCTCCAAACTTCCAGGTATTTGTTTTTAAATTCCTAAATCTTTGAAAAATAAATAATACCTAGAAATTTCTCACCCAATGTTCACTTTTGGATCATTTATATGCACAGACACGTTAAAAATGACAACTCCATGATAAACAGCTTTGTTTTCCCTCTAGAGTTGTCAGCATCAAGCATTAAACTGTGGAAGAATTCACGTCATCTTGTTAAAGAGCTCTGTGCTGTGACATGTACAGGCTGCTCAACAGGTAAAATATAGCAACTAAATAATGTTGTAGGGTTTATTTTCAGAGAAAACTGTCTATCAGGATAACCACACCAAAGGCTATAGTTTACTATGCATAGTGTAATATGAAGTGAACAAGTATGTATGTCTTTAAAACATATTAGCCCCAGAAGTAAAATTACTGTTAATTAATTAAATTAATTATTTATTATTTATTGTGGTAGCTGCCAAAGGCCCTACTCTGGATCAGGCCTCATTGTGTTAGGCGCTGTATGAATATAGGAAGATACAGTCCCCGCTCCAAAAAGTTTACAATCTGATGTAAAATGTGTGTGGAGGGGGAAATCATGACAATATTTGTAGTCAGAAAGTTCTAGTTCAAGAAAAATAATCAGTATAATAACTTTACATAAGAATTTGATTAATTGGCTGATTTCTTACAGGAATGATGGCCAAGGTGGGTCTTCAGAGGAGATTTCAAGGAGGAGAGGGTAGTGGCTTTATGGGTCAGTCTGGAATCATAGAATCATAGAAGATTGGGGTTGGAAGAGACCTCAGGAGGTCATCTAGTCCAACCCCCTGCTCAAAGCAGGACCGACACCAAGTTTCATACATGTTTCATATATAAAAGGCAGTCTGTAAGATGCAGAGATGTTTTATAACATTCTGGGAGATGAGGTTGGCATCCTTGTTGGAACAGGATGGGGGATCAGGGGTGTTGAGAGTGATAAGAGAAAAGATCAAATAAGTAGAAAGGAATAAGGCCAGGGCCGGCGCAACCCATTAGGCGACCTAGGCGGTCGCCTAGGACACTAACATTTGGGGGGCACTGGCGCCCCGGTCGTCGGCGGTATTTGGGGGGCGGGACCTTCCGCTGCCTCTGTTGGGGGCGGCATTTCGGGGGTGGGACCTTCTGCCGCCTAGGGCGGCGAAAAAGCTGGCGGCGCTCCTGAATAGGGCTATGAATGCCTTGGGGAACGTCTGTTAGTCTCCTATCTGTTTGTGTCGTGTGTCCACTTGTGGCACTACTGGCACACTGGCAAGTGCTTTGTGCCTTGTTGCACTGTCTCCTCAGTTAGTCAGTAGGGCTTCCCCTATTATTTCTGGGTTTAGATCTGACTGCCACAGGCAGGAATCTCCTAACTTTTTCCATCCACACATGAATCTCTAGGGGTGTCTCTTTGCCTTCCTTGGGGGAGGTTGGGGTTTGGTGCAGCAATATGTTTGTGGTGCAGCTTACCTGATTTGATGTTACTTGTTTGTGTGTGCCCATTGGGCACTCTGTGCCAATAACACATGATCCAGGGAGGCAGCTGTATCAAGTGTCCTGCCCTTGCAATGCTTGCATGGTGTGGGGTGCTTAAACATATTTAGCAGCCCTTACTATGTATATCACATAGGAGGTGGGGCTCTTGTAGGCAGAGCCCAACATACCTGTTACCTGGCTATCCAATCCATGGGTAGGATTCAGCAGTGGCACCTACCCCTGCTGTTCCCCCAAGTGCTACAGTACTCTTGGTCCAGTTTGGTATAGGCTTCCTGCCTGTGAGACAAATTGTTGTTAATAAAAATGCAGGCACTTTGACAACACACCACATATAGGGTGACCAGATAGCAAGTCTTCCACTACTTGCATCCGAAGAAGTGGGTATTCACCCACGAAAGCTCATGCTGCAAAACGTCTGTTAGTCTATAAGGTGCCACAGGATTCTTTGCTGCTTTTACAGATAGCAAGTGTAAAAAATTGGGACGGAGGTGGTGGGTAATAGGTGCCTATATAAGAAAAAGCCCCCAAAATAGGGACTGTCCCTATAAAATCAGGACATCTGGTCACCCTAACCACATATCTGTCACCTCACATATCGGGTCTGCTGCTTAGTAACGTTGTTTCACTGTAAGCTCCAGATTACATTTCAGATGGAAACAGCCCCTTTCTTGATCACTGGTAATAGCTCTCCCTGAATGTGTATCATTTACCATTTTATTTGTAGCAGCTGAGGATGATCTATAAATAGATGTGTGAAATGATGGACAGTTCATGGTTTGTTGGCATGGAATCAAGACATGACAGAAGGGGCCGTATGAGCCAATTGCATCCTCACTGCCAGGGTTACCATGGAAGCTTTAGCACTTCATAACACCTTTGCCTCCCTTGTCTACCTAATTTGCTCAGCACACTTTAATTGTTATGGATTAAGTGTATTTCCTACTGTAAAACCTATTTGCCCATGTTAAGTGAAAGTGTCAGACATGATTTAAATTGCTATATATATTCATAACATCTAATGAGAATGCACATACATCTGCTGAGGTTTTCAAAGCAAAAAGTAGTAGATATGCAAAATTTAAATACATTTTCAGCCTGTGTGTAAATTTGAATATATGTACATAGGTTTGCTGAGAACATGAGAACGAGATGCACAGAGAGAAATGAAAATGGAGGGAAGGAAAAGAGGAGAGAGAGAAAATGGGAAACAGTGAGACCCCAGCATTTAATTCTCTTCCCCTTCCTTCCCTGCCTACCATCAGCATTTCATTTCTTTCTCCTCCCTGGAATTTTATTTTAACCCCTCTCTAAAAAATGTTGTTATATTTACACCCTTTTCTTCCTCTGTCATTTCAATTTAACTCCCCCCACACACACAAATACACCATTTCACACAACTGCTCCCAAGTGTTTTGTTTTAACTATGCCCCACAACCACAAGCCCCACCCCGAGGCACCACCCCACAACATCTTATGTAAACTACCCTTCACATACTCCCACCCCTGGACATGGCATTTTGAACTCTTCCCTGCCCATCATTTCATTTTAACTCCCCCCTTCCACACACACACATACACAACACTCTGGTTTAAACCCGACACCCCCTCAAAGCATTTCATTTGAATCCCTCCCTCAGTTTTAGAAAGCTGGGCACTGGGAAGTGATGGGAGTCTTCTTCCTCCTTCTTTGGTCACAGTGGTGGGAGAGCGAGAGCACAAGCTGCAGAGCTGGCAGGATCATCAGCTCTGCAAGTTCCCCAGCCCTTTATGGGGCTTCCTGCCTCCCAACCCTTCACCTTCAGGGAAGGGAGGGAGTGAAGATGTTGGACTTGCCCCTCTCCTGAGAGCCTGGTACCACATTATGAGGCCTCTGGGCTACCCACCTTGCTACCCAAAGCCTTCCCTCCCCCTGACTTCCCTTCTCCAGTACTGTGCTACCCAGGACCCTCCATCTCCTGACACCCCTCCCTTCACCCCAGCTCTCAGGTCAGGATTGCACACTTAGCAGCACTCTCAGCCCTTTGTTTACACTGGGGAAAGGGCAGCTGAAACCAGCAGCTCTGCCTGCTACACATGCTGAGAGACTGGGCTGTTCCGTGTTTGTGGTAGCATTGATTGGCTGCTGTTTCCTAGGAATTTGGGGAATGGGGAAAGAGCAGCCCCAGAGGGAATTTCACCATAAACTAGGTGATTTCTCCCAGAAATACAGATGGGTCAGGAAATCTGCAGTCTTCCAGGGATAACCCAGGGCATTGGCAAGTCTGCAAATGTGTGTTTTTGCAATTAAATTTCTTATTTTTTTTCAAACATATCTATTCCTTGCAGCAAGTTTCATTTGGTAGGGAAAATATCACTTTTTAGCTTCTAACTGTACTTGGCCCTACTTAAAGAACAGTCGCTCAGTAGTTCACAGGAAATCAGGATATTGTTAAATTGTAGCATTAACGTATGTCACTTCTAATGCCATACAGAGGCTCTCCTTCTTTTTCCACTACCCAAATCCGGTAAACTCATCCCCTTCGGCCTTACTTTCAACTATCCTTAACCCACAAACTGGAGCCAGAACTCTATTGGGCTCAGTTGTCATTACACCTCTCGGGGGGTGAACTGAGAAACAGAAAGGGAGCCCTCTCTGACCCCAGGATTTTTCTCCTGCCAGATTTAAAGTTTCTGCTCCAAAGCATGTAGCTCTTCAAGGAAAGTTTTTAGGGAAAAATGTAGCATTGGCAAAACTACCTAATTTTCACTAGCTTCAGTCTCAGAAACAACTGCATCATTTTCACTTAAACTTGAAAAGGAAACTTCAATCAGAGGCAGAGAGCAAACATGGAAAAATTCAGCCTGAATGGATAACGTTTATAAGCCACTCATGGAAAGTATTAGGCAATCTTAACCATAGGCGTCCCTACCAGATCTACCTTTTACATACCCTGTCCTACTATTGGATGAACACATTGTTGGCATATGTACTGCTCCCTTCACCTGGAAAGTTGTCCTTACCTTTGGTATTGTGGATAGGATTTTACAAATCTTGGACCATCTTCAGTTTAAAGCAGAATTCATTGATTCACCATGTTCAGTTTCAGGAAACAGTAATCCATGGTTTTTATTATGTATTTATTGTTATTGTTTTATTTTATAATGCAGCTGTCAACAAATGTCCTAGAAACATGTTCAATTTAAAATAAAAACATATCTTCTAAATAGATCTCACACAGTGTCATAACATCAACTGAATAACTCATCAGCCTCCAAACTCTAAGACTATCCCCTGTCTACCTTTCCCCACTGAAAAGTCTGTGGAAATAGACAGCCATTTATTTGCCCTGAAGGTAATCAAATAAGGGTTCTGATGCACCAAGGCGGGATAGGCATTTTCAATTGAGCGCACTGAGCCCTGATGTATTTGCCATTTCCCAGACCTATAAATCTCGAGCCTTTGTAGTATCTTAGCTAATCTCAACTCCTGTGATAAGACATGAAGAGAGAGGTGGTTTATATATCTCATGATAGTTGTGGAGGGGCCGGGGAAAGATTCTGTGCTGCATCTCTTAGGGTGCAGGCTAATGTGGCTTTAAGCCACATTTCTGTCGTCCTGCTCCTGAGCTGCTCTGGGGCTGTAGAGGTCCCCAGCGTAACTTGCAGAGTCCTAGTTGCCCTGTTGGCGGCAGAACTGCCTGGAATCATAAGAACATAAGAACGGCAATACTGGGTCAGATCAAAGGTCCATCAAGCCCAGTGTCCTGTCCTCTGACAGTGGCCAATGGCAGGTGCCCCAAAGGGAATGAACAGACAGATTATCATCAAGTGATCCATCCCGTCACCCGATCCCAGCTTCTGGCAAACAGAGGCTAGGGACACCATTCCTGTCCATCCTGGCTAATAGCCATTGATGGACCTATCTTCCACGAATCTATCTAGCTCCCTTTTGAACCCTGTTATATTATTGGCCTTCACAACACCCTCTGGCAAGGAGTTCCAGAGGTTGACAGTGCATTGCGTGAAAAAATACTTTCTTGTGTTTGTTTTAAACCTGCTGCCTATTAATTTCATTTGGTGGCCCCTTGTTCTTGTATTATGAGAAGGAGTAAATAACACTTCCTTATTTACTTTCTCGATACCACTCATGATTTTATAGACCTCTATCATATCCCCCCTTAGTCGCCTCTTTTCCAAGCTGAAAAGTCCCAGTCTTATTAATCTGTCCTCATACGGAAGCCGTTCTATACCCCAATCATTTTTGTTGCCCTTTTCTGAACCTTTTCCAATTCCAATATTTCTTTTTTGAGATGGGGCGACCACATCTGCAGGCAGTATTCAAGGTGTGGGCATACCATGGATTTATATAGAGGCAATATGATATTTTCTGTCTTATTATCTATCCTTTTCTTGATGATTCTTTCTTATGAATCTCTGTAGTGCTGTGTGCTGAGTCCCTGCCCTTGTCACATCCCCTATACCAGGGCAATCCTCCCTCAGCTAGAACTGGGGCTTTTAAGGCCCTTTTACACTGTTCTCATCTTTTACTTGGCATAAAAGGGTTAGAGCAGGAGTGAAGATCTCATCCCAGGTTGGGGGTGAGTAGCAGCATAGACTTGGTGAGACAAAGTATTGCTGTGGTCTTGAGCTATAGTGTCTGGTGGAGAAATTCCTTTATCAGAATTGCACAGTCTTTTGTAGAGAAAAAATGCTATTAAACTAATTGTATAAGAAATATTATCCTAGAGGTTACAACCAGGTAGAAATAATACCCCTTCTGTCAAACTGCCTAATCAGTTCATTGACACTGCCTTGGCTTTAAGGAGCTTGTGGGCCTCATCATTTGATGGATAATATCTAATGGAAATTCCTCATGAATTAACTCTTCATCCTTTATATTCCTTGGAAACCTTCATGCTGTTCTTACAATTTATCTACATTTCTAAGAATATTTTATGCTGAGATTAAAAGGTAGGAGATCCTGCTTCAAGTTTTCTCTTCTGTTTTAAGATTTTCTTCCAACAAGTTTGTGGTGAATAGTACTGTACCTAATCCGTCACTATGCACTGTAAGACACACAGTAGAATTCTCCAAATTATAAAGTAACAATGTTGGAGTCCTCTTTATAGATCTACCTCTTAGCTTTGATCTAGTGAATTGAATGTGGGGCTGGATGGGAGAAGACTTGGACTATATCCTTGACTCTACCATTGTGTGATGTTGGTCAACTCGCATAGCGTCACTGTGCCTCATTTTTCCTACCTAAAAATGTGAACAAAAAAAAATACCTCTCTATTTTGCAAAGCACTTAGATATTTGTGGATGAAAGTATTAAGGGCATTATTGTTATAAAAATAGATTGTATCTACAGATTGAAGTAAAGTAATTTCCCAAACACATTAGGCATATGCTGGTGAAGTTAAATTTACTTCCAAAATTGCATTTTTCTTTAGATAATATCTAATGAACAGAAAAGAGTATTTACCCTGATGAGTGATAGTTGTGAATATCCTTGTCAATGAGTAATATTATACCTTCCCATCTGTACTAATGAACCCCATTTCACAAAGCGGCCCATTATTTTCCACCGAGCTGTAGGTGTACAATTCAGCTGAAGCAAAATTAAATCTGTTCCACTTTGATAGGGATGCAGGAACCAGTACAAACAAGGGCGATTATTTTTATTTTAAAAAAAGAGAGAGAGAGATGAAAAGAATTATGACTGTGGAGCCATGACTCATTTCTCATGAAATCTGAGGTAAGTATCCGTTCATTTGCTTCCATTTTTGAAAATTTAAAGATCCCTCTGAGGCATTCCATAAGATCGCTTTGAAGCAAGGAAATACAAAGTTGAATTCTTCCTAATTATGTTAATATTATCTGTCCCATTAAAATATCCCTCTCCAATTGTAGCACTGGCTGTCAGTCACAAGCTCTGTGAAGAATTGAATCAGACTTCTAGCCCTTCTCAACACATGAAGTACTGTATGTAATTGGTTACATGTAGTAGTAATAGTTCAAAATATAAGGTGCATGTTTTCAGTGTTACTAAACATGAAAGGGCTGATTCTCTCTTTCTTGCACCCTAGTAATTTACCCATGGGCAAAAATGGGTGGAAAGTTACTGCCAGTATGAGTGGAGCATTCTAGTTAGCAGAGTTTTATGTCTACTTTGCAGAAGTGTAAAGGACTACATAGGGTGCAAAGCAGTGGACAGTCAGGCCCAAGGGACTCTTCTGTGTTTCTATGGGCCACAGCCATGATGGAGGTGGGAGCAGAGGTTCCCAACACCAGCCCTGATATCCTGTCAGTAGCTCAGACAGGCAAAGACAATGCACCCTCTAGCAATGGGGGAGCATCCTGAATATTTTTATTTACACTTCTGTGCTGTGGTGAGGAGTGGGGAAGGGAAATTGCCCAGCTTGCATCCAGCCACACTCATTTTGAGATGTCTGCTAATGCTACTGGCACTTTGGTTGACAACTTCAGTCTTTGTTAGGGATTGCAAGGTCTAGGATTGTGGCTTCCCCCTGCACAGGTGATTTAGAAGAAATCCCATACGCACACCCTGCGGAATGTGTAGTAGACGTGGCAACACTGATCAGGCCCTAACCTTTATACTCCAGGAACGCAGATGTGCTCCAGTGAAAGAAGCTCCTTATGACCTTTTTCTCCCAGCAGCCACACCTGCATGCACATAACAGTCACAATAAGCCCCGAGAGAGAGCTGTTTTCATTCTCAAAACTATATCTCTCATTTTCACTGTTATCTATCTGCTGTCGTCTTTTCGCTTTCCTCAGCAGCTGGTTTAATTATAACATAAATCACAAGTTTGTGACTAAAAGCTACTGCCCATGTTGGGAGGACATGGGTCACACACTGGTGGCTGCTTGTGTGGCAGATATTGTTTGTGTGGCAGACAATTCATTGCTGTCCTGCTCTTTGTGTAGCCATTTCCACCGGGGCAAAGTGGGTGTAAAACATGACTATTCTCATTTGGTAGCATATTGCTCACACTTTTCACTGGTGTAAATGATTATACATGGTGCAGGGCAATGGCAAATCAAGCCCATTGCCTCTAGGAGCATGGCCCTGACCAGCCTTTGCTATTTACAGCCGTTTTTGCAGCATGCATATTCACTATGCTGACTGAACTCCACAAATTGGCTCAGGAGAGAGCAGGACATCACCCATCACTCCTTGTTCCCTCTGTGGAATCCAATACCAAGTTTCAGGCTAGACTTCCCCAGTAGTTTGACACGAGCATGCAGTAATGAGATTGTGGCTGGCCTCAGATATTTCAAAAAGAGTTTTGGTCTCATTCACCTCATTACCAGGGCTAGACCCAACTTTACCCAAGCTGTGTCATTCTCTGATAATATCGGAACTGGGGCCCATCTCTCCCTTAAGATGCTATAACAGATTCGCTGCTCTATTGTATCTTTTTGACGTCTCTGCTCATGAATGACTTATACTCATTTATGTTTGATTTTCATGTAATTTATCCTGAAATGTGTAATATATATCTCCAGTGGACAGTAAATTACATGACATTGAAATTCATCCACATCAGCTACTAGTGTGCAATGGGATACTCATTTAGGGCTCAGTTGTGGATTCAGATCTGAACATCCAAGAGTGGAATAATTTGTGTTGAGTATTTGGCAGCAGCTGCCTCAGCACAGAACTGTTGTTCTGCTGTGATACTGCCATCCTTCAGAAAAAAACAGATTAGATTAGATACCTGTACTTAATGTTCCTATGCTCAAAATTCCCTAAAACGGGGTCTGATTTAACCAGAAGTAGGATATGCTAAACCATGAACTCATGTCTGTTCACCTGAAGCTAGTATTTTAAAAGCAAACTAACTCCCGGCTTTTGTTTTAAAAAGTTATGCACATGTGAACCCCTCAGAGTCATAGTGGGTGGAATTCACAAGAGAGACATAGGCACTGCAATGCTCAGCTTCGCGGTACCCAACTTTTAGGCATCCTGCCACCAAGTGGAATTTGCAGCCATGAGTTAGTTACCCAGGCACCCAATACAATGCGTGGGGAGAGTTAGGCATCTAAAAATGGGATCCACAAAAGCACGCTGAATCGGGAGCTGCCTAAACTAGCCAATAGGAAATGCTGAAGAGAGGAGTGTGGCCTAAGCCTTGCCTCCAAAGGGACTTAAGCACCTAGCTCCAGGCCAGAGGGAGGTGCCTATCTCCACTTGGGATTGTGAATATTCTCTTGGGGTTAGGTGCTTAACCTAGATCAGTCCTCCAAGAAAAATTCAGGTGGTGTCACTGCCCCCCTCTATGACCTTTGGCCAGTGGTTTGAGCACTCACCCACGAAGGTGGGAGACTCAGGTTCAGTTTCTGCTTCTACCTGATATGGATCAGGGATTTGAACTTGGTTGTCACACCTCCCCAGGCGGGTGCCCTCAGGGGTGGCACTAGGTATATGCAGACTAAACAATTGCTTAGGGCCCCAAGCAACTCAAGAGGGCCCTGATTTACTATGACCCCGCGACATAATGTTAATCTTATTTCATGTGGACATTTTAACAAGTGTATTACGTGTTGTGTTTTTGGTTTGTGGAAATAATGCAATTAGTACTTGCAAGGGGGGCATGAGGGGTAAAAGTGACCCCAAAATAATCCTGTTTATGGCCCCCAATGGGCTAGCATGATCTCTGTGTGCCCTAATCACTGGGCTATAGAGTCATTCTAACTCTGTCTGGACCAATGAGTATTTAATTATTTATACAAAATAGAACAGCTTTAACTGGAAAGATTGAGAGACCCAGCCTAGAATACGTCCTGGGAGGTGGGCAACCCACGTTCAAATACCTTCTCTATATCAGGCAGAGAGGGGAATTGAAACTGGTTCTCCCACATCCCAGGTGACTAAAGGTTGTAAAAGTGACACCTCTTCCTCCAGCCATTTTGTATGATTTTAGATATACCAACGCATGCCTCCTGGATCAGGTTCTGAAGGAAAGATAGGCAGAGGAATGCCTACTGTGTGAGTCCCATTGGGGTTTATGCATGAGTTAGATACCGAGCAGCTGGGTGAGGTGACTTGTTTATTTTCATCAGACATTAATACATTGTGGATATTATCCTTCATTAAGGACCAGCTTCTAATCTCAGTTACACAGTGTAAATCCGGAGTCACTGCACTGACTTCAACTGTTTCTGAACTCCATTGCTCAGATGGGTTATGTGGATTTATATCAGCTGAGGATCTGGTTCCAAGTGTCAGTCAAGATAACAGGGTGGAAATCGTGATACGTGGCGACCTTTGAGCAAAATGTCATTAACGGGATTTTGAGCTAAGGCATGCCACAGCTGAAAAGGTGGCCTGGAAGATATGCCTTTCACCATTTTACTAAACATATTATTTGGAGTGTGGTAGCACCTAGGTGATTTCCAAGTGCATAGAAAGACATAGTCACTACCCAGAGGACCTAGGATTAGGTATAACATATGAGCAAAGTGGTCAGAGTGGTGATTGGCAAATGTTATGTTCTCCCCAAACTGTGGGTTGTTTGTTTTTAAGTATATTCTGGAAGACACTAATGTTGTATTGTTACCAGAGCTGGTTTGAAATTGTTTTTTTATTTCCTATGGAAAATTTAGACTTTGTAAATAGGTAAATAAATAAATATCCTGAAAACCAAAAGCCTGAACATTTTTGATGATTAATTTTCTGATGAAACATCAAAAGTTTTCAAGGACAGCACACAGTTTCTATGGAAACCTTAGGTTTAGTTTAAAAACCCAGTTTTCCAATGAAAAGTTTTCAGACAGCCCTAATTGTTACACCATAATGCAGTTTATACAGATTCTGCTGTAGAGTAATTATGAAATGTCAGAAGTTTACTTTCTCTGACTCAATTTTTGTCTAAGTCAAAAAGAACTACAGGTTGGGTCTGTTATGACATCTTCCACTTGACAGTTGAAAATCTGGTGGTCATCTTGACCTATTACCTGAATTAATGCAAAAACGTCAGCAGTCATATTTAGAGATGACCCAACGTTGATGTAATTTACTTTTCTTCTGAGTTCCCCAGTTTTTCAATTAAAATTATACACACATATACCCTTTAAATATTGCCTTAGAAGTTGAGCCACTGAGTTCAAATGAATGTAAGAGAGTCTAGGAACCAGAAGAGAGGAGTCTAACAAGAAAAATAAACAATAAAAGGGTATAAGAATGTGCTGATTATAAAAAGACATGTTCCACCTAAATGTAGACCCCAATGGAAAAAAAAAATCAGCGAAGACTAAAAAAATGCCACCATGACTAAAAAGCAGATAAATAGAGGCTACTAGAGGGGAAAAGGCATACTTTAAAAATTGGAAGTCAAATCCTAGTGAGGAAAATAGGAAGGAACATACATTTTGTGAAGTCAACCTAAAAGTACGATAAGGCAGGCCAAGAAAGAATTTGAAGCACAACTGGCTAATGACACACAAACTAACAGCATTTTTTTTTAAGTTCATCAGAAGTAGGAAGCCTGCCAAACAGTCAGTGGGGCCACTGGACAATGGAGGTGCTAAAGGATCAATCAAGGAGTACAAGGCCATTGTGGAAAAGCTACATGAATTATTTGCATTGGTCTTCACTGCAGAGGATTGGGGGAGATTCTCACACCCAAGCCATTCCTGTTAGGTGACAAATCTGGGGAACTGTCCCAGATTGAGGTGTCAATAAAAGAGGTTTTAGAACAAATTAGTAAATTAAACTGTAATAAGTCACCAGGACCAGATGGACAAGGAATTCTGAAGGAACTCAAATATGAAATTGCAGAACTACTAGCCATGTATGTAAATCAGACTCTGTACCAGGTGACTGGAGGGTAGCTAATGTAATGCCAATTTTTAAAAGGGCTGCAGGGGTGATTCTGGCAATTACAGGCTGGTAAACATGACTTCAGTAGCGGACAAATTGGTTGAAACTATAGTAAAGAACAGAATTATCAGACATATAGATGAACACGATATGTTGGGGAAGAGTCAACAGGAGTTTTGTAAAGGGATATTATGCCTCGTCAATCTATTAGAATTCTTTGAGGGTGTGAACAAGCACATGGGCAAAAATGGTCCAGTCAATATAGGGTACTTAGATTTTTCAGAAAGCCTTTGACAAAGTCCCTCACCCAAGGCTCTTAAGACAAGTAAGTAATCATGGAATCAGAGGGAAGGGCCACTCATGGATCAGTAACTGGTTAAAAGAAAGGAAACAAAGGACAGGAATAAATGGTACGTTTTCAGAATGGAGATAGGTAAATAGCGGGGTCCCCCAAGGAACCTGCACTGTTCAATATATTAATAAATTTATCTGGAAAAAGGGGTGAACAGTGAGATGGCAAAATTTGGAGACACTACAATATTACCCAAGATAGTTAAGTCCAAAGCTGACTGAGAAGAGTTACAGAGGGATCTCAGAAAACTGGTGACTGGGCAAGAAAACGGCAGATGAAATTCAGCATTGATAAATGCAAAGTAATGCACATTGGAAAACATAATCCAAGCTACGTATACAAATTGATGGGGTCTAAATTAGCTGTTCCACTCAAGAAAGAGATCTTGAAGTCATCCTGGAATTTTTTTTCTAAAATCATCTGTTCAATGTACAGTTGCAGTCAAAATAGCTAACAGAATGCTAGGAGCCAGTAGGAAAAGGATATAAGACAAACTATCATCATATCTCTATATAAATCCACACCTTTAATACTGCATGCAGTTCTGATCACCCCCTCTCAAAAAAGAAATATTAGAATTGGAAAAGGTACAGAAAAGAGCAACAAAAATTATTAAAAGAGATTAAAAAGACCAGGAGTATTCATCTTAGAAAAGAGGCAACTAAGGGAGGATATAATAGAGATCTAAAAAATGATGAATGGTGTGGAGAAAGTGAATAGGGAAGTGTTATTTACCCCTTCACATAATAGTCACCTGATGAAATAAATAGGCAGCAGGTTTAAACAAATAAAAAGAAGTACTTCTCCACACAGTGCACAGTCAGCCTATGCAACTCTTTGCAAGGGGGTATTGTGAAGGCCAGAAGTATAAATGGGTTAAAAAAGGAACTAGATAAGTTCATGGAGGATAGATCCATCAATGGCTATTAGCCAGGATGCTCAGGGACACGTGTATCCCTAAACCTCCAACTGGCAGAATCTGGGACTGAATGACGGGATGGATCACTCAGAATTACCCTGTTCTGTTCATTCCCTCTGAAGCATCTGGCATTGTCCACTGTCAGAGACAATATACTGGGTTATATGGAACATTGGTGTGACCCTTAATGGTCACACCAGTTCCTTGGCATGTAATTTACATTAACTTTGATCACTTACAGTTCCTTACACATTGGTGAATGTGTATAAGTAAGTCTAAGGGAAGAGTTTAACTTAGGGTACGTCTACACTATGGGGATGCTACTAGCATAGTCATGTCAGCCTAGATATGATCGCATAACTTAGTGTAGACACAGCCTACACCAATAGAGGGTTATTTTTCCATTGATGTAGGAATACCACCTATCTGAACGATGGTAGCTATGCTGACAGAAGCATTCTTCTATCACCATAGCTGCACCTACACTAGGAGTTTGATCAACATAGCTATGTTGGTCAGGGTGTGGTTTTCTCACATCCCAGACTGACGTGGCTATGTTGACCTAACTTGTAAGTGTAGACCAAGCCCTAGTGTAAAGTATTCTGAATGTTCAGGAGTCTAAGTTCCACCATCACTTCTGACTTATCCTCATTAGTACAGAATTCTTTGGAAAATATTTTCTCCATGATGCGTCTCTCATAACTATTCCAACAGGATCTTGCAAAATATTTTCACTTTAAGCACTCCTTCCCCATAGCATCATTCTTGTTTTATTCTCAGTGCTGATCATGCTTAAGCTTTGTTTTCTAAATTAATCACTCAAGTTCAGTGGACCTGCTTTGTAAACCTGAAGTACCAGTACTGCATGTAATTAATTCTATACTGAGCTACATATCTCATTAACATCTTCTGCAGGTTCCCATCGCAGATAATTATTTCAAATAAATTATTAGCTTAATCCCTTTACTATTTTTGCCACATTATAAAATAGCTATATAAAATATTTAAAATTAGAGGAGGAAAAATGGAGGTATTCTTCCAAGCTCAATCCACAAAATAAGCTCTGCCCATGTGAATCGTCAGAATGACAAACTGCTTGCAGTAGATTGATCATATTTTGAACAGCTTAACAGTCATGCTCTCTAAAATCCACTGGAATCCTAGACCATGGTTCTCCCTTGGTGGGGCTGCAATAATCCATGGGCTCTGCTAACCTCCTTCGGCATGAAACCTTCTTGATTTGAGGGAAGACGTGGTGGTATCTCCCGAATCCCACCCATTTGTGGCATCAANGTGGATCTATGTCGGTGGGAGAGCATTTCCTGCCAACATAGCACTGGTGTGGACAGCGTAAAACTTGCATTGCTTGGGGGGGCTTTTTCACACCCCTGAGTGACGTAAATTATATTGACTTAGGCTGTAGTGTAGACCTGCCCTGAGATTATGGAGAATAAAAATGGCCTCAGAGGTGCTGTGCAACTGTGTACCGGCTCTGTCCAAGCCCTGTGTTTAAAGTAGTAGTGGATTAACCTTAACTCTGACCTCAGCAACAATAACACATATTTTGTTTTGACACATGTATTGCTTAAAGACTTGTCTTCACTAGACTTTTGTACTTTGAGTTAATTTTACTCAAGGTATTTAACACATTTATAAAGTCCAGCATGGATACTCCTTACATGTTTGATCCAGGCTACTTGTATTATGGATTGATGTATTTCTGAGTGGTTAGTCAACCTATTCTTCTGCAGAAGTCTGATCATATGATTGCACTTGAACAATTATCAACGTAATGTGGAGTATGTCACGGATGTCATCAAGAAGAAATTAGTGCATTTTTCTATCGACAATTGGAAGTTAACCTTTTCACACCAGCAGCTAACATTTCCCGGCATAAAATTATCTGCTGTAAATGGTGTGCAGGCACCTAGGAGTTCAAATAAGAAAATAGGAAATTCAGAACATTTTCAGTTGCACCGTTGCTCATCTGACTCTGTCTAGCTATGCTGGAAGAAGGACCGCAGACTCTTGACGTGGTTTAATTAAGACACAAATTTAGTTTTAAGTGTCTGGGAATACTCAACAGATAGAAGTGTACTGTTCAGGTAATTCCATAATCATTTTAATATATACCTGGGGGGCTTCCATCAGTCCTCCCCCCTTACACATCTTGGTCCCCAGCCAACCCACTGCTGGGACCTCACCATTCCCACCCCTCAAATAAGGGTTATGGGGGGGAGGGGGCTATAAAAGAGAGAGGGGATTGGTTCCCTGTCGTACCAGTCATAGGAGCTCTGAACCCTATGGAGTACCTGCACTGGATATCCACCCCATATTTACATAATGAGTTGCGACAACATAGCCTAACTCCTATTTAATCTTCACCCCAACTAAGCCCCGCTGAACCTGCTGTGGGCAAGGTGGAAAAAACCTCCACTTTGCCAATATGGCGGGGAGGGAAAAATTCCTTCCCAGCCCACCCGAGACGGAAGCAATTAGTCTATGCCCCTAGCAGATCCTGACAAAACCTGGTTTCCCCACTTCCAGGGGTGGGAGGGTGGGTGTTGCTCTGCCTGGTCCAGGTAAAAGAGGGCTTTTCCTGCACCGGCATGGATCTATTCAGTCCCTCCTCTCTTCCAGCCAGCTGGGGGTATGGGGATGGGAATGGTCTGAGTCCCCAGGCTGACCTGGTCTGCAGCTGCAGCAGAATTTCACTCTCAGGCTCTCTAGTCCTTAGAGGGCCACACACCTTTTCCAACAATCCAGACAGCGACTCCGATCACTTAGGTCATTTGTATTCAGAAGGTGTTTTAGACAAATGTTCCAATCATCATTACTATGGCTGTCTGACATATGACAGTGATGGAATATCTGGGTATTAGATAAAAAAAATGAAAAACAAAGACCAAGAAACAAAAGACTAGAATAATTCTATAGCTAAGAATTTAAGGTAGAAGACAGCTGCTGGAAAACTGTATATAAAAGCAATCAGAAATGGTAACTTGCATAGATCCAGGGAGGGGATCCAGGCCCACAGACAGGATCATGCATGACCAGTCAAAACCCTTTTGACCAACCTCATTTCCCCTAGCACAACCACGCTAGTTTTACTATCAGTGCAACCGCTACCGCTACAGAAGCATGGACAGGATCTTGGTGTACACTTTTAGTAGTCTTACAAACCACAGTAAAGTGATTTGTTTATGCATGTGGTTTTGCAATTTGCCTTTTAAAAATAATCTAGCTATGTCCCCAAAATGAAACAAATACTTTCCCTTAGTTTTCAATAAGGATGATAATATGGAACATGTACATGAAAGTAGTACAGCTGATGGAAATGAGTGTTTAGATATGGAAATTACCACATCTGAGGTGGAAGAAAGACTTTAAGAGCTTAATGCATTCAAATCAGGGGGACTGGATAATTTCCATCCCAGAATACTGAAAGAACTGGCACATGAGATTGCTAGTCTGGTAGCAAAGATTTTTAATATATCTATTTGGGGATTGTACCACGTGACTAGAGAATAGCTAACATAGCACCTATATTTAAGAAAAGGAAATAATACAGACCTGTTAGTTTTGACCTCAATTGTATGCAAGGCTTTAGAACAAATTGTGCAGGAAATAATTAAATTCATGGAGGTAAACGGTAAACAGGATGTAATGCAACATCGGTTTACCAAACATAGATCATGCTAGACTAACCTGATTTCCTTCTTTCAGAAAATAACAGATTTTTTTATAAGGGAAGTGCAGTACACCTCTACCCCGATATAATGTGACCCGATATAACACCAATTCAGATATAACGCGGTAAAACAGCACTCCAGAGGGGGCGGGGCTGCGCACGCCGGTGGATCAAAGCAAGTTCGATATAATGCAGTTTCACCTATAATGCGGTAAGATTTTTTGGCTCCCGAGGACAGCGTTATATTGGGGTAGAGGTGTATATGTAACAAACTTTGACTTCAGTAAAGTATCTGACATAATACCTCATGGAATATTATTAGTTAAATTAGGGAAGATGGGCATCAATATAAGAATTGTAAGGTAGATAAAAAAACTGACTGAATAAAGGGGAGAAGGTAACAGGTTGTGCTGAAAGGTGAATTTTTGGATTGGAGGGAGGTTACTAGTGGAGTTTCAAGGATCTGTCTTTGGAACCAATCTTATTCAATATTTTTATTAATGACCTGGGCACAAAATGTAGGCGTGTGCTAATGGTATTTACTGATGATACAAAGGTGGGAGGCATCGTCAATACAGAGGAAGATTAGAATATTATACAGGATGACCTTGAAGAAAGGAGTGACAGAAATGGTATGAAATTCAATAGTATGAAGTGCAATGTCATGCACTTAGGGTCTAATAATAAGAATTTCTGCTACAAGCTGGAGACTCACCAGTTGGAAGCAAATGAGGAGGAGGGAGACTTGGGTATGCGAGTAGATTCCAGGATGACTCTGAGCTATGAATGTGATGCAGCTGTGCAAAAGAGGCAAATGCAATCCTAGGATGTATCAGACAAGGAATTTACAGTAGAGCTGAAGTAGTATTAATGCCATTGTACAATTCTAGTCACCCATGTTTAAAAACAAAATTAAATTGGAACAGATGCCAAAAAATAGCTACTCAGATGAGCAGGGGAATGAAGGGCCTATCTTATGAGAGAAGACTGAAAGAGGTTGACTTGTTTAGCCTAGCAAAAAGAAGACTCAGAGGGGATATGATTGCTCTCTATTAATACATTAGAGAAGGCAAAGAGCTATTTAATCTAAAGGACAATGTTTGCACAAGAATAAATGGATATAAAGTGGCTATGAACAAATTTGGGTAGGAAATTAGAAGAAGATTTCTAACGTCAGAGGAGTGAGGTTCTGGAACAGCCTTCCAATACGAGTTGTGGAGCAAATACCTTAATTAGTTTTCAGAGAGAAATGGACAAATTTATGAGCTTGCTTGTATGATGGGGTTGCTTGTGAGGGGACAGGGATCGGCTGCCCTAGGACTCACTTCCAGTTTGTGTCTTATGTTCCTAAAAGCTCATGTTTCAGCTGTCTACTGTCAGAGGTCAGGAAGGATATCCCCCCAACCCATGTATTTTTTTTTAAAAATCTTCTTCCTCTGAAGCATCAGGGATGGTTACAGCTGGAGATGGAAGTAAACGGTAATAGTCTGGGGAAAGCCAGGGCTCTGAGATGGCACTGATCATTCTCTCAGGTGCTTGGCTGGCTAGTTCTTGCTCACATGCTCAGGGTCTAACTGATGGCCATGTGTGGGGTCAGGAACAAATTTTTTTCCAGGTCACATTGGCAGTGATCTTGTTTTTCCCCCCCCTTTTTCTGCAGCATATAGATGCAGGTCGATTATCTGGGTATATCTCACTCAATCGTTTCCCTGCCACTGTGTGGGCCACGGGCATCAATGCACCTCAGTCACTTCTATTCTCTGCCTGTGGCACATAACAGTCTGGTCTTCTATGGGCTGTAATACTTGAGTCTAATTTTGGTTGTTGGGTTTAGCTGCAGGTGCTGTGTGGTGTTGGTGGCCTGTGATATACAGGAGGTTAGACTAGATGATCTGGTCTTAAACTCCATGACTATTTACACACACGCCCAGCCATCTGTGGTATTTGTATTTATTTATTTTGGAGCCCTTTTCCCTATCTTTGCCTCCTGCACTTTTCATTTCAACATTATCTTTCTTTATCTTCTCCCACTCTTTTAATCTTTAGTGTTTTTTCCATTAGCTCTGCCTTCCAAGCCTATATTGCTAATCACTTACTGTTTTGCAACTTCCTCTGTTTGGCAAGCAAAGTTCTCATCTTTCCCCTTCATTGTTGACCAAATCCTGAAAGGTGCTGAGCACCTGCCTTTGCCAGGGCTCATCACTAGGAGCAGCAGGTGTTTAGCATTTCTTAGAGGTCAAGCTCCATTTGAAGCCTTTAGTCCTATGACTATTTTGTCACTATCTGTTCCATCACATACTTCCCAATCTACATAATTTTCTGCTAAATGATATGAACTGCTGTAAAGATGTCTGCCGTCAAACCTGTCTCTTTGCATCTCAGATTCAATTTTGCACACTTGTTTTTTTGCACATTTTTAGCTGCTGTCAGATCATAGATTTGAGAAATATTATTTAAATCAGTGTATTATTTACCTGTCTTCTCTGCATTTTCTCATAGATCTGATACCGGTCTGACTTGTATAGGTGAAGACTAAACATAAACAAATTCAGACTAGAAATAAGGCACACATTTTTAACAGTGAGGTTAATTAACCAGTGGAACAATTTACCTGTCGTTGTGGTGGATTCTCCACCACTTGGTGTTGATGCAGGAATTAATAGGTGAAGTTCTATGGTCTGGATTATGCAGATTGCCAGATAAAATGATCACAATGGCTCCCTTCGTGCTTAAAATCTAAAAGTCTAGGAATTTCTCAAATTCTCATGTATATTTTGGGTAGTGTTCATGGTTCTTAAAATTTAAATGTCCAAGGATTTTCTAGGTTCAAATTCTGCTTGGGTTGGTAATGAGCTATAGGTAGTTACCAACTGGCTGATTAGTTATGTGTGAAATGTTAGTGAGTTCAGACGAGTGCCCTATGAAGAGGTATCCACATGACTGGAGAACCACCCCGTAACTGGCAAACCCGCTCACACACTCATTCCTTGAGAGTGCCTCAAATGACTGAAGTTGAAGCACAGTAGTGGAACAATGTAGGGACAGATACAGCACTGCTGGCACCTATGCTAAGTCTGCTTTGCATCAAGAGTTGGTCACTTTCCAGTGCTATCACTCCAGGACCTTTTACAAGTATTAATGTCTCTTACAGTAAAAGTCAAGTGCTATCACATCTGAGATTTAGCCCTTGTTAGCCCTTTTTATTTGGGGTTGGGGGCAGGTGGCAAGCTAAAGAATTTCCCTGGAAGAATTAGAAACAATATACATATTGAAGTAAAATATCTCTACTGTAACTTAAACCAAAACAATTAGGGCAAAAGAATAAAAAACAAAACTAAAAACTTTGTGGGACTGGATCACAATTGGTGGCTAGCTCATAACTGGCTCTTTTCAAGTTGGTTAATTTTCACTGTGTTTGCTGTATTTACTTTTCGATTTAATATAGTGCCCTTTAAGCTTTGGCTATTAGGCAGAGATGACATTCAAAATTCCCCATATGTATTAATCTTAATCACATAAAGCTGCCTTTTCTTTTATTTTTTTATGTTAATTGTTTCTTAAATATTTTTCAGGAGTTATGGCCAGATCTTCACCCCTGACTAGCTGCTTTGTCTTAATGAGGGATGTTGGCCTAGAGGGGCATCCGGGATTCCCCTGACCATCCTTGAATGCCATAACACCTGCATAGCTGGCTCTGGGCCGCCTACTGCTTCCCACTATGAGTACAGGATATATCTGGGGTGAGGATCACCAGCTGGTGTACCAGTCCCTATGAGACTAATTTACAGTAGCCCTTAGGCTGTTTTAAATTATTCTGGGGACCTTTTCAGCACCTGCCAGGTGCCTGATTGGAGAATGGAAGAGTGGCTTAGAGCCACCAACCTCAAAACTTTCCTCCCCCCTCCTACAGTTCCCTCAGCAGTGTCGAGCCTTACCCCTTACTGTTTGATGTGTAATTGATCTGTGTCAGAAAGATCAATTTAAAAGGGTCTTTCTGTTGATATATGCTTCTCATCTTGAGAATTAGATTTAGTGCCCTTCTCACAGAAGGCATGGATGGCACCTGCTATGAGTATATTTTATGTCCCCAAGTAGTGGACCCTATTATGTCCCCCATGAGTGTACTTTATGGTCCTCAAGTAGAGGAACCTTCCTTGTGAAGAACCACTGGCAAGTACTTTTTCTGTTCTACACTGTGAAGTGTTTAATATGCTCTCAACATAGGGAAACTAACCCATTTCTCTACCTGTGCATGAGACAAGCCTGATCCTTTTTTATGTTTCTAAAGCAACACAAGCTAATGTGTTCAAGGTGTGTTGTTCACTGATATCAGCGATGCTGATGGCAATGTAAGCAGCATTTCTGTGCAACAGGGTTTGTCAGTTGTACTCCCTTTGCTTCCTGGCAATCTAGCCTTTTAGTAGCAGGGCACAAATAGTGCTAGAGTAATGCATAGAGAATGAGGGTTTACCATTTAACAGTAAAATATTTAGACAATAGAAATAGTAGAAAATTAAATTTCTCCAAAATACTAGGTATTTTTAAGTAAATGAAATTTTAGGACAAAGTTAGTGTAAGATACCTTTTTAGTAACAAAGTGTATTCTCAGATCATTGTCTGTCCTTTATTCCTCCACTCTAGATAAGCTAGTGCTTGATGTAAATGTTCACTACTAAAAATTCAGCTGGGTTAAAAGGATGACTTGTGATATAGTGATGATACACAAAAGCAGCCCCTTACCTTCGAGCACTTCCCTTTGTTATTGCTTGGTCAGTATTAATTCTCCCCACTGTTGAATTGCCCTATTATAAGAACTCTTTTCTCAGCATGCCTTTATGGGGCCTGGGCCTTTAAATTTGGCAGAGACAGGCAGCTGCAACCCTAACATGGGGCCTTTAGATGTGAGCGGGCTCCTGCCCTCCCATCCCCAGATGCTCAATAGGTGCAGCCCTAATATGACCATTTTGCCTCTCACTGGTGCTCCTCTGATTGCAATCCCTCTTGTACTTTGGTAAGTATTCTTAATTCCAGTTATGTTTTCCCCCAGTTTCTCCCTTTTTATTCCTGAGCAGTTTGCCACATTCTAACACTCATTCTACCCAGATCATTGGTTTCTCTTCTTCTTACGTAAATTGCAGAAAATATAGTTGTAGTTGCTTATGAGTGCAAATTCTCCATATTAAAATTCAAAGAATCATACAGATCATGGTGACATTTTGAATGTAGATCAGCATATATAGCTTGAATGTAACTATTTCATCAGTCAAAAAGTTGATGAGACAGTTAGGAGAAATAGTAGGAAACACTAGGTGAGGAAAATATCTAGTAAAGAAGTCATACTTGTTTTAGTGCATGTTGCCAATTGAGGTACAGTATTTCAAATATTACATTTCTTATTATCTTATGTTTTTCTAATATCTATGAAGCATTCTGAGCCTCATTTGTTACACACTGCCAGTAAAGATAACAGCAAATATGTTTTGCTTCCATTCAAACCTTTGTATTTGTCATTAAAATGAAAGAGTAACATACATCTTTTGCAATGTTAAACAAACATTTTTCACACTCTGCATTACCAGAATGACAGGAGAGCATCTGACAGACCTTTTAAAGGTGAAAGGAAAGGACACATTGTCTGTTTACTTTTTTCATAAGAACAGGCAAAATTCTTATGCTAATAATACTTTGTACTTCTAAATCACTGCCTATCAGAAGATCTCGAATTGTATTTTAAGTCCTTAGCCATTTGTCTGTAATGTGTGGAAGGAAACATTGTGGTGTTATGGGGGACTTCAGCATATGAGTGTGATGGGGTATGCACCCCACACAGGCTCCAAAAGGGTTATTGTGGTCTTGAGAGGCCAATTAATGTACCAGGCTGCAGCTGGAGGGAAAGCCAGGCTTAAGTATGAAGATCAGCTGGGAAAAGAGCTGGGTGCTGACTATAAGGTAAGGCACTTCAGAGCAGACAATAGGCTGCAGAGAAGGAGTGAGGCAATTTGTAGTCAATCTGAAATTAGGTAACAAGAAAACCAGGAGAATTGAGGAGGAAATCTAGGGGGAGAATAAGCCCTGAGATCCTCTCTGAATTAGAGAAGTCTGGCAGAAGGCCTGGTGAGAGACAAACCAGTCATGGAGAGTGGAGCAAGCTCTGTTGGTAAATCCTGAAAAAAGGACAGAACTCAGACTTTCAGGGTGAGAGCATCAGGGGAAGCCAAGGGGCCATGCTCCCCCCCCCCCCCTTTTTTTTTTGTACCAACTGTAAGCAGTGCTTCTATATCCTGGAAAATTTCCCAAAATCTGGGAATTTTTGAGTAAAATGTTTTGAATTAAAATTCCCAATTTTCCAAGTTGAAACATTTTACTCACAAATTCCCAGGTTTTGGGAAATTTCCCAGGATATAGAAGCACTGTAAAAAACTTTATCTGGGAATTTTTCACCAGATTTGGGAAATTTTTACTGCTAGGTTGGGAAAAGTTGGCATCACGATATAGAAGCACTGAGGGTGAATGATGGGGGGAGGGGTGACCTCCCACCCCCTGACTTTTAGGGACCTTCTGCTGTTCCTGAAGAGCACTGGGAGCTGTTCAGTGGAGGCACAGACCCTTTAAATTCCCCTTGCTAAGTCTAAGGAGGGAGTAAATTGATTAAGGTTACAAATCTTAGTTTGGGATTTTGTTAAGGGACCAGGAAAGGGTCCTGAGAAGAAGGGTTAATCTAGAGAGGTTGCAGGGAGAGAAGGCCTGAGAAAGTCTGGGTAGAAAGAAGCCTAAGGAGGCAGCAGCAGGGAGTTGTGAGGAGTACATGTTGGCTGCTGATTATAGGGTTGGAGGTGGATTGGTGAACTCACAATCTCCCACTTCACAAACTGCCACGGAAGCTGGCATGAAGCGCCCCTCTCCCCTTTATAAGGGGATAACGACAGTGGAAGCCCTGGGGCAAGAGGGTGCAAGTGCCATGGAACCCAGAGTTGGGGCTAGAGACCTGATATAAGGACACTGGACTTCTATTTGTGGGACTGTTATCCTAGAAGGGAGGGACTTAAATTATTACCTGGCCTGAGGGCCAAGTTATGGAAGAGAGGCCACTAGAGCAGTCATCTGCAGAGGGTTCAGGATGGAGAGAGAGCTACTGCGCCATGTCAGGCCACAAGGAAGCATTCCAGTGGTGAGTGAAATTCTTCACAGGAAGTGATATGATGGAGGTCTTGTGCAGACAGTATTAAGACATTGTTGGAGTTTTTGAAGATTATAGATCACTTTCTAACAGGTATTGCAATATGAGGTAAATATTTTGACCTCATTATGATAAAGATGAATTTATCACTGTACTCGTAGTTGGTTTCCTAGGGACCAGTGATCATGAACTGACTACACTCCATATGGGCAAAGAGGGGACAGTCACAGTTAGTAAAATATACATACGTACATACATATATACCCAGTGTGACAGGGTCAGGCCAGATGGCTACAGGAGAGTGTTAGAAGGCAGATATATTAGTCCCAGATTAAGTAGATCCCTTTTCCCTGGGTAAGGTAACAGGGGCAGTTCCAGAACAAACAGGAACTTGCTGGAACCAGTTAAGGCAGGCAGGCTAATTAGGACACCTGGAGCCAATTAAGAAACAACTGCTAGAATCAATTAGGACATGCTGGCTAATCAGGGCACCTGAGTTAAAAAGGACCTCACTTCAGTTTGTAGCGTGCATGAGAGGAGCTGGGAGCTGGAAGACGTATTGCTGGAGGATTGAAGAGAACAAGCATTATCAGACACCAGGAGAAAGGTCCTGTGGTGAGGATAAAGAAGGTGTTGGGAGGAGGCTCTGGGGAAGTAGCCCGGGGAATTGTAGCTGTCGTGCAGCTGTACCAGGAGGTACTCTAGATAGATGCAGTCCACAGGGCCCTGGGCTGGAACCCGGAGTAGAGGGCAGGCCCGGGTTCCCCCCAAACCTCCCAACCCCTGGTCAGACACAAGCGGAATTGATCTGGACTGTGGCTTCTACCAGAGGGGAAGGTCTATGGGCTGTTTCCTGACCCACAAGGTGAATCTCTGAGGTGAGCAAATCCGCCAATAAGCGCAGGACCCACCAATCTAGAGGAGGAACTTTGTCACACCAGATACACACTTGGTACTTCAAAAGGGCTAATTTCTCAACGCTAAAGAAAACTGAGTGAAATTGTGTGGAAGGAAAACTTTAGGCAGAAAAATGAAAATTGGGCGCTTTTAAAGAAGAGTTTATTGGATGGTCAAATAGCCATGATTCCATAATTAAGCAACAGAACAAATTTGGCTAAAAGCTCACTTTTGTTCAGTGGTGATATGAAGGCAGTAATTAGAAATGAAAATGTAATATTAAAAAATGGGGGAGAAGTGGATTTAGATAGCAATCAATATAAATTTGAAGTTATGACATGCAGAAAATTGATAAGGGAAGCTAAAGTAATCAGGGAAAAAAATCCATGGCTGGAAGGGCTGAGGACTATAAGGAGGAGTTTAAGTGTATTAGGAACAAAAGAGATTCTAGCAGTGGTATAGGCCCATTACTAGGTGGAACTGGTAAAATTAATAGTAATGATGCAGAAATATTAATACATATTTCTATTCTGTATTTGGAAAGAAACAGGATGATATACCAGTATCATATGAAGATGACATACTTTCCAGTCCATTAGTAATGCAGGAGCATGTTAAACAACATCTGTTAGGAATAAACATTTTTAAATTAGCAAGCCTGGATAAATTGAACCCAAGACTCCTAAAAGGGCTGACTGAGGAAATCGCTAGACTACTAGTGTTAATTTTTAATAAATCTTGGAATACTGGGGAAATGCCAAAAGATTGGAAGAGTGCTAATGCTGTGCCAAAGTGCAAAAAGGGCTAGCAAATTGACCCTGATAACTCTAGGATAGTTAGCCCGACATCAATCCCAGGCAAAATAATGGAAAAGCTTATATGAGAGTCAATTGACCTAAAATTAAAGGATGTTAATATAATTAAGGCCAGGCAACATGGTTTATGGAAAATGCCTTTAGTCAAACAAACTTGATTTCATTGGTAGAGAAGATAAGTTTGGTTGACAAAGGTAACTACATAGTTCTAATGTAGTTAGACTTTTGTAAAGTGTTTGACTTAGTACTACATGACAAGCTAACCTAAAAAGTTAGCACTATACAATATCAATAAAGCACATGTTAAAAGGATTAAAGACTGGCTAACTGACAAATCTAAAAAGCAGTTGTCAATAGGAAATGTTACTAGTGGGGTTCCACAGGGATCGGTTCTTGGTTGTATAAACGGGGAGCAGGGAGGTGACACTTTTTTACCTTTGTAGATGACATTGGTGAGGTAATAGAAAGAGATGTACCATCTGGTGTCAACATTTTAAAAATAATGTTGAAAAATTAGAGCACAGAAAAGATCTATAAAAATAATTTGAGGGCCAGAGAAAAGCTCTTCCAGTGGGAAATTTAGAGCTCGATCTGTTTAGCTCCACAAAGAAGATTGAGTAGTGACTTGATTACAGTGTGCTAAGACCTAATGGGAAGAAAATACTGGGTACTAAAGGGATCTTAAATCTAGCAGAGGCAGGCATAACAAGAACTGATTGGCTGGAAGACAAAGCCAGACCAATTCAAATTGGAAATAAGGCATACATTTTTAATAGTGATGAGGATTAACCATTGGAACAAACTGCCAAGGGAAATGTAGATTCTCCATTTCTTGATGTCTTCAGTTAAGATGGGATACCTTTCTGGAAGACATGCTTTATTCAGACAAGTTATTGGGCTCAATACAGGGGTGCCTGAATAAAATTTAAAGGTTTTTAATATACTAAAGCTCGTACTATATGATCTAATAGTCCTTTCAGGCCTTAAATGTTATGAATGAAACTTAATAAACTGGGCCTAAAGCAATTATCATTAGTACGTCATTACTGTTATCCCAGTGATTAAGTCACACAGGCCCTGATCCATCTTACAAACACTTTCCCAGGTGCTTAATTGTAAGCACAAATGATCCCAGTGACCTGACATGGCTTCCTTTCATACCTAAAATTAAGCACATAAATATTTGTATGGTCAAGGCCTAAATCTGTGTCTGGGCCAGAAATAGAGCTCAAATCTCTTTGCTCTAGGTCTTGTTCTTTAAGTTCTAGTATACTTCTCCATCAAACCTAGTATCAAAAATATCCAACTGAGAATTCTTGTATATGAGAAGGAACAGTCTATGGCTCCAATTGCCTTTCTTTCTCAATAGCCTTCTGCACAGCTCATGAAGGAAAAGGGTTGCGGAGATGACTTTTTAAGCCACCTTTGTGTATTCCTGTAAGCATGAGGCCACTCCGTTTGGGCTGGTCTTCTAATACTAAAGCAGGCTGAAAGCTGCTGAAGCTTATGTTGGCTACCTATAGCTCCAAGGATCAGTTGGGGATCACAGGTATGCTATGGCCAGGACCCCTCTTTGTAGATCTCCACAAATGATGTGATGTGTATACAGCATTCATAATTTATAAGAGGTAACATGTAGAGTTGTGATCACTTTTGCCTGCAGTGAATGTGACCCCAGATTAGTAAAGTGCAAATAAAATATGCTGCAATATAAAAACAATTTACCCTTTAGCTTTTTGTTAACACCAGTGTATGCCCTTGAAACCAGGGGCCAAATATTGCCATTTTCCATGCACAGAACTCCCTTTGATAGTAATGAAAGCTTTTACTGTGGATCAATGGATCTGTTATCCTGCCAGAGAAAGGTAGTGTTTCATCTTAATAGTTTATCTGCTTTTGAATACAAGTGAAGCTGTTCACTTTGAACACAAAGAGTAAACATTGGAGGGAAGGATCTTGCTCTGGTGTGCAAATAGAATAATTTTACTGTTAAATGATATAGATGAAGGTAAGCATGACCCTGGTTTTTGCACTCTTCCAAGGTAGAAGAAACATGGAAATTAAGAAAAAAATTAAAAGCTTATTTCTAGCTTGAGTATTTTGATAATGGCAATGGTAAGTAAAATGGGAGGGGAGGAGAAGGGGCAGCAGCAACGGTGGCAAACTAGCTTCTGCAGCATATCAGGTCCATAATACAACTGAGAAATGGAGCCTGTATGTGTTGTTTACCTCATATGTTAATGGGCTATTGAGGAAAGCAATACACTTGCAGGAGTCAGACTGAAGAAAGGGGTGAATGAGTAGCCAATGAAATTCATTAGCTCACAGTGTTAAAGGATCACTGAATTTGGGGCTAGGGTTCTCCGCCATGCTGCAGAAACTTTGCCTGGCAAAGTGGCCCTAAAGCTGACTTACGCAGCTAGCAAAGTGTTCTCCCCTGCATAGAGAAATCCTCAAGAGGGGCAGAGCCACTTTAGTATTTTGCAGTAAAAATATCTGTGTATTTTCATTTTCTTACATCCAGCTCCTTAATGAATTTTTTTTCTAGGATTTTTCAATTATTGCCCACTCTTCCTCAGCCAGATAAGTCTGCTTGCTAGATTTAGAAAGTGTCTGAACCAAAACTACCAAATTTTCCATCAGACTTTGAACTGAAGGAAAGATGTGAATTTTTTTTTTTTAAAGGAAGCATCACTGGTGCTTTTATATAATGCCAGAAAAATGGCTTCAAAATAGGTGCTAGTATTCTTGCCATGTGCCAGCAGACTGCATGCTGGTTATAAACAGTTTTCTGAAGCATGTAATCACTTTTGAGACTATTTTAAGATTTACAGGTAAATAAAACTCAAAGGCAGCACTATTGTATTTCTCAACATGTGAGAATTACAAACCATCTTGAGAGAGATTTCTGGCTCATCCAGACGTACATATTCTGTTCCATACATCCAGAACCAACCAGAAATGATATAAATCAAGCCCTAATCTTTCAAGTGCAACAAATCTGAATTTTAAATAAAGGCTGCTTTCAAAAGGCTTAGAATGATTAGAACTAAAGAACCAATTAGAGTGAATAATCTGATTCAGATTTACATTTTTTGGAATGCAAATGAACTGGTTATTAAAGGGAAGGAATTAATTTTGACAGAATCCCAATAAGTGTAATAGTGTAAGAATCAGATGATAAAATAGAAACATGTCTCACAGAAAGGAGAAGAAACAAGTGTATGAAGACAGATTTTACTATTACTTTAAGTTTTGCTTTGGTGAATTTAGTGCTGTTGAATGGTGCAGGACTCACTGTTCTGTAGGATGAAGTTTTCTCTTCAGTCACATAACAGATACCAACAGTTCAGGCTTCTCCATACTGTCCCACCAGTGTACCTCAATGCTAATCTGAAAAGACCACTTCCAGAGCTGAGAAGTTAGTGTAATCTTCCTGCCTGTCCTTAGATGCCTCTGCTGAGACTGCTAACAAAGGTGTCTCTGTGTGTGTGTGTGTGTGTGTGTGTGTGTGTGAGGAGCATGCAAAGTGGCCATCTGACCTTGTAATTGTCAATTAATTTTGCATATATCAAACAGCCATCAGATAATACAAGGCCATATTATTACTTCAACTCCATATGCAATATCTGATAAATTTTACTATGTGAAGGTTGGCACAAACCCTTTGGGGGTGCTGAGTCCTCTGTTGCACCTGTGTTTCAGCTTCCATAATAAAGTGAAGCAGCATCAGCCTAGATATTGAGAAGAGAACTCCAGGGAAACTAGAACTCTGGGTCTTGATACTGCAATGAGGTCCTCATAGGCAAAGAGGTCTGCCTGCACAGAAGTACTGCAACATTGAGGCCCAGGTGAGTTCTTTGTATGACTCAGGGATCAGAGAGGGAAACCTGAATGCCTTTGAGAGTCTGACATACCAGAACAAAGAGAGCTGTGCAGCCTTACTAGTGGAGGGGCTTCATAGTTCTCTGGCAGGCTCGGGAAATCTGTAGGGCAAATATGGGAATTAAATCCTACAATCTAGGTTTTTGTTTTATATTCAAGCTATTTTTGTGTAGCCAGCCCATAGGAACTGGGGAAGACATTTGATCTGGACTCCTTCCGGTTCTGTTGTGATCCTAATAGTTAAAGTCCCCCTGAAAAAGAGGGTTATTTCTTTTAAGCATAGGTGCCCGCGGTGTTCTGGGGAAGTGGAACTGAACCCTGACCACATGCAATATTTAACTCGAAGTATCAGGTGGTTCAACTGATACTACACTCCAGGCTTCCTTGTTGTTTTTTAAGCTGGGCTTTACAGAATGCTGTCTGGTTTCAGTCTCCCCTGTTGGTTCCCTGGAAGTATGAGCTAGAATGTTTTGGGACTCTTACTGTTGATTAGCATGAAAGTCCCTTGTTATCTGTGGTGAGCTATTAATGAGCTAATAAGGGATTAGAAGGAAAATGCCTATTATCCACATGCTGCATCAGCTGAACTAAAGGAACTGTTCTATCAATCTTATTTGTATGTAGACTTTTTTTTGCTAAAAGTTTTACAATTGATATAAACATTAACTAATAAAGCCAACATGGAGCTTTACAATCTTTCAGTCTATAGGGATAAAAATACAGCAAAAAGACATATTTTCCTATCTTTGCGGTATCTTCTCCCTTTTGATAACCAGAGTAGGGTATAAACTGAGAATAAATGTTCACATTCAAATGCCAATTTTATTGTGACAAATGGTCTGGACCTCTGTCTCTGATAACTTGGAAAATGAGCATGTTGGGATTGGTACCGGAGAAAATGCCAATCTGTTTGCATGTTTCTGCCCCATCTATTGCCTTGTCAGAGTGGTCTGCAAAATGCGATCTGTTAGCCTAGTCCCTAAGCCTTTGAAAGTTGACTAATAATCATCATCATTCAGGATCTTTGTATCATCAGTGGGCCATATCTTAGAAAAGTCAGTGAGTTCAAAAGTCTATTGTGGATTTCAATGAGGGAGGCTGACCTAGATCAAGGCAGATATCTGGACATAGCAAGAAGCTGGTTTCTGAGCAGCAAGTGCTGCAGGCAGGTTGACCAAAGAGTGATAAGAGGAGAGACTTGCACTCACAAGATGTATGCTATTCACTTTTCTTTTTCTCTATAATTAAGCAGAAAATTCTGTTTTCTGGTATCTAGATAAGTTAAGATCCATTTTTCTTTTCAGATCATTTTCTCTCTGGCTTTGGCTACTCTTCTTCTTTTTGTTAAGATTACTGTTGTAGGGCTAATTTTACAGATGTTCCTGGAGGGGAAAAAAGAACTGTGCAACATCTAAGGAGAGACGATAAAGGGTAAAGAAGCAAAGGTGATCAAACCTGGCCTTTTTTTTTTTTTTTTTAGGAGCCAAGTGAATTTTGGGGGTGCAAAAAACACTGAACATTTTCAATATTCACATTTAAAAATGAAAGTTTCTTTCACTTTTCTTACTGTCTAAATGGCACTGTGTATAATTTTAATCAATGCAAGTCTTCAGTGATATTTATAATTCAATACTAGTTTTCATTTGCTTTATAGCGGAGCACAAAATACTTATTGAACTTCTTCTAGTAAATTCTATGAGACTTAGTTACCTCTTCTGGGATGGGGGCTGCAAATGTAACCCACATGCTTAATGAGGAGATATCTCTTTAAGAGTGCTAGAGAGAAGGGAGTTGTCTGGGTCCTGGCAGCTAGGCAGATGCACAATTAGCATTCCATGCCCAGAAGTTTCTGGAATTGAGTGGGGTAGTTTTATGAGCATGCTCAATAGGTTCCCTGTTGCTGGGCTCAGACTCCATTGAGGACCAGCAGTCAGGGCTGCTGCTTTACAAAAGGCCATGTGACCGACATGGGTTGGGAGAAACTCAGCCAAAGGAGCAGAAAGCAGGTGGCTTTCCCCTAACTGTGAAGCAATTTGCAGCAGGTTAGTCCTATTAACTTTCCAACACAGGGAGGCACTGGCAGTGTTAGTTATAGTCCTCCCCCCAGCCCCCTCATTTCCTTTTTTGAACTTTTCATGTTAATTTATATACCTTGAATGTTTTTAGCAAACTGTTTTAATTAAATGGTTTTAACTGGTATGGTTCACCAACTCTTTTCTTACTTAAAAGTGATGGTGGGGAAAGAGTCACTTATATTGTGCTATTTTCAGTATTGTTTTTTTCTCTTATATACTTAGTAGTGATTGATTGGTTAATTAGTTAGCTGACTCCATAGTCCAGCAGAGGAGTAGAAAGAGTCTGCCTGGGTTTCAGATAGAGAACTCCAGTTAAGCTTTTGAAACTTTGCATTACTTTTCACTGTGTTTGTGGGGACTAACCTGTTTAGATTTGAATTTTCTTTGCTTTATATTTATGTATAACTGTGTGAAGATTATGTATATGGATTATGAAGTATCCTTGTTATGTAGTAGAAATTAAGATGCTGCTATTATTTTATTTGCCATAAGACTTTTATAGAATTGGTACCTAATTCTTAAGTTCATTACTTTTTTTTTTTTTTTTTTTGGACTTGTGGGGAGGTTGATACTGTGCAATCCTTGCTGAAAATCTCCAATGACTGAATTCTGAGTCTCCATATGCTTTTCTGTAGGACATGGGTGTTCAAACCATGGCTTGTGAGCCATATGTGGCTCTTCTACAGTTAGTGTGCGGCTCAGGGAGGTCCCCCCACCCCATTCTCTGCCTACCAGACTGGGAGGGAGGAGCTCAGGGCTTCTGCCCTGTGGTGGGGCTAGGGCAGAGGTGGGCAAACTACGGCCCGCTGGCCACATCCGGCCTGCGGAACCCTCCTGCCCAGCCGCTGAGCTCCTGGCCTGGGAGGCTAGCCCCTGGCCCCACCCCTGCTGTTCCCCCTCCCCCACAGCCTCAGCTCACTGCACTGCTGATGCAATACTCTGGGCTGTGAGCTCCTGGGGCAGCGCAGCTGCAGAACTGCGGCCTGACCCGGTGCTCTGTGCTGCGCGGTGGCGCGGCTGTAGCACTGCCAGCTACCGGTGCTCCAGGCAGCGCGGTCAGGGAGCAGGGGGGGTTGGATAGAGGGCATGGGAGTTAGGGGTGGTGGTCGGGGGGCGGGGGTGTGAAAGGAGTTGGGGTGGTCAGAGGCGGGGAACAGAGGGGTTGAATGGGGGCAGTGGTCTGGTGGGGGGCAGTCAGGAAGGAGGGGGGGTTGGATGGGGCAGCGGGGGGCAGGCAGGGGCTCCGGGGGCGGTCGGGACAGGGAGAAGGGGTGGTTGCATGGGGCAGGGGTCCCGGGGAGGTCGGGAATGAGAGGAGGGATTGGATGGTGTGGCAGGGGGCAGTCTGGGGAGGGGGTTCTGGTGGCAGTCAGGGTACAGGGAGCAGGGGGGGGTGGATAGAGGGCATGGGAGTTAGGGGTGGGGGTGGGGGGGGGGTGGGGGGGAGGGGGGGGGAGGGGGCGGGGGGGGGGGGTCGGGGGGGGGGCGGGGAGGGGGGGGGGGTGTTAGCTCCGCATGGAGAGGCAGCCGGGAGGGGCCACTGCTTTAGCTCCACAGGGAGAGGCAGCAGCAATAGCCATGTCTCTTCCTGCAGCTCCCAGCTGTTTGCCACTGCCTCTCCCCACAGGTACAACTCCCAGCTTGCTGGCTCCAGTAGTTGCTGTGGAGGGAGTGGCCTTGCGGCATCATCTGACTGAGTGGGGCCAGCAAATCCTGGCAAAAATCTGCAGGGGCACATGGCATGCCCCGCATGCATTGCCTCTGGCTTCTGCCCAGTGGGGAAGGGGCTTGGGGCTTCAGCCCCATAGGGCTCACTTGTTGGGGCTTGGGGTTTCAGCCTCAAGACCCCCCAATCCCTGCAGGGCTGAAGCCCGGAGCTATGTCAGGCGAGCCCCTGCTCTCAAACTTCTGAAGATTACTGTATGCGGCTTGGCGGGTCTGTAAGTCTGGCGACCCCTGCTGTAGGAGTTGTGTTTAAGCACTAGGAAGAGGGCTAAATTCTAGCTGGCCCAAAGGTTATGCAGACTTGCTCCATCACCCTCCCTTGGGGGTCCTGCTGTTGAAGAGCAGCCTTCACTTGTAATCAGGATTCCATAAGATCCCTGCCTGTGTAGGTTCCACTCATCCTTCCCAGGTATTAACTCTCTTTTGGCTATGCTGGCAAATGCCACGAGGTCAGTGCTGGCCTGCTGCAGGTCTGCCAGCAGAGTGAGAGATAGAAACTGCCATGCTGAATCAGACCAGTGATCTAGCTGGTCCAGTAGCCAGGGCCAGGTCTTTCAGAAGAAGGAGCAACAACCCTCAAAAGGCATAATTGTGTAATAACCTGCCTATTAAGACAAGTTTCTCTCTAACTTCTGTCAGTTAGGGTTTTCCTAGCCACGTGAGCCTTGAGGATTTATATTGTTTATATATTCTTCTAGTAAGGTGACTAGATATTTTTACTAAATACATGTCTACTTTATTTAATCCTCTCTCAATTTTGCACTGACAATATCTGGTGAGTTCCAAAGACTCTGCATTGTGTGTGCAAAATAGAATATTTCATTTTATCTTAAATTTGTTGCCACTTAATTTCGTTTGATCTCTTTCTGGTATTATGGAAAAAAGTTAACTAGGAGCACCTAATTAACCTTCTCTGCTCTGTTCATTATCTAATATTCTTCTGTCCTGTCCCCAGGTAATCCTCTCCTGCCAGGACTTGAGAGACCTAACCCTTTTAATACACCTCTACCTCAATATAACGTGACCCGATATAAGACGAATTTGGATATAAGGTGGTAAAGCAGTGCTCCCGGGGGATCAAAGCAAGTTCAATATAATGCGGTTTCACCTATAACACGGTAAGATTTTTTGGCTCCCGAGGACAGCGTTATATCGAGGTAGAGGTGTATTTGCATTTAGTATCTCTAATCATTTTCATTGCACTTCTTTTGATCCTCATATCTTCTTTTTAAGATGGGTTGGCCAGAAATGGACACAGTATTCAAGGTGAGGGCATACTTAATCTGTAGAATGGCATTATATTTTCATTTTTATTGTCTCTCCCTTTAATATAACCTACAATTTTGATGGGGGGGGGGGGCATTGCTTTGTTTTGTTTTATTTACCACCACAGGACATTAAGTTTGTCTTTGCTACAAACTTTGTTTAGGTGAAAATATACAGCAGATGGTATTAGTGTGATTCAGTAATGTTTAGAGTGAGTGGGTGTATCAATGAATGCTTCAAGAATTACTCTGGGAATGCTGGAGAGAAACAGAGTCAAAGTCACAACTAATCAGAAAAAAGTAACTTTTTGGGAGGAAGGGGGTTAAGGATGAGTTCATGCCAATTGCCCTTGATTTACTGGTTCCATGCTTTTTAAGGTGACCCTGGGTAACGTTCAACATTTTAGACACATCCTGTACTGTGGTCTCCATTCAGACGTGAATCAACTTTCTGTGAGACTTCACACCATAGCATCTCCAGAATGGTTTTGTATTGCTATAACAGCATGTAAAACTGTACAGTGAATCCAATAAAATGTGGTTGGTAGACTTACTGTCAATGAGCGGGATTTTCAGAAGCACCTGAGGGACTTAGGAGTCCAAGTCCTTGTGTTCCTGACTCCCTTAGGTGCTTTTAAAAATTCCACCTTCTATTACTCCAGCCTTGTTCTACATAACCAGGAATGTTTCAGAGATGCTCATCCTTCGTTATATCAGAAATGCTAATAATGCATAACCAAACTAAGAATACCGTATTTCTGCCAAGTTCAGCACTTTCAGTCTCATAGTGCATGATTAATTGTATAATAGCACCCTAAGGTTGGAATAAACTTGTTGGAGGAAAAAAGTGAAAATACTTCTCACTTTGGGAGGTAAATGACTGAATTAAGTTTCATAAACTATCAAGCTAAAATATAGAAAAATTCCAGGGGTCAATCCTATTTATACTCCAGTAGCATCTAGAGCCACCCATCCCATCATGGATCAGGGCCCCATTGTTCTTGGCACTGTACACATGTATAATGAAAAGATAGACCCTGCCCCAATGAGTTTACAATCTAAGTATAAAATGAGAGAACAGATGTGATGTTTTACAATTAGTGTAACAAGCAGTTGTAGCACCCAACTGCCAGTGCATTGACATGAAGTTTATAGGCTCCACAACAGAGGAGAGTTTAGAGGAGGGATTTGAAAGACGACAGTGGTGGCAGTTTTGCAGATTTTTACCCATCCATAAGGACTTCATGAGAGAGCAAAGGTGTTTGTAGGCAAGGTTTGATTAATGGGCAAAGAAAGCTGGCATCAGGTGTAAGTCATGACCAGCCTTGACAGTGAAGACCAGTATTTGGTGTTTGATATAGAGAAATGTGAAGGGAGGGGTGACATGGCTGGAATGACAACCAGAATGATGATTTTTCACAGTACCATTTTGAATGGCTATAAGAGTGGAACAAGATGGCATTTTTCAAGGCCAGAAAGGAGGAGGTTACAGTAGTCCAGATGCGAGAAAATGAGTGGGGTATGAACTGAAGTTTTATTAGCTGTGTGGACTGAGAGGGAAGGATGAATCTTAGGTGTTGTACCATCAACATTTAGCTATGATCTAGATGTGTGGGTCTAGAGAGGGCCAAATCAAAGAAGACACCCAGGATACAGGGCTGGGTGACAGGGAAGGCTGGAAAGGGTTGAGTTCAATGGGACTAATCATGTGACTTAAGTTACTCCTATGCTTAAACCTTTGCAGGATCAAGCCCCAAGCTTGTCAGATAAGTGCGTATGATAGCTGTTTGCTGCTTTAAACTTAAGGCATGTATGTATAGTAATCATAAATAAAAGCTCAGTTTCCTACTGCTTTAGATTTCCTCTGTCAAAGAAATATTTCACAGAAGCACTATGCTTATTTCTAAATATTTTAGATGTGTAACTTCATCATATCTGTATGGATCTATTCAAAGAGACAAATGAATAGATCCATCTAGATCATGGCTAGATTTTGATGGCCATGACATTTGCAAATGTCATGGGTCTGCTATTCTTAATCTTCAGTAGTGCTATAGTCCACACAAGGAGCTCTTTAATAGCCTTTTAATAATTACACAAGAAATACTACCCATACATTCACAGACTGCTGAGTAAGTGTAAGATGCAGCAAAGGCGGCTACAGAACTCTTAAATACCTTATTTAGCTCAGTTAAAGCTAGATCCTTTGTTCTCAGTCACTTTGAAATTTGGCCTTCAAACAGCTCTTCATCGCTGTCCTATTGTCTGTTGTAGAGACTGCAATTCATATATTTTTGCTTTTATGTGTGAGTATGGGGCAAATTCAACTGCTTTCCATAGTGCACCCATGCAATAGCAGTATAGGTTGCCCTCTTCCTTACTAGGAAGAGGGTCCAGTAAATTAGAATCATGGTGCACTAACAGGCCCAGCTGGACATGGTGAACTAATTGGCTTGAGAGCGCATGAGGACACTTAGCCTCCCACAACTATGCAAAGTACCGACAACTCAAAACTTGAAGTTATCTATCACTTAGACAAAACCAAAGCACGTTGTAAAACAGATTCCTCTTCCCCAAAACTATTTTAACACCATCCCTGGCACAGTCCACTTTCTGTACACCCACAATTGTCATTTTCAAATGATAGCATGCTGTATAAGCGCTTCATCACTACAGGTGCACAGGCTTTTCCAAAGGATAGTTAATAAACCATTTAAAGCAATATATGACTAGATTGAGCCTGTGGTTTGGCAAATGATCAAGCTGTTCTCTCAACAGGCTGCAATGGAAAGTTGCTTTTTAAATCTGGCTGAAAGGGCTAGTGCAGGAGTCGGCAACCTTTCAGAAGTGGTGTGCCGAGTCTTCATTTTTTCACTCTAATTTAAGGTTTCGCGTGCCAGTAATACATTTTAACATTTTTAGAAGGTCTTTCTATAAGTCTATAATACATAACTAAACTATTGTTGTATGTAAAGTAAATAAGGTTTTAAAAATGTTTAAGAAGCTTCATTTAAAATTAAATTAAAATGCAGAGCCCCCCGGACCGGTGGCCAGGACCCGGGCAGTGTGAGTGCCACTGAAAATCAGCTCGTGTGCTGCCTTTGGCACGCGTGCCATAGGTTGCCTACCCCTGGGCTAGTGGAAGATCTCACAGGATGGGGAAATATCTGGGTGATGTAGCACCATCATAGCAGCTCCTAAAATGTAGGTTGGCAGCAGGTGGCTGAGAGTAAAAACAGTAAGGTTTGTCCCATAATAAGTCTTAAATCTCGTAATGATTGCGTGCATCAGAGGATTTAATATTTTATTTGCAATTCTTAACTATTTACTTAAAAGATTAAAATACAAAGGATTAAAGATACACAGATGTTTATTTGTAATGGTTTTGTTTTAGCTTTTTTTAAAGCTAGAACTACTACTGGATTTCAAATTTTTATATTTTAAAAAACTGCATCCTGTGTTTGTGTGTGCGCTCTCTTTTTTATGCAAATGGGTAAGTTTAAGTAACAGATGTAGCTGGATTAGCAAGTGTCTCAAAAGTGAACAGCCTAGCCTGTTCTTTGTTTGCCCCTCTACCACTCCTTATGCTGTGTAAAGACTCTCTCATAGGAGGAGAGAATTCTGTCTCCTTTGTTTTTTAACATTAGAAATATCAATTATAAGACACCTGAAGTGAGGACTGAAGGTTTTAATTTAAAAAACCTAGTAGAATATATTTTGTTATAGGTGATACTTTGATTAATCATAAGAGTGAAGGACAAATAAGCAAGGATGGTGTTGCCATTAATTTGCTGGAGTTGAGCTTGGAAGATCTGGGTTCAGTTTCCAGCTCTCCTGCAGACTTCCTGGGTGACCTTGGGCAAGTCACTTAATGTCTTCATGCCTCAGATCCCCATCTGTAAAATGGGGGATAATTATTCTTCCTTTATCTCTTCCATCTTTACAATCTATTTAGACAAGACTGACAAAACTCTTTAGGCCAAAGACACTCTTACTACATGTGTACAATGGGTAGCACAGCATGAAGTCAATTTTGGTTGGGGCTTTCAGGTGCTACCCATAATAAGATAGTCCATTAAAAATAACATTCTTATTTTTCAATACAATTTTAACATTTTCAGCAGCCACATTTTAATTACATAATCCATGGGAATGGATAGACTAATTCATATGTGGGAATATCAGATTATCTCACCCACCTTGTCTCTCTCATATGCATCCAAAATAACTTTGTACCTATCTCTCTTTTTTTTTTTTTTTTTTTTTTTTCCCTTATGCACAGCACACAAAGCAACAAAGGTGGTGGTATTTAAACTGGTGGATTGGCAAATTAAAAGCCCAAATTCAGCAAGTGTTGGGTCTGCGACCTGTTTGTCCATTACTAGGGTGCCCTGGAAGAAGAAAACTTTAGCATAAGTGGAACATCTTTAGAAAAGCATCTGCCCTGAGAAAAAGGGTGGGTGGGGAAAGGATGTACAAACTACTCAAGGAAAGGTGGCTTGATTTTGCATACCTTATCTTTGACTTTCTTCATTAAGCCTTGCAGCATTTTTGAAAGACAACCAGTGAGGCACTCAGGTGAATCCCTTTTGAGAGGGAGCTCTGTACCTTGGGATTCTACACAGAATTTTTTTTTTCTCCTTGCCATTCTGGGGGTGGAGAGGAGATCTTCCCCAGCAGATAATACTTGTCAGGCAGGAACATAGGGTGATATGTGCTCATCAAACCATTAGGCTTTGTCTACATTAGGGAAAATTAGTACTCGTGTCACATAGTTTGCCATCATCAATGCAGTTGCACCGGTGATACACTAGTGCTTATACTGTTGCTAACAGCGGCTTAGCTGTCTTAACCATTTTCACAACAAAATGTTAAAAAAATCCTTGATCCTGTCTAAACTAGGGATGAAATTCTGGTCTCACTGAAGTCAATGGGAGTTTTGCCATTGACTTCATCAGGAGTTGGGATTTCAGCCTGCAGGCTTAGATTTATTGCAGCTCCAGCCTGGGCACTGTTGCCCATGGTGCTGTAATACAGCCCCAAGTTTTTCTAATATATGTGCACGCTTAAGCTACACTGTATGCTGTATGTGACAAAGCCAGTATGGTAAGGTGTAATAAAAATGGACCACCATATCTTTTGCTGTGGAAGCACTGTAATTCTGTCCTATGATTAACACACTGTTATTGTGTTGCTGCTGACCATGTGGAAAATATTTTGTATAGCTAATTCTCCGCGCCCCCCCCCCAAAAACAAACACACTAAAAGCTTTGCTAGTGAACTCTTTCCCTCCCCCCTTCACACTCCCTTTCTTTTTCCTTTTTAATTTCTTTAATCTCACAAAGTTGGCCCTAAACATGAAGAAAGATAAAAAGGATGAAATGGAACAGGCTTGTACTTTTTGCACTTAAAAAAAAAATAAAAAAAAATCTCTCTACACTCCAGGAATAAAATATAAATATACTTGGTAGGCACAGCAGCGAATTCATAATCCTCAGGCTCTTTTTGACAAGAGAAACTAATTGAAAAGTCCAGTCTTAAGCTACAATATCTGTCTACAATTTGATTAATTTATGGGAGACTATATAGTACTAGTTTTCTAGAAACACATTTCAAGCCATTCAGATTTAATTCAGCCATCCTGATTATTTTCATGTTCCCATTCTTATTTTGATATGAGGCCTTTTTGTCCCTTAGTGTCCAATGTGAGTCCACATATTAGTTGGCTTCTGTTACCTAGGCAACTGAATATCCACAACAATGCTACAGTACCAGAAGCACTGGCACAAGAAGCAGCATATTCCCAGATGTCTAGCTATCACTCTAGGCATGTCATTTTTACAGGGGACATTTACTCGGTGACCTCCTGGGTCCTTGGGTGATCGGCACTTTACTTCATGCATGGCTGTCTTTCTGTGTAAGAGTGATAACGAGCAAACAGATAATCCTGACAGGCCTGAGTTTATCCGTCTGCCACTTCTGGCCTCTGTTAGTGTAGACAGGATGTATTCTCTCTCTCTCTCTCATTCTCTCCCCTCACCCCCCCCCCCTTCTCTTGCAGTAGCCTTCTTAATGTAGTTTAATGGCTTTACAAAGCCAGGCAGAAGAGCACTTTCCTCAGTGGCTGTGGTCGGACCATGACCTCTCACCATGAACTTGGAAGGGCTTGAAATGATAGCAGTTTTGATCGTGATTGTGCTTTTTGTTAAAGTGTTGGAACAATTTGGGCTGATTGAAGCAGGTGTAGAAGGTAAGGGAGTTTATTTCAGTGACTTCTAAAATATTTTTGTTATGATCTCTTGGAACAATGCAAGGGGCACCTGTAAACTAGATGTAAGATACTACCTGAGTCACCCAGAGATGGACTTGCACAACAGGAGCTTTGTGGCTTAAACATTACAAGTTGTAGTGATGCTTTTTCTTTTTACAGCAAAAATGTCATTAAAATACTTTCAAGTACTGTACAAATATAAAACTAGATCTTTAGTAAAGACGTTAAAAATTTTAACTCCTTATTCATGTTTATAATCTATAGTTGTAGCAATATTAATAGATCACAAATCAGATTTCAAAATAGTTAACATGCAAATAGATTTTATAAAATGATCTATATCTATAAGAACATCATCTGGGCGGGGAGTGTTGTAACCAGCTATACATATTTTATTATAATTGCCAATCTGATTAAAGTATCCTTCATTATCAAAGTAAAACAATGTGTTCGGAGGAAATAACTGCAATCCTTGGATTCAAATGAACAACTCTAACATTCACTGAGGGCAGCCAAGTGTATTTGTAAGTTTGTTTTGCTTGATGCTGTTTATCGTAGACAATTGTCTCTTACCCTTATTAACAACAAAGTTTGTATATAAAACAGTAAACATAAGAAATCAGGTGTTTGCATTTCTTAAGTTATGGCTTTTCTGAGTGCTCCTTAGTAAAACATTTGAATATTGTGATCTTGTTCTTAAAGCATAGTTATTCTACCAAGGAAACTGGCTGCAGTGTAGTACACACATACACAGATATTGTTTCCCAACATTTTACAAGGTCTTAGATTATTTCAGCCAATTTCTTAAATATTCCTGTAAGCCTGCATTTTAGACTATACATGTACTTATACACATACATTTGGGATCTCTGTCTATGAGCAGATTATGGTTTTATAGACTAACAAATAAAAAAAATCTCGGCAAAATATATTTGCCAGGCTTAAAGTAATCCCGTGTGTGTGTGTAACCCTTTAGAGAAACACTGAAAACTCTCTTCTCCCATGCTATATGCATTTAGAAATGTGTAGACATAATTACAGCTCCTGAAAATGATGGTGTCTCCCACAGATATGTTATCAGATGCATTCTTGTTAAAGCTTGTTTTAGTATGGTGTGTGAGTGCATTAGAGTCCATGAGAGTGCATTATTATTGGTATACATAACTGAGACCTTATGCTTTTGAATATATTACTAGAAGCTGATTTTGTCTTAAACTTGTTAATTACAAAACTGAAGTATCTATACTTCAGTGTAATGGTATAAGTTACCTACAATGATAACCTCTTACAAAATACAATCTGTGTGTTTAGTTGGTATATTTCTATATATTCTGTTTAGGTATGACTGTTGTACCCCAGTGAGTTTCTATGGTAAAATCCACTATTGGTGTGTTTTTTTTATTTATTTTTATATATAATGGTGGTAATTGGGAGACAGACTATGGGGGTAGACTTGCTTCTCAGTGTCTGTAAAATTCCTGTAAGATGTATAAAGGTTTGTAGAACAGCTGACTACTTTGTTACAAAAATTCTGGAGTTCAAGGAGAACTGTCCCTCTGCATGTGCACACAATCTGTTTGGTTCTTACCCCTTAACACAGTTTTCCAGAATGTCAGCTGAAATAAACCATAAGAAAAGGTAGGAAACTTATTGCTTTGTGGTATTCAAAGTGTTATAGGCAACAATATGTATGGAATAAATGCATATTTTGTTGAAATTGCTCATTAGATTTATAAATGATTAAATACACAAAAATAGGGCTTACACAGAAAGGATGAATGGATATCGTGGGTTTATTCATGAACTGCAGCTTTACTCCCTGCATGTTTCTCAGACCTGGAAAATGAAGGTTTTGAATGAAGCAAGAGGGAAATTGGTGGTGGTTGTGTGTTTGTGGTTTTTTTTATTTTTGGCAGTTTTACTTGGGGGGTTTAAACAATTGTCTGAGGTGTTTTAGATAAACTCTATTTAACTACACTCTCGCACATATGTTACTTTGTGATACATGTATTGTATGTGTAAGTGCTGAAAAGTTCTTAGAACATTTAAAAAAATTAAATCGTACACAGTTACAAGCCCATTCATGATGCTTATATGGTTTTCTAAAAATTTTGATAGTGTGCTTAAAATATTATTCTTCGTGATATTGCATTGATGCAGCTTTCATTAGGTGTCATCCCTTTTCTGTGCTCCAGGATTCAACTTTCCTAGTAAGATCTCCTTGCATGTTATATGGAAAACCAATAGCTCACCTTGATTGACATTTGTTGGCTTTCTTTTCACAACACCGAGAGTTGTTCTGTGTCCTCAGATATTTGTAGATCTGTCTGGAAGTTACTTTTAAATTCAATGATAATTATGGATCCAAACTAGGACACCAAATCAAATACTCCTTTAACTATGAAGTTCAGAACCATATTTGAACTTCAGAGTTCTCTCCTCCAGATGGAACGGAACAAAACAAAACCTTGGATCTGAACACCCTCAAATTTGGGGAGGCTTGGATCTGGATTTGAATTTTGTGATTCAATCAGCTACTTAATCTAGAAGGATCAAATACTTACCATATTTAAATGGACAGCAAAATTCCATTTACTCAATTGGGATTCTGATTTAGTTTTAACTACATAAATATATACATTATTCAGTATCTTTCTCAATATTGTGGTGTGTATTTACTATGCAATGTTTGAATACATGCCATTATGCATAAATGTAATTCAATATGAAGGTACTTTTTGTATGCAAAAATGAAGTATTATAATGGCAGAATCAGAATATTTTTTTTATATTTTTCCAATCTGCTGCACTCACCTAAGTAATTGGATATTTTGAATGGGCCTTTCCAATCATCCTCAGTTGCTGAAAGATTCTGCTGTGATTATAGTAGGAGTATTTCCAAACTAAAAGGAAAGATGTTTTTAAATATGTATGATAGATATTAAAGGGAGAAACAACAGTATAATTATACAGATCACAGGACTTGATACTTGTAATGACTCTTCAATTGCTTGTGAATTGAACAGGTGCCTACTGTCCTGCTTAAGTGGATCTTATTGTTTGTTTTTTTTCAAAGGTGAGTATTTACTGTATTGATACACTAATAATGGAAAGATTTTAATGTTTTACTAAGGTACAAATTGAAGTTTGAAATGTTCATCATAAACTGCACATGACTGGGGGGGGAGGGAAGGATAGGCTTGTTAGATATAAGAACAAGTAAATTAAAATATGCTAAAATCTTAAGGTATAACAGTAGTCAGGATATCAGTTTATATTTCATAATGTTTGTAGTTTCTTATGAAAGGTGGTAATCTGTGTACAAGTTAATCAAATTAACCTGATACAGATACAGAAACAAAGTTTTAAATATATATATTTTCCCCTCTGCATCTAAGACCTTGTGGGCGAATTATTAAAGTTTGGGTGTCTAAACTAGTTTTTTAAAACAAATATGTAAGAATAAAGTTGATGTGCCTTATAAAGAGATTAGCCCTTTCTCAGTTACAAAAATTAAAATGGTTTTCTCTTAAAACTATGTTGTCAGAACTTGAATCTCATTTCTAAAACTAAATGTATAATAAAAGGTTGTGAAATGACCCTGTTCAATCAGATAAATAGAACATACACTATGAGGGTTGTTGTTGAGTGAGCGCGCGCGCGCACACACACACACACACACACACACACACACACACACACACACACCCACCAACAGATACTGTTCAAAGCAATAAGTTGACACTAATAAAATTCACCAAGAAATAAAAGCTGGCATAAAGGGTAGTTAATGTTACACTGAAACATGGTTTGTTTCTTATAATTTCCCTGGCTATAAAATGTTAATTTCATGATATCATCAATAATAGTTTAAAAAAACTTCCTCATGAGCCCTGAGAGTGGCGGCAGTAGTTTGCACAGAACTTTACAGCTGAAATTATTATAATGGAGATAAATCCACTGGATCAGTGGATTGCTGTAAAATGCCAAAGTTTCTAACCCAATCTTAATGCTGGGTATTTTGATTAATTGCTTTCAGTTGGAAAACAGTGCATGAAGGTGGATATACAGGGAGTTGCTGAGTGATGTCCTAGTGCTTTCTTTTTAACAAGCACTATGTTAAGGTGGCAATTTTGCAACAGAAAAGCTTCAAAGACAGACTCCAACGAGAGGTTGCTGAACTTGAATTAATATGCAAATTAGATACCATTAACTTAGGTTTGAACAGAGACTGGGAATGGCTCGGTCATTATACTAATTGAATCTATTTCCCCATGTTGAAGTAGCCTCACACTTTCGTGTCAACTGTCCGAAATGGGCCATTTGGATTATCACTTCAAAAGTTTTTCTCCCCTGCTGTTAATAGCTTCTCTTAATTAATTAGCCACTTACAGTTGGTATGGCTACTTCCACCTTCTCATGTTCTCTGTACGTATAAATATCTTCTTACTGTATGTTCCATTCTATGCATCCGAAGAAGTGGACTGTAGTCCACGAAAGCTTATGCTCAAATAAATTTGTTAGTCTCTAAGGTGCCACAAGTACTCCTGTTCTTGTCACTCTTGAGTTACTTGTGGCTGCTCTTTTTGTTCTGCTCTGAAAACAGCAGCTATTGAACCTGTTTTGTGACCCAAACTGGAGTCTGCTGGGAACTTCAGAGTAATCACTCTTCACTGTGATGTCCAGGAAAGGAAGTGTGTGTGTGGGGAGGAATTGTCACATCAAAGAATTAATATTGACGAACACTAGCCCCTAACAATCACACAGGGTTGTGCACCATTCTGCGTTTCTTAAGAATGATACTGTACACTCCTCCTTGATGTCAGAGGGTGTTGCATGCATGGTTTTTTTAACACATGGTCCTAAATTAGAATGTGAGTAGACCTAGCTGAATGTGTCATTAGGGAAGTGGGGGGGAAATCTTGGACATTTTAAAATTGGCCTTTTTGGTCACTCGCTTAGAAATAGTTGCTACATTATCTTTAGATTTTTCAAGAGAAATTGAACAGCAGCTGTTAAAGCAAACCCCTTAACAATACTCAATAGCTGCAGTGCAAGCAGTAGATGGAAATCTAATATATTCAATCAAGGAAAGTTGTACTGTCTTTGTTCCATACACAATAAGAATAGGTCATCTGTACATTTCAGATATTTATCACATTAGAGGTATAAGGTTCTGAGTACAATGTCTGAAAACTAGAAATGGGGAAGTGTAAGAAGAGGGGCTAGGTAACTCAGGAAATTAATAATGGGTTCCTTTAACTTGTAGCTCATTGTTATGACTAACATAATGGCTGAGAGTCATTACCTTCTGACAGCTGTTCAATTGCCTTTGTGAAATGTGTTAGTGGCCTCAGTTCAATGCCCAGTGAAGAACGTCCCTCCTGGGACTAATTGCTACTTTTGAAGAGGATACTCTGCATTTCTTTAGTGCACTACATCCATAGATCTCAAACATGGGTAAATATGTTGTTGATGGCTTCAGCAAATACTGCAGGGGGGGGTGTAATAGGTATGGAGCCTGCACCACCCTGTCACCCATCATTGACTGGCCTGGCCAATTAGAAATGATGTACACTGATAGAAGAACATCAGGATACTTACACAGCCATTGCCATGTAATTGACAGTAAATAAAGAAAGTTTAGCTCCTGTGCTGTCAGCCTGATGCTTTTCACAAAGCTAAATATTTAAAATTAATCCCCCCAAAATAATGGGAAGGTATTAAAAACACTTAGTGACAGGCTACATATCAGCTTTTGAGTAACAGCTTAACTTTCACGTAGGCATGTGGATACTGGGAGGATCTTTTTTTCTGGCACTACTAGAATTATAGTTTCTAAAAGTATTTTGGAATAACATAATAGTGCCCATAGGTGCTGGAATGAGGGGTGCTGTGGGTGCTGCTGCACCCTGTGGCTTGAAGTGGTTTCCATCATATACAGGGTTTTCAGTTTGGTTCAATGGCTCTCAGCACCCCCACTATACAAATTGTTCTAGCACCACTGATTAATACCAATTGCTTGACACTAATTATTCATAAATTCTCAGGCCAGAAGGGACCATTGTGATCCACTAGTCAGACCTCCTGTATAACACAGGCCATTGAGCTTCCCTGAATTAATTTTGTTTGAACTACAGGATATCATTTTAAAACCCATCCCATCTTCTAATTGATGGAAAATCCACCATAAGCCTTGGTAAACTATTCCAGTGGTTAATTATCCTCACTGTTAAAAATGTGTGCCTTATTTCCTCTCTGAATGTATCTAGCTTCAGTTCCAGTCATTGGATCTTGTTATACCTTTGTCTGCTAGATTAAACAGCTCATCAGGTTTTTTTTTTTCCCCTCCCATGTAGGTACTTATAAACTGTCAAGTCACCCTTTAATCTTGTCTTTGTTAAGGTAACTAGATTGAAGTCCCTCTGCTTCACTATGACATGTTTTCCAATCCTTTAATAACTTTCATGGCTCTAAATTTTCCTCTGAACCCTCTCTAGTTTATCAACGTCCTTGTTGAATTACAGAAACTAGAACTGTACGCAGTATTCCAGTGGCACTGGTGGCCAGCAGAGGTAATATAACCTCCATACTCTCTCTCCTTATCCTCTGTTCATACATCTAAGGATACTACTGGCCCTTTAAGTCACAGTGGGAGCTCATATCCAGCTGATTATCCACCATGATCCCAAAGTCTTTGAGTCACCTCTTCTCAAGGTAGAGGCCACCATCCTGTAAGTACAGCATACATTCTTTTTCCTAGATGTGAGACTTCACATTTGACTGCACTGAAATGCATATTATTTGCTTGCACCCAGCTTACCAAGCTATCGAGATTGCTTGCTATCCAGTGTGTGCCATCATTTTTAATAGCACACTTAAAGTAGCCAATAGTCCAGAGATTGGCTAGGTGTCCATAATACCAGATCTATTCAAAGGCTTTCAAATAGCCCTGTTTTGGGGGGCACTCGTAACTTCAAAACTGTATTCAGACATCTTTACCAAAAATGCATACTAAATCAGTTTAACACCTGCCTATCTCTTACTATTGTGAGGATTTTAATATTTATAATGTTTTTTACTAATCCTTCAAAAATGTATTTGCCTTAAGTGGAATTTTGCAAGGTTGACTTACAATATATGGGACACAGCACAACCTTATACTGTTTATAATAAATTAATGAAAATTTAAACCCATTGGGGAGAGTCAGAATTATTGTTTAGTACCTTCCAAAGAAAGGTAGTGGCTCTTTTCAGGGAGAATTCAGTTATGAATGACTATTGCTATCCACCTTGTTTCATTAACAGTAAATGATGTAGCAAGCAGGTACAATTGAAAGAAATAGAGCTTTACTGAGTGTTTAACAGGCTGGTGTTACAAGCCAAGACTCTTCTGTATGTCTCCCACCTGCCACTCCCCAGCTTCTGGTCAGTTCTGACTCCTGATCCTCTTTCTCCAGTTTTGATTGAAATAATACATTCTTTGAGTGATCTGTGAGTGGGGGCCTGCAGGATTCTATCCTGTCCCACTGGACAGGAATGTGCTCAGGGAGAGTTATACATTTTAGTATGTAGGAGCACTTGTATGCTGATGATATTCAAAGTTCCTTCTAACATATCCAGTAGGTCTGGAGACTGCAACCTTTCCTCTGATATGGCCATTGCCACAATTCCATGTGTTCTTAGGATGTCCCAAAACAGACCACATTACAGCTGAACTATTGAAAGGTGCTCTACTTTGGGATACAGTGGAAAGCTTCAGCTAGTGAAGTATGTGGCTATCCATCTCTTAGGCAAAGGAAGTCTGTGTGAACATAAAACATATGAGTTGCAATCTGCATCCTGGTGTAATTGAAGGGATTGATTATTTTCTGAAAAGCTCTGAATAGCCTGGAACTTCTCAGTCTGGGGATAGGCCTCTTCTCCTATTCATACTAGGATTCTATTAACATAAGAACGGCCATACTGGGTCACACCAATGGTCCATCTAGCTCAGTATCCTGTCTTCCAACAGCGGCTAATGTCAGGTGCTTCAGAGTGAATGAACAGAACAGGTAATCATAAAATAATCCATCCCCTGTTGCCCATTCCCAGCTTCTGGTAACAGAGGCTAGGGACATTTCAGAGCATGGTTTTGCATCCCTGCCCATCCTGGCTAATAGCCATCAATAGACCTATCCTTAATGAACTTATCTAGTTCTCTTTTTGAACTCTGTTATAGTCCTGGCTTCACAACATTTTTTGGCAGAGTTCCACAGGTTGACTGTGCGTTGTGTAAAGAAATACTTCCTTTTATTTGTTTTAAATCTGTTTCCGATTTCATTTTTGTGATCCCTAGTTCTTGAGTTATGAGAAGGAGCAAATAATACTTTCTCCCCACCAGGCATGATTTTATAGACCTCTATCATATCCCCCCTTAGTCATCTTTTCCAAGCTGAAAAGTCCCAGTCTTATTAATCTCTCCTCATATGGAAGCTGTTCCTTATCCCTAATCTTTTTTGTTGCTCTTTTCTGTGACTTTTCTGATTCTAATATATCTTTTTTTGAAATGGGACAACAAGATCTGCATGCAGTATTTAAGATGTGGGGGGTACCATGGATTTATATAGTGGCAATATATTTTCTGTCTTACTATCTATCCCTTTTCTAATGATTTCCAACATTGTTTGCTTTTTTTTTTTTTTGACTGCTGCTGCACATTGAGTGGATGTTTCCATAATGGCTCCAAGATCTTTCTTGAGTGGTAACAGCTGATTTAGACCACATCATTTTATATTGCTCAGTGTCAGTCTCTCATCTCTTTTAGAGCAAGTATGAGAATATCTTGGTTAAAGGGAAGGGTGCGGAACTTCCTGCTGAATTCTTACTGTCTCAAAGAGGCTGCTGCTGCTTATACTGTTGACCATTAATTTCCTATTGTGCTACTTAATATGGCACTTATACATTTTGTAATCCAAAAGACAAAACTTACTTCCAGTCCCAGATGTTTTTCTGCCAAAGGGCACTGTAGGCAGAGGATGTCATGTGAACACACTCTTTGCATGTCACAATTTTACTTCTGCTTCCTATTCACCAGGTTGAATTCCATTCTGATTAAAATCTTCATGACGCCTTGTGAGACGCATTTGACTATTTTTTCTTAGTTTTGAACTATAGCCAGTGGATGCTTATTTTGTCAATGGATGTGGATGGCACAGGCTATGGTGGGTTGGAATTGTACCAATTTTTGGGAAGGCATATTTATCTTCCAGTAGTATCTGTCTAAATGGGCACAATATAAATGTCAGAGGCGATAAGAGTAATGGGTTGTTGAGGATTTTTTAATCCAGTTTTTAATAAGTCATTCTTCAGTTTACAGTATATTGGGTAAAATAGCTCAGTAACTTTTTTTTCATATTGTAAGAGTATAGTTGTGGTGGAAGAGAAATTGTCCTGTAATTCACCTTGAGTTAATAGATTAAAATCTGAGTAGTAAAATCCAGTCATATTTCTAACTAGTATTGAGTATCTATTACTACTACTACTACTACTACTACTACGACTGTTCTTACTGTGCTCTTCATCTGTAGATCTCATAGTTCTTAACAAAGGGAGGCAAATATCATTATTCCCATTTTACAGGTGAGGAAACTGAAGCCCAGCGTACCTAAAAAATCCACAAGCATGTGGGGGCAAAATCAGGATGGTTAAGGCACAAAATGAGTTACATCTAGGAAGAGAGAAGTCAGTAAGAAGAGGTTCTTTAAATACCGTTGGAACAAAAGAAAGATGAAGGCAAGTGTAGGCACTCTACTTAGTGGAGAAGGAGAGACAATAACTGATGACATTGAGAAGCCTGAGGTATTTAATGCCTATTTTACTTCCTTTTTCCATAAAAAGGTTAATGGTGGCAAACAATTAAAAGGGGGAATGAATGCAAGTCAAAATAGGGAAAGAACAGGATAAAAATACTTAGATAAATTAGATGCATTCAAGTTGGCAAGGCCTAATGAAATTCATTCTAGGGTACTTTTAAGGAACTAGCTGAAGCAATCTCAGAACTGTTAGTGATTACCTCCATACAGGATGTATCCCAGAGGACTAAGGGCAAACGGAGTACCTCTCTTTAAAGGGGAAGGGGGGCAAAGAGGACCCAGGGAATTATAGATCTATCAGCCTAACCTTGATACATGGAAAGATACTGGAACAAATTATTCAACAGTCTGTAAGCACCTAGGGTATAATAGGGTTATAAGGAATAGCCAGCATGTATTTGTCAAGAGCAAATCATGCCAAACCAACATAATGGTTTTTTTCTTGACAGTGTTACTGACCTAGTGGCTGCGGGAGGGGAGCAGTAGACATAAAATATCGGTTTTCAGTAAGATTTTTGACACAATCCCACATGACATTCGAAACGTAGTCTAGATGAAGTTAGTGTACCAGTGCACAGTTGGCTCAAAGATCAGAAACAGTAGTTATCAGTGGTTTGCTGTCAAACTAGGAGGGCATATCTAGTGGGGTCCTGGAGGGGTATGACCTGGGTCTGGTACTAGCCAATATTTTCATTAATAACTCTGTTAATGAACTGGAGAATATCCTTAATTTGAAGATGACAACGAGGAGGGGTTGCAACCACTTTGGAGGACAAGATTAGAATTCAAAATGACCTTGACAAATTGGAGAGTTAGACTATCAGCAAGATGAAATGCAGTAAAGACAAGTGCAAAGTACTTCACTTAAAAAGGAAAAATCAAATGCAAAACTACAAAATGCTAGATCACATCTGCAGCTTCTCTCATATCCATTAAGCCCTGGCTGAATAATTGGCTAGGCAGTAATACTGCTGAAAAGGATCTGGGGATTATAGTGAATCACAATCAAATATGAGCTAGCAATGTGATGCAGTTGTGAGAGAGGCTAATATTTTGGGGAGTATTAACAGGAGTATTGTATGTAAGACACAGGAGTCAACTGTCCCACTTTACTCAGCAATGGTGAGGCCATAGCTGGAGTTTTGGTGCCATGCTGTAGAAAAGATGTGGATAAATTGGAGAGTGTCCAGAGGAGAACAACAAATGATAAAAGGTTTAGAAAGCATGCGGGGGGAGGGGGGGACTGGGTGTGTTTTTTCTTAAGAAAAAAGACTGAGGGAGTATCTGCAAGTCTTCAAATATGTTAAGGGCTGTTTTTAAAAGGACAGATAATTTTTTTCTCTGGCCACTGAAGGCAGGACAAGAAGTAATGGGCTTAATCTGCAGCAAGGGAGATTTACATTAGATATTAGGAAAACCTTCCTAACTGTAAGGGGAGTTAAGCACTCAAATGGGCTTCTCAGGAGGTTATGGAAGCCCTGTTGTTGGAGGCTTTTTAAGAACAGGTTGGATAAACCCCATCAGGGATGGTCTAGGTTTACTTGATCCTGCTTCAGTGCAGGGATCTGGAGTTGCTAGCATCTTGAGCTCCCATCCAGTCCTGCATTTCAATTAGCCTTAAGTAGCTTTTATTGATTCATTCAAAGACTTTAAGAGCAGAACGAACACTAGATCATCTCATTAGACCTTTTATATCACAGATCATTAACTCTCACCAATTATCCCTGTATTGAGCTTGTATAGATTTGACTAACTCATATCTTCAAGAAATGCATGGAGTCTTGATTTTGGAGACTTTAAGAAATGGAGAATTCACCACTTACCTTGTTAGCTTGAGCCAATGATAGTCATTGTTAAAAACCTCTGCCTAATTTCTCCCTTGAATTTCTGACTTCAGCTTCCAGCCAAGTTGTGACTTTTGCTGCTAGATGAGAGCTTTTTAGAACCTGGTATTTTCTCCCAATGATGGTATTGATACACTGTAATCAAGCCACTTCTGACTCTTCTTGGACAAGCTAAATAAATTGAGCTCTCTAAGTTGCTCACTGTAAAGCATTTTCTGCAGCACTTGAATAATTTTTGTGGCTCTCTTCTGCACCATCTAACTTTTCACCATCTGTTCTTAAAATACAGACATCTGACGTGTATGCACCTCTGTCACATTCTGGGGTACAATTCAGGCCCATGAGGGGTTATTACTGCCTGCCCTGTAACCCTGGGTGCCTTAAATGCTCTGCTGCCGTGGCCTAAAACCTGTACACCTACAGCTAGCAGACAAGCATGCACTGAGGGCATATCTACACTTACCTCCAGAGCGATCGATTCAGCAGGGATTGATTTATCGCGTCTAGTGAAGACGCAATAAATCGACTGCCGAGCGCTCTCCCGTTGACTCCGGTACTCTACTCGAGCGAGAAGCGCAGGCGGAGTCGACAGGGGAGCGTCAGGAGAGTGTCTTCACTGCGGTAAGTAGATCTAAGTACGTCATGTGAATGAAGTTGCGTAACTTAGATCAATTCTCCTCTTCTCTCTTCCCCCTCCCCCCCCCCCNCCCGTGTTGACCAGGCCTGAGTGTGTAAGTGGCTCAGCGCTTTAATTCCAGCAGCCTGCTTGTTACAACCCAGCTACATGCTGATATCCACCAGTCTTGGTTACTAGTCAAGTGACTCCGCCACACTCCCAGTCCTGAATTTTCCCAAAACCATGTGCTCTGCAATGTCCAGCCCTTCTCTGGACTATTCAGAAGAATAAGGTTCACTTGCTGCTCTAAAGAGTCAATGCCCAGCAGCTTGCCCCATTAATTGGAGTTAAGAATCACTTCAAATCCAATACAGTACTGGGTTGGTCTAAATTAAAGCAAAACAAGTTATTAATTATCCTATGTGATGCCAAGTAACCAAAACAGTAAAAAATAGTTACAAGCAAAAGTGAAGAACATGCGGAAACCTCCAAGAAACACCACCATTCAGTGATAATTCCCTATTGACAGCTACTTTTTGAGACCTGTCAACCAGTTTTTTTAACCATTAACAATCTCTATTTGATATTGTGTAATGCTACTTTTAAAATGAGAACGTCGTGATACTAAGTCAAATACAATACAAAACAGTAAGTATGTTACATTTATGTAGTTACTTTGATATACCAAACTTGTAATCTCAAAGAATGAAATCAGGTTTGTTTTAGAAGGCCTATTTTCCATAAAAGTATGTTGACTGGCATCAATCAAGAATTAAAAAGAATAGAAATATAATTAAATTCCCCACCAGTTTTCCATTATTTTGCCTGAGATTGATGTTGGTTACCAAGGTCATCCCACTTGCCCTTTTTGAATATTGGTACAACATTAACACTCTTCCAGTCTTTTGGAATTTCCCCGGTATTCCAAAACTTACTAAAAATAAACATCAGCAGGCCAAATATCTCTTCAGCCAACTCTTCTCCTCCTCCCCTTCCATCTCCTCCCAAGTGCAAGTTATCCAGACCTGCTATTTAAAAATGGTTAACCCTTGTATATCTTGTCTAACATCCTTCTTAGTTACTAATGGACTGGAAAGTACTTCAACATTCTCAGTGTATGAATAAATCATCCTACTTATTTCCGTTCTAAAGTTGGAAATATGTATTGAACATTTCTGCCTATTCTGCATAATTATTATTTCCATCTAGTAGGAAGCCTAGATCATTGCTATGTTTTCTTTTGTTCCTAATATATTTAAATGTCGTCTTGTTCTTAGCCCTGCCCGCTATGGATTTTTCTCTGCTTCTAGCTTCCCTTATCAAATTTCTGCACTTTATAACTTCAAATTTATATTGATTGCTATATATTTCCCCTTATTTCTAATCACAGTCTTCACTTGACCACTGAACCAGAATGGGCTTTTGGCCAAATTTGTCCTTTCTTGATTGTGGATTTTGGTATTTAATAAACTTTTCTTAAAGAACTCCCAATTTTCATTCACTTTTTTGTCTAATTTTTTTCCTCCTAATCAATAGAGTCCTGCATGGATACACACTTGTGTATCCACATCTGATCTGCAAAAATTATCTGTGGATATCCACAGATTTGCAAGGCTCTATACCGGGGGCTGGACTGAGGCTCCGAGGTACACCCCCTCCTTCAGAGATGCACTGGCAGCTGTGGGGAGCCGCTGCAGACCCTCTACCTGTCCTAGGCATGGGGCCTGAGCAGCCCCCAGCCCGTCCCTTCGGCCCAGGGCAGGTGGAGGATCCATGCTGCAGTTCCTCACAGCTGCGCCCCTACTCTTACCGTCAGAGCCCTGCGCGGATACAAAATTTGTATCCGTATCTGTGCTGGTATCCACAGAAATGGTCTACGGATATAAAGTGGATACCCACAGATTTGCAGGGTTCTGCTAATCAACTTTCCTCAGAATTTTCCTCATGTTTCTGCGATTAGCCCATTTGGAGCACCAGGTATATCTGTTACTGGTTGCAACTGCCCTCTCTTTGCCCATAGTGAATGTAATCAGGTCATAACTGTTCCCTTGGTAAACACCATCTTCCAGTCCAGTGATTAATTCATTTCTATCGTAATTAAGTCCAAAATAGCTACCTCATGTTGGGTGCAGTACCTCTTGTTTTAGAAAATTATCTGTAATTTTGAATGCATATGGATTAATGGGCTTTTTTAATTATTACAGAAGAACATATTGGTGGGGGTCTGTTATACAGACCTTGACCAGTGTTTCCTCCCATGGTTATGAGATTCGTAATTCTAAAACAGATAATGGTGTCTTTTTAACATAGAGTGGCACCCCCACACTTTTCTTTTACTCACTCTGGGCTTCCTGACTAGGTTATAATTGAGGATTTTCACACTCCAATCATGTGAACCATCCCACCAGGTTTCAGTTATGCCAATTATATCAAATTTCTTTTTTCATAAGAATCTCCAATCACACTTGCTTGTTACCCAGATTCCTAGCATTGCTGTATAAGCAACTGAAAAATCTCTTCACATTCTTTGTCACACTGGTTTAAGTTGCTCATGACCTGCTGAGTTTGTACTGAATTTGCTTTCTTAGTGCCCTCCTGTTCCTCTGTTTATGTGGTGCACTTCTGGCTGCTCCAGCTAGTCTCCAGCTCAGAGACTTAGCACCCCTACTGTGAGATGCAGGCTGTTCTGTTTATGGAATGTGGCCCTTGACCCACAAAACAAAAACCTTCAGCTTCACACCAGTCATACAGCCAACCATTCAGCTCCCAGCGTTTTCTGCCTCCTCTTGCTTGTGGGTCCAGAAGGATCTATGAGACTACCACTTGGACTTCCCTCTTCTTCAGTTCTCTTCCAAGCTCCCTGAAGTCTTCTATAATCTTTGTATTTTCAAGTGATGCTGAATCATTGGTTCCAATAGATCATCGTCAGTGGAGACTTACCAGACAACTTCATAAACCTGTCCAAACTTGTGGCTTATGTCTCATCTTTGCTCTGGGGATGCAGCACACCACCATCTTGTCCTTGTGGTCCTTACTGAATTCTCTGTTCACTTTTCTTAATATGGAGTCACCAGTGACCACTGGTTGCCTTCTTAAGATGGTAGAACAGTTTCTCTCTAGCTGCTTGCTTCATACAGCAAGGACCATCCATCAGATATGTCCCCAGTAGCTTTCTGCTCCGTTCTTACAGTCTCCTCAGTAGCTGACTTGCTGGGTACCTGATAATGATTCAGGTCTTCTAGACGGATTGAATTCCTCCTTGCTCTCTTTCCCCCTCTTGGTTCCAGATCACCAGTGTGATTCTATTCATGCGCGCGCTCTCTCTCTCTCTCTCTCTCTCTCTCTCTCATATGCCATTATCACTGATCTTTCCTCTTATGCTGTCTGAGGTAAAGTCTTCTGAATGTGGTTGTCGATTTAAATCTTTTTCTTTTCTTTTTTCTTGATGTTGTGCAGTATTGAAAACACTGCTTCCAGGCCATGTATCTTCCCCTCCACTATAGCCCACATCTTGCACTTCGTGCACCAGAAATCTCTCCTGGCAGAAAGGAAAACATAGCATATCTAAGGCAAGTCACAGATGTAGTTCCTCATTGTCCACATTCACACCTGGTGCAGAGCCATACCTAAAACAAAAGGAACTACAGTCCCTTTCCAAACTGCTTCCTAAACTTCTCTGTTGCTCCTGTTCATCTAAGCTCAGAAGTTTGCCTGCCAACATCATAGCTCTTAAGTCCAGAAGGAACTATTATGATTGTCTAATCTGACCTCCTGTAGCATATAGGACTTCACTGAACTAATACGCTGTAGTGCAAACAGGAATCATTTAGAAAAACCTCACATGTTGACTTAAATGCCAGTTATGGAAAGTCCACCATGAGCCCTTGTAAGTTGCTTTAGTGATTGATTACCCTCACTCTTTTATTTAAATTGCGCCCTGTTTCTAGTCTGAAATTATCTAGCTTCAAGATCCAGCCTAAGGAGCCACAGAGAAGTGCAGTGACTTGCCCGAGGTCACCTAGCAGATCAGTGGCAGAGCTAGGAATAGAACCATGGTCTCTTGAGTCTCAGGCCAGTGCTGTATCCACAAGGTTGTATTGCCTTCCAACTTCTCAGTCTGCTTTTTTAGGCTCAGAGAGAACCTCTGTTTCTCCTGAATTCCTTGGGTTGTCCAGTAGATTAAATCTGACCAGTCTATTCATCCTTCATCTGATTGTCCTCCAATATTTTTTTTGTCAAAAATATATTTGACACAGCTGTGAAAGACTTACTCAGCCATAGGGCATACTTTCTAAATGTTTATAAAAGCAGAGTCTGCCACGTGTGTGATTCCTTCCTTTGACGTCAAACTTAATTTATATTTGAAATGTGTGATGTGCTCTTGAAAATGTTTGTCACTGCAGATCTAACAGACTTTAAGATAATAGGTGTGTCAGAGGCCTAGTTTCCTCCATTTTTGGGTGTGTGTGTGTGTTTATAGTCTAACACAGAATTTATTTCAAAAGGAGCAACAGCATCATCCCTAGTTCTTTGAATTAACCTAAAGTAGTGGATGTCATTTTACACCCCAAGGACCTGATTGTGCACCATGGAAGTCAATAGGAGTTTTGCCAAAGGTATGATTCAGCTCTGACAAATGACTGTAAAAATGACAGTGGGCTTCTGTGCTTGTCAATGATTTCCATATCCAGTTTTCTCCATTTATGTGGCTGTGCTGGGGATGGAAAATTAAGTGCCACATTTGTAAAGTCTAGCTAGAATGTGAAGGTGAAGCTGGATTCTCTTGTCTCATTAAATATCACCGGTAGAGAAAAGCAACAACCTCATTGTCTTCAGATTGTGGCCTCTTTTAAACCTGGGTAATTCTCGGGTAAATTGGATTACAAAGGTGTAAATAACTGTTATCAGTGGGGTGCCACATGTGTAACTGAGGGCAAATTATAGCTCTGCAAGTAAAGCTTACTAGTGCTGATTTAGAAGAAACAGAATCCAACTCATTCTGCCACAGCTCTGTAGTGTTTTTTGTTGTTGTTTTTTTTAAAATATATATCACTAAAACTTGTATTCAGAGTCTTTTCTGCAACTAGGAAGTGAATCTGTTCGTGAGAGGGTGCCATTTTTATATCACTCTTAAATATCATTCTACTGCTAAACCTTATTGAAATATTACTTTTCCTTCTGCTTCTTTGCCTGCCTTATCTTTGAGAATAGATTTAACCAATTTAAACGAGTGTAAAACAATGGTTTCTGGGTGCTAGTAATTCTTAGTTCAAGCTAATAAATAATAAAACGGTGGCATTTCTTTTTAAAAGACATCCAGCCTGGATTTAAAAACTTGAGTGATGGATAATCTATCATATTACTTGATAAAATGGTTAATTACCTTTGCTATTAAAAACGTGAGCCATATTTCAGTTTAAATTATTTTAGCTTAATTTTCTAATGGGATTTTACTATGTCTTTGCTAAATTAAAATGCTCTGTAGCATCATATCTTCCCTTCGTAAATTTGTTTTAGACCAGGATCAAGCCACCTTTTAATCTTCTCGTCTATAAACTAAATTTGAGCTCTAGTAGTCTCTTATTTTAAATCCTGTTTTCTAGGCCTCATCATCCTTTTAGCTCTCTTCTGAACTCTCCTTAACACTTTAAACAGAATGTTGAAAAACTTGACACCAAAACTGCACCGGTGTCTTAAAACTAGTCTTATCAGTACCAATACGCAGAGATAATATCTCCACCCTGCTACTACTCAATTCTGTGTTAATGCATCCAAGGATTGTCAGCCTTCTTTACACTTTAATGTAAAATATGTCTACATATATTGTTTCTATGCAGAGCTGTAGATAAGTCCAAATTCTACTGTTTCTTTAGCAGAACCAATTAAGAAATCTTTGGTAATTGAATTTTTCCATTGAATTTACAGTGTTAGGTGTGTGACTTCTGCAGTGAAGTCTGATATGATTAGTACAAGTGTTCAGCCTCCTCTGCTTTTTATCTGTTTTAAAGGATTTTAAATTAACCTGTTTAATATCATACCATGGAAGGTGAAATAAAGCATTGAATTAGAAGAGCTGCTTTAAAATACTTTCCCATTTGTGTCTGGCTTCTCAAAACAATTTTCAGAGAAACTTCTCTTATGGCAATTTTGAATATTGGTGAAGAGACTTTTTTTTTTTTTTCCCTTATCGTCATTGGAGGAAGGACACACTTTCCTACACTTCTTTCTTTACTCTCTCTTCTCAAAGGAATACACAATATTTTAGAAAGTCTACTTCAGGTGGTTTGGTCAGTAACATTAACCAGCAAGCTATGGTTTAGGTAGTCTTACTCAATATCATAGTAAAGTAACAGGGTTATTTTGTTGTAGAGATTAACCAGCAGGGAAGTCTAGTTTTGATTGGAATAGGACACAGCTCTTTAACAGCTGGGGAAAGTATTTTCCAGAACAAAATCCAGCAGCTCAGAGTGAGGGATGTTTGTCCAGTGGCTTCCCAATGCCATGCAAGAAGCCTGGGTTTTGATTTCTGGTCTCGTGATCTGTAGATGGTCATCTGGAGCTGGGAGCATTATGGAGACAATACATACTCCCTCCCCCAAAGGCTTATTTTCCATTTCTTTATGCTAGTGTAAGGAATCCTTCTCAGGGACCATTTGAATGATCCAAAAGCAGTAGATGCAGTGCATATGTTAACTGAGCTAAAGCATACTCTCCCTCAGCTGTCAACAATACCCTCTCTCTGGTCTCCATCTTGTTGAAATCCTTCAATTGACCACCCATCTTTTTTTAAGAGTACTTCAAAATATGACTTCACGGTAAGAATACATGGATAAAACAGAATTGGAGCTACTAGACTGAATGTTTGAGGTGCAGTGTTCCAAGGAAATAACTTTCCGAAAGCTGTAAAACCTCTCATTTAATAAAAACATACAGAGAAACAGCCCCCTCCAATATCTCTCATCTCTGGTCAAAATGGCTTGTCTGACAAACAAAAAGAGATCCTCTGGCAGGTGACTGCATATAACACATCCCAGAAAGGGTATATTTTGATGTAGAAGAAGGGGGCCGTAACATGTTAAAGCTGCAACTAGCTTTCCCATAAAGACACTTTTTTTTGGCTCCATAATTAAGTGGTTTCCATTAAAATCCAGCCATTTCCCACTCTAGTGATTTAAAGCTAACACCATATTCCCTGATAACTTCAATTTATTGCAAGTAGCAAATAACAGTTGTAATGGTGGGGATAGTGTAAGCCAGCAGTTTATTTGCATTAATTTCTGGTGACTGTCGATGTGAAAAAGAGGTGTTTTTTTCTCCCCGGTATGTAATGTGTGATGCATGGTAAAGGAATTACTTCATAATGGAATATCTTCCTAGAGTAGATGAATAAATAAACAATCACAAAAAAGCACTCTCCAGACTGTTCTAGCTGTACTGTTACTAAACAACCATACTTTAGTGTTTAACTCTTAATTTTCTTTTCTGTTCTTTCTTTAGCATTATCAAACTGTACGATATTTTATAGCTCTCGTTTTCAGTATCCTCTTGTGTTTTCCCCCTCACACATCCCTTGGGTACATATAATTTTTATAACAATTTAGCGCTATAATCAACAGGTTAGGTTTCTCCCTGTATTCTGTTCTGTGAAGATTCTGCGCAAGTTTACACACTAGAGCCAATTCTAATTTGTCTTCTGTTTTCATGCTCAGTGTAATTATGAGAATGTCATGTCTGGTCTTCTATTTAGTTTTTCCACTCACATGTATTATATGTAAATGGCAACAAATGCCATTTATATATAATACAAAAGCTGGCCCTGTGTTGTGAATAAATAACATGTCCATTAGAGCTTTCTGGTAAAATATGCATTTTAGATTTATTATGCATAATATATAATTAAATGGTGTTCTGATTAAGGCCTCAGCTGTGGCAGAAGAACTCAATATTTTCTCAATAGAAGTAGAATCAGTGTTACGAGTTTTGGAAATTCTCCCTGGATTTACTCTGCATATTTAAAGGGGGTGGAGGGAGGTACGGCATATGTTCTATTTTAAATTTTGCTGTGAATAAATCTTTATATTCTAAAGTTAGAAACTGCTTAAAAGTTGTGGTCACAAGGTACCATATTGATTTCAACCCTTTTCCTATTAAAATCAACTGAGTCCTGCTTTAAAACTGATACTCCTAATATAGCCACCCATTTCCACTTTGTATGTGAAAGGTGAAAATAGTGACATGATAAATCAAGGGATCACATATATTCATGAAAAACGCACACTAACCATAGCGCTACCTTAGTTAACTTAAGCATTAGTACTCTGTGATAGAACACAAGGAAGATTACAGCAAACAGTGCAGAAAATCCTCAAATATGGACATATGTAAGCATCAACTATAAGACTATTACCACATATTGAAAACAAGCTGTGGCTACCATACATAGTTGAATCCTGAAATGTAAAATATTAAAATAGCAAACTAACAATTTTGAATTAACAATAGACTTCAATCTGCGCACTCCTATACTTTTAAAAAGCAACAGTCATGTGGCACCTTTAAGACTAACAGATGTATTGGAGCATAAGCTTTTGTGGGTGAATACCCACGAAAGCTTATGCTCCAATACATCTGTTAGTCTTAAAGGTGCCACAGGACTCAGTCTGGATCTGTAAAAAGCAACAAACACGGCTACCCCTCTGATTCCTTTACTTAAGGTACAATAGACAGAATATCTCATCCAAGACATTCACCATTGGCATACTCCATACCATTGTTGTCTCTGGGTAAGATTTCAACCCATACATTATCAGCCAGAAGCTGACAAGGCAAGACTGTGGTAAGTTACAGTAATAGAGCCACACTGGCATGCACTTATCTTAAATTTAATCTAAGGAATCTATCAATGCCTGAGTAATGTTAAAGTGAAATTAAAATAAAAGGCTCATTGATCAGGTGAATGTTAACTTTCAAAAAACAGTATTCTTTAAGATGAAATTATTTTCTATTGCTTTTAAATTATTTTTCACTTAGTGTAGTTGATACTTGATACTTGAGTTACATTAACCATCTTTTTAGTTAAGCCATATTTCTAGACATGGTGTCATCCTTGATTTGCAGTAGTGCACAAACGATGTTATCAAAAAGATAATTGACAATTTCTGTTCCATTAGATAAACAAGAACAAGATGTGACCAACAGAAAATGGAAAACAATAGTAGACATATTTTTTTGTATGGGAAATAATGACAGGGAGGGACAGAAAGCTGAAGTGACTGCAGCTATCTCAGCTATGATAAACAGGGTTAGCCCGTTCAATTATTGCTCTAAATACTTAGAATATCTGACTGTGTAGTCAGGGTGTCTGGGTTGTAGGATGGATATAGTAGATACTTTGGTGCCTTCTCCATATATATTCATGCAGGTGTCCCTCTTATGGGTGGCTGATGACTGCTTGTTGCTGTCAACAAAGGAAGTGCCCATTTTTGCAATATGACCTTTGCTGAGGTTTGCTCTCCTCCCCACTTCAGTACTGGCCTTGGTATAACAGACACTCTGGAAAAGGGATGGATGCATGAAGACACAAATGAGACTGTTTGTTTTATCTTGGGATATGTGGATCACATTGTTTCATCTTTATAGACTGAATTCAATTCCTGTCCATTAGACTTTCTATATAGAATTAGGGAGTAGCATGCCTTTTCAGAGTAAAAACTAGTACAGATTACACTCGGCATCTTGTATAACTTCTGCAAAGAAAAACTTGTTTATAATTTTTTCTACCGTTCACATTAGGAAACCAGCATGTCTGAAAGATTTATAGGCCTCTAACAGTTACTCAGAGAAACCTTGCTGACAATTTGAGTTAGTACAACAAAGCACATAAAGATATGATACTCATATACAGCAATAGAGTATATTAATATATGGGAAATAACACATTTAAAATTGAGTTTCTTACATGAAATATATTCACTTTAAAAGTGTAATAAAATACATTCATAGTTTCTATACAGCTTGAAATTTGTTTCTTTTCAGAGTATGCAAACTACCATTTTGAAAATACATTGTGTAGCAGAAACTCCTTTAGCAAAGCACTAGAAAATGTTAACTCTAAATGGTTGGTATTTTTTTTTTTTTTAATATGATTAAACTTGGTTTTCAAATGCCATTGTCACGGTTTTGGGGCAACTGCACCCCCTCCATGCTCAAACCACTTACAGGTTTCTGACTCCTAGCTGTCACCTTTACTGGGTGGAGACTTGTCTCACTGCTTCCTGACCAGGGTTCTAAAGGCTGCATTGCTCCCTAATCTGCACTGTGATATCCCTAAAAGGCAAGTGCTTGTGCTTTGCTTTCTCTCCAAGGGCTATGACCAGTGTGTTGCCGGTAGTTACAAGTGACACCCACAGCTCTTTCTGAGAAAGCACTTTTATTCTTAGGTAAAAGCATTATAGAGAACAAACATGCACACAAATAAAAGTTCCTATATACATGCTTAAAAAGCTTAACAGAGGTCACACAAATCTTCGGGGGTGTTAGTAGGCCCAGTCCTTCCAAACCTTTCACAAGGATTGGGGTTCTCACTTGGACAGAAGGTCCTGTCCATTTGCTGGATCAGAAAGAAGGCGCTCAGTCAGCTTAAACTCAAGCTGTTTATCCAAAAGTCCTTTCCTTGTCTGTCTGGTCTCTGGAGAATTTAGTCAGAAGTAATATATGTGAGCCTCCCCATGACGGATATCTCCCTGGGAGTGTTACAACCTGATTGATTTGCTTTAATCACCACCCACTGTCTTTACTTCCTGGAGGAGCTGTGGTAATCCTCCCCCATGAAGTAGAACATAATCATACATAAACCATTCACTTAAAACAGTGGACCCTAAAGATCCTGCAAGGGGTTGCTATATCTGTCACAGCCATTATGACTTTGCTGTAGGCCTTTTTATGTAGGATGTAGAACATACTCCAGGAATAATTTAAAAAAATAAAAAAAAGAAAGAAGTCAAATGCCCTGCGATGGGCCCAAGCTTGAAGACTGCCCTAAATATGGAAAAACAAATAGCAGGTTAGGACTCAATTCAGTGAACCTGCCACACATAGAATGTTTGGCTAAAGCTGCAGGAAACAGATCTTTGCAAACTTGCTAGACATACACTGACTGAAGTTTAATTTATTTTCCCGCTGTGAAAGAGTCTGCTGGATTGAGACAGATTCTCCCTTGTTTTATGCAACAACCAAGTAGGGGAAAGACATGGGTGGCAGTACTAAGAACAGAACACAAGGCTGAATATGCTATCTGCAGTTTTTTTAAAAGTGTGTTAATGAATCCTTTACAGGCCACCTGCCTATCCATTATTATCAGGCAGATTAGCAATAATAATTAGCTGCTAAAGTACTTATTTGGCTCCATTCCTATAATTTCAGAAAGCCTCACAATCTTTAATGCTTTAACCTCACAACACCCCTGTGAGGTAGTGAAATACTGTACACCCCCATTTCACATATGGGAAGCTGAGGTACACAGAGACTAAGGGTACATTTTCAAAGCAATCGGGAAGTGTAATTCCCAGTTTGGTAGACATACAGGCCCTAGCTCAGCTTGAGTTAGTACCTAAAAAAAAAATAGTGTGCCACCATGGCCACAAGCTAGTCATCCAACTACAATTGTGCCCATTCAATTGCGCTTTGGCACATATTTGGGTGGCTAGCCCGAGCTGCCACTGCCACTTTTTTGTGCTAACTCAAACAGAGCTAATGCATGTACCTCTACCTCAGCTGGAAATTACATCTAGCTGCTGTGCAGACACCCTAAGTGATTTGCCCAACATGTCACAGGAAGTCTGGGGCAGCAGAAGGAATGCAACCTGATCTTCTGAGTCTAAGGTTAGTACCTTAGCCACTGGACCACCCTTCCTTTTTTGGGATGGGGTATCTTGATAAAGGTGGGCTTTAAGAATTGTTCTTAAAGAGACCAGGGTAGTAGCTATTTACAGATGGACTAAACTGCAGAGCTTGATAGTTTAATTTTTTTCAAAGTTTGAGTATGTTTGGATTTTATTTCAACCCAGACAAGGGGGGCAGCCACAAAGTCCAGCTCTGGATCTGAATTGTACCAAAGTTGGGGGATGTTTGGATCCATTGCTTTTGTTCAGACTCACTGGAAACTGGGTCTCTCTCTCTCTCTCTCTCTCTCTCTCTCCCCCTTACGGGAGGGATAGCTCAGTGGTTTGAGCATTGGCCCAGGGTTGTGAGTTCAGTCCTTGAGGGGGCCACTTAGCGATCTGGGGCAAAATTGGTCCTGCTAGTGAAGGCAGGGGGCTGGACTTGATGACCTTTCGGGGTCCCTTCCAGCTCTATGAGATAGGTATATCTCCATTTATTTATTTAGGTGCATCTCCATATATCTCATAGAACTGGAAGGGACCCTGAAAGGTCATCAAATCCAGCCCGCTGCCTTCACTAGCAGGACCAAGTACTGATTTTTCCCCAGATCCCTAAGTGGCCTTAGTGTAGTGCTTTTGTACGTTGAACAGTGTTTTCTGTCAGGTTCCTGTTCTTGTTGTTTTAAAACATGAGGAAATTTGGGTGTGGGTTTTTTTTTTTTTTTTTTTTTGAGGGGCGTGTAGTAAGTGCAATATGGAAGTTCAGAGTTGTCACCTTCAGTCATACCATTTTTTTTTTTGACGGTATGGAATGATCTGCTTCAGTGCAACACTTTATTGCCATATTGATTTGATCGAATATGAAAGAGGAACATAAGCAATTTATTTTTGGTGCACAAACTTAGTTTGATTTTGAGCAAGCTATGGCTCTAAGTGACCCATTCAATAACTTGAAAACCAGAAAGGGTGTTAAAAAGTAGACAGTTATTCAGAAGCAGTTGTGAAGTTAGAACTGTTTGAATCAATAGTTGGCTTTTTTTTTCTTTGGCCGAGGAGGGGGGGGGCAGAAATTGGGGTGCCATGTGTGAGAGAAGGGGAAAAATAATCAGTTGATGTGATAGGCTTTAACGGAGACTGCAAGTAATTTTAATTTGATCCTAACAGAAGACACAAATATGTTCTAAAATCTTCTTGTATTTGATTCCATTTCATCAGAAGTAGTGAAGCTGAAATAGTTAAAGTTGTTTGCTTTTGAGATGTGCTTAATTTTCAGTAAAAGCTATTCAACATTCAGACCAGGCGGCCTCAAGTGAGATTATTTTACAAAAACAACATGGGGAAAAATGTATTCATTATTTATAAAATGTAGTGTTTCAGTATTTTAACAACTTAAAAGTGAGCATCCAGCTCTGCACATCCAGCTTTGAATGTGAGTTTTAATCAAGCATTTGTGCCAAAGGTTGATTATATGTTAATCAGTTCAAATAAACCAGAACTTGAGTGTCTTGTGACACATCAAAAAGGCTATTTTTAGACTGTCAGTCAACGTTGAGGTGGAATTAAAATTCTGTAGCTCATCTGCTAGAAAACTGAACTGGAGACACATTTTCCTCTGTGGGATTATTATTATTTATTTATTTTTGCTGAATATTATAAATAGAATCAATTCATAGTAACAAATGAATGCTTTTGTATTTATCCTTCCTTTAACATTCACTGATGTTAGAATTCATGATGGTATTTACTGTGAGATACAGTAGCTGACAAAATTTAACTAAATGTAATATTCATAGTGAAGTGTATTGAGGTACAAATTGGATGGATGAATTGCTTTTTTTGTAAGCTGGATCTGTACCTATTTCCTTTGAAGTTGATAGACTGAAATAACTTTACCTGATTTTTTACAATAATCATCACATTGTGCCGATGCTTTTCATTAATAAAACCCAAATCTCACCTTACCTGAAAAGCCCTCTTGTACAGCACACCAAAAATGCTGGCTAGATTTGTCCATGCTGAGTAGAAAATTGAATCCTGTGTAAGAAAATACGCTCACTAAAGGGTTATATTGGTACATGTTTCCTGCTGCTATGTTGGCATTGATGACTGGGTTAAACAGTAGTTTTTCTATCCCACTGTTACAACTATCAGGATTATGTTTACTTACAAAAGGCTAAATATTCTTGACTCCATCCAAACTTCAACAGGCTGCATCTTTGACCCCCAGGGCTTTCCCCCATAACTTTATTTTCTGTAAAGCAATCTAGGGATTACTTAGTTCACTGGAAGGTGCTCAGTGCTGTTGACAATATAGTGGTTCTGCATTGGGGTTTTACTATGTCTCTATTCATGGTTGTGCTGATGCGTTTTGATCTGCATAAAGGATTTCGGTTTTTATGTTCCTCAGATGGAAACTATCTTGAAAGCTGTAAATGCTTTTCTGCACTGGTCCAGGTGATGTTGCCAATTTGGCAATATGCAAGCAATCTGTCAGCTGTCAAGCCATTGCAAGTGGTGATCAGCAGTTCACTATTAACCATCTGTCTAAAGAATTCACAAAACCTGTTGTTGCTTCAAGGATAATCTTTAAATCTGTTATTAAAAACATTGCACATTAGGTCAGTAACTAATGGCTGAATTGCTGAAACCATATGTTTCTGACACAGGAAATATTTAGAACTGTGTCGTAAATCCATTGAATATTCGACTGTGGCTAATTAGGCAAAGCTATTAAGAGTTTACCTCTTTTTAAAAAACAAACAAACATGCACACTAAAACGATCATAGAGACTGTAGAAATGTGTATTAAAACCTTCTAGTATGTCTGAGCCAAATACTCCAGAGCCACCTAAACTTTGCATCATTTGTGAGCTAGCAGTTCATGTGTACAAACCCCAATATTTGTGCATGCAAATGCTTATTTGTAGAGCCCTGCAAATCCGTGGATATCCACTTCATATGTGTGGATAAGGATGCGGCTGTAATGTTTACCATCTTTGCAGATCAGGTGTGGATCTAAATTTTTGTATCCGCACAGGGCTCTAACAATGAGCTAGGGTACTAGTGTGGGTGTGGATGCAGATACATATAAAAGGTGGAGTGCGGATCGTGGGTCTGATCCAAGTTAATTATCTTGGATGCGGATGCAAATTTTTGTATCCGTGTAGGGCTCTCTGCTTATTTGTGCTCCCAAATGGACACTTAAAGTGGTCATTCTTCTGCTTGGACACACTGACCGGTTTATTCATGTTAACTGAAGTATGTGAATACTTTGCCGATTCACTTCAGGAGGCTTCTTTGACAATAACATTCATACCAAAATTAAATCTGGTATATCTTGCCCATATGTGGGAAAAGAGACAGTAGAATTGATGAGTATTGCTTTGGGCTCCTCAGAACCCAGAGAAGTAATGTTCAGTAGGTCCCCCACAGCTGGCACCAAAGAAAGGTATTTGCAGAGTAGGGGATCAGGCCCTAGGAATTCCCTAAGATATTTGGATAATCAGGATGTATTTGTTTCTGTCTGCCCCATCTAAAGTCTTTAACATTACAACTGAGAGCTGGTTGGGTTACTAACTTGAAGTCTAATCAATATTTACCAGTAAAAGCTGGTTTAGAAAGGAAAACTGACCTGGCAAATATTGATATAGAGTGTGTGTGTATATATGTGTGTGTGTGTATGTATATATGTGTGTGTGTGTGTGTATGTGTATATATTATATCAAAGATGTTTGTACCACTCCTGATTTTTCACAAAATTACACATCAGTGTATTAACCAATTTTATGCTGGGGATAGCCCAAAATTGACAACTGGAAGTGAGCAGATAGCTTCCTTTGAAAATCTTGTTTGTAATATTCAGCAAGGGGAGAGTTGTCTTTGCATTTATTTTCCAGGTAACCGCATGAATTATGTGTTTTATATTCCTGCCCATGTAGAAATAAGCCCAAGTTATGACACGCAATCGTGATCTGGCTTCAAACTTTTCCAAAGCTCAAGAAGGTTTTCTGCTGGTTGCTCTTGAGTCAGGACCATCTCTAAGTATATTGTTGCTTATTTATTGAATGTTGTGAAGTTGTACCAAGCATATAAAGCCTGCCAGACAAACAAATGTCCTATATCCTCTTACTAGTACCAATCGAGCAACTTTTTTTTTTTCTTTGAGCCAGAAGCCAGTTGATACTTGGAACAACTTGATTCTGGAGGATAAGGAAATAAATACGGCTCTCTTCAATTTTTGATCTGATACACTGAAACTAGTGGTCAGATTTCCACTCTGTTTCCATGGGCAACAGCTGAAAAAGCTCATATGAATAAAAGAGGATAGAGAAGAGAAATGCAAAATCCTGTATGAACAACTGAGTGCTGTCTGAAATCAGATATTGGGTGTTCATTGCACTACAGTGTAGTCAGTGAAAGCCAGACAGAACAGAATGATTAGACATTCATGGCTGCCACTGTCCTATTGATTAGGAAATAGATGTACTTTTTGGGTATCATTTACAGTATGTACACTGGGTGCCATTTAAAACATGAATATTCATCACCCAGAGTAGTTACATTTATTGTAGTTATCCTATTAAGTCAACAACCGTGGTGTGGTAAATATCTGTGTTTCACGTAAATGATATACTTAACTTCTGAAAATCAGGTTTATTCCCAATCAGTATATGACAGATGTAATTATTAAAACAACGAGGAGTGTAAATGGTGAATTCTCTGTAACTTGAAATCTGAGTCTGGTGGCACCTTAAAGACTAACAAATTTATTTGGGCATAAGCTTTTGTGGGTAAAAAACCCACTTCTTTGGATGCATGGAGTGAAAATTACAGATGCAGGCATTATTATACTGATCTGTAATTTTCACTCCATGCATCTGAAGAAGTGGGTTTTTTACCCACGTAAGCTTATGCCCAGATTTGTTAGTTTTTAAGGTGCCACCGGACTCCTCGTTTTTGTGGATACAGACTAACGTGGCTACCCCTCTCGTAATTATTAAAGCACATTTGCATCTTCTGGATGGCACTGGAATTACAAAACAAAATCCTAATTTCTAAAAGATAAATCTAAAGTCATTTTTAGTCTTTCTGTATATTAATTACAGTTGCTGGACTGACCTGATAATTAAGAAATCAAATCAGCCATAGTTGATAACTTTATGGAGAGGATGGTACAATGGGACTGCCTACAATGGCATGTGGCCCATTGGCAGGATTTAAATTTTGAGAGATTATTTTCCGGAGTGCTCCCACCCCACCCCACACCTGAAGCTCCGGGCTTCAGCTGTGGGGTGCAGAGACTTGTTGTGTCAGCCCCGCAGGTTTGAAAATATTTACCGGAGCTCTGCTGTGGTGGGCTCCAGCTGAATTTAAGCCCTGCCCATCGGTAATGGCCAATAACAAAAATCCCCAATGGTCAGAGATGGGATACTAGCTGGGGAGGGCTCTGAGTTACTATAGAGAATTCTTTCCCAGGTATCCGCCTGGTGGGTCTTGCCCACATGCTCAGGGTCTAACTGATTGCCATATTTGGGGTCGAGAAGGAATTTTCCCCCAAGTCAGATTGGCTGAAACCCTAGAGGTTTTTCTCCTTCCTCTGCAGCATGGGTCACGGGTCACTTGTAGGTTTAAACTAGTGTAAATGGTGAATTCTCTGTAACTTGAAATCTTCAAACCATGATTTATGGATTTCAGTAACTCAGCCAGAGGTTAAGGGTCTATTACAGGAGTGGGTGGGGGAGGTTCTGTGACCCATAAAGTGCAGGAGGTCAGACTAGATGATCATGATGGTCCCTTCTGACCTTAAAGTCTATGAGTTAGTATTTTCAAAGCTAAGGCTCAAACTCCCCTCAATTTTAATTATTATTGAGAGTTGTGATTCTAAATCCTTCACTTGACTTTGAAAATTTAGCACATCTGTGTGTATATTACTTGCATTAACATTGTGTGTTCAATTATAGACATTTCTGTGATCCTCCCGACCAGCTCATGAGCATTTAACGAGTTATTCCCAACATCATAATTATTATTATCCCATTTTACAGACAGGTCAACTGAGACACAAACAGATTATATGGTTGTCCAAGGTCACACAGGAAGTTTGTGGCACAGCTGAGAATAGAATCCAGATCGCCGACTTCAAGTTCTATACCTTTAATTAGAAAGCCCATCTTTCTGCCATCAATGTAATGTGTGACATGCAGGTGACCTTGATAAAGGTATGTCTCTTACAAGGCAGCAACATTAAAATTTACCGAAGCTTCAGTGTATGTAGCTATTTTTTGTCTTATTTTCTTACAAAATGCTGGTGTCATGTCTTTTAGAATCCACCTCAGAACGAGCTTGCACTGTAGATGATTTTTAGATGTGAATGGTAAATTTTGTTAAAATGTTTGAGTATATAATGTCTCTTCAGGTTCAATCCATCTCCATCTCTGCTCATAAGTACTCTGAGTGAAATCCTGTTGAAGTCAATAGGAGTTTTACTATTGACTTAAATGGATTTGACACTGGATGACATAGCATGTACAAAAAGACAAATACCTGATAGACATGCTACTTCCTCACACTCCACAGAGACCGCCTTGTGCTGTTTATTTTTCACATGTGTATGGTGAATGGAAAATACAACCATTCTGATCTGATAGTATTTTGCTAGGTCTGGGCAAAACTTGGAATTTCTGTTGTATGGAAAATTCCAATATTTTGAAATCTGTTTCCATTCCAAATTGAAACAAAATGTTCTAAATTTCTTGCAAAACAAATTTTTTGACAATTTCATTTCAACTCAACTGAAACATTTTCTTCCAATTTTGACTTTTTAAAATTTTATATACACCTCTACCCCGATATAACGCGACTGAATATAACGCGGTAAAGCACTGCTCCGGGGGGGCTGTGCACTCTGGTGGATCAAAGCAAGTTCGATATAACGCAGTTTCACCTATAACGCGGTAAGATTTTTTGGCTCCCGAGGACAGCGTTATATCTGGGTAGAGGTGTATTATAATAACTTCAGAACAAAAAATCAGAACATTCCATTTCAATAATGTCAAAATGGAGCATTTGGACCTTTGAAAAAGCCCATTTTCAATTTTTTTCCTTAAAAAAAGAAAAAAAAAGTCTGAGAACATGTCAATACTGAAAGATTTGATGTCTAAAAATTGACATTTTCTGATGACAAAAAATGTTCTGTCAGAAAAATTTCAATTTGCTCAAGTTTTTGCTGAAATATGATTAGCTATGTAAAATGCAAGCAGTAGAGAGTCAAGCCCTGTTTATTTTAATGCTAGTTTCACATACTCATGCTAGCCACATACAGATATGTACCCTGAGTTTCCGCACAGTTTCTTCTGAATTGTTCTATTGGAGGGTGGTGGAGGGAATTGGGTTTGTTCCTCTCTCAGGAACAGTCTGGCATCCATCCTTTTATGTGTACATACCTTGGAAAAACTCAGAAGGCAGAGAACCAGCTTTCTTGGCTCCTACCTTCTCATGGCTTCCTGGTGATTGTAAAGACATCATGGATGGTTACATTTTCCCACTTTATCCCAAACTTTAAAAAATAGGGGAAAAAACCTCAGCACTCTGCAGTGGTGACAAGAGTTGAAGGGGAGAGAGTATGGAAAGGGCCTTCTCTCCAACATCCTCTTCCACTGAAACTCCAGTGCCAAGATCATCTTGGCTTCTTGCTGCTCTATGAAGGTTGCCCCGCCAATTCTTGAATCTTTGCACTGTCTTCTCTCCCTCTGCATCAAATTCAAGCTTCTCCTCTTCATTTTCAAATTCACCCAGGAGTGAAATCCTGACTCTGTGAAAGTCAATAGCCAAAATCCCACTGACTTCAGTGGGGCCAGGATTTCACCACTTAGCCCTGTCCCTACCTATACTTCTCCTATGCTCATTCTGCTTGGTACATTCCACCCAATGCCTCTCTCCTTTTTGCTCCCTTTGTTTTCTGCCACTCTAATCTTAGCACCTTCTTTCAAATCAGGCCTTACACTTGGATTACCCTCCCAATTCATAAATGCCAACCATCTTCCTCTCCTTATTCCAAAAGTAAAAACTCACCTGAACCATGACTCATTCCAATTATAATGACCATATGTCACTGGTCTTTACTGAGGCTGTATTGTTTTGTACTCAGACCTCCTAGAGGCACAGGTGTATCTGCTTTTTGCTGCTGGAACCTGTTTTGGATTTTGCATAGTTCAGCATTTGCACAGTGCCTTGTACAACCATAGTGCTTACGCTGCTTTCCCTGCTTACACAGCAGTTTATCTGTATAAATGGGTTTTTTATCTGGCCAGATCAGTGCAGTTGCTATGCACGAAGTTTTGCCCAAGGCATTCTCGATATTACAACCACATTAACTTTATGATTAAAAAAATGAACTAGATAGATGGCTGACCTCTGAAGGCTTGTTAATTAACACTGTTTGTCACAGTGGCTCTCTTCAGTAATGAGTCTCTGCGTGACTCTCAAGTCAAGGATACTACTCCTTTGTTCTGACATTGATCTGTGCTTTGTCTATTTTTTTTTTCATTTGTTTTAATTACACGTTAACATTCATTTGCTCTTCTTTGTGATAAAGTAAACATTTGATTCCTGTGAAGTTTAAATAAAATGTCCCCATTCATCCCATGAGAGGTACCAAATGTGTACGTGTTGTGTGAAGTAGGGAAAAGACAAGACCTTTGATCATCGGTCTGAAAATAATAATATTTGAACGCTTTGAGACCTCTATCCCCTCACTCCCGCTCATCACCATTGCACATAAATCCAAAAGCAAAGTCCCTAGTGGACTTCATGGAGTCTCTGGCACTTTCCCTTTTTGGGGTCCAAATTAGAGCTGGGAAAATATTTTTGGTGAATAAAAAGGTAATCTAAAATGCATTTTTCAGCAAACTGAAACTATTTGTGAATTTGACACCAATTTGCAGAACAGATACAGCCAAAAACATTTTTTAGGCTGAGGCACCGTTTACAAAGGGGCTAGTGGAGGAGGAGATGCTGTCTCCCTTAAAGCCTTAGCCCAGTGGTTGGAGCAGTCAGCTGGAGGGGACAGACCTGGGGTCACTTCCTCCTTTTGATGTGGAGAATACACATGAACTTAGATCTCCCATATTGCAGAAGAATTTGTCTAAGTTAGAGTAGTCTGGGGTGGGTCTTGCTCAGTCTTTCCTATTGAAGCTCTTTATATAAAGGAAAATAGTCATTTGGCCAAAGAGAGAATGACACTATAGCCCAGTCGGGAACTCACCTGGGAGCTGAGGCCCAAGTTTACATATGTGTGCCAATGATTGGTTATTTATATGCAGTGGAACTGCTTCAACCAGTGAGATTGAGAGAGAACCCACTCTGAACTATCAATAGCTTAATGTTTAAAAATTCCAAAAAATTACAGCAAATCAAAACAGTCCGTTTAAGGTGAATGGAATTAAATATTTTGTTGTGCTTTAAATGTTTTGTTTCTGTGTGTTTTCAAAGGGCTAGATTTGCAAAACAGCCAGAATAGAAGGAGGTAGGGATGGGTCCCTTTATAAGATTTAGTCAGGCCGTTCCCCTGCAGTGTGAGGGACCCATTTAAAATCCCTTCTCCACATTAGGGAGAGGGTGGAATTGAACCTGGGCTTCTTACATCCCAGCTAAGTGTCCTAACAACTCGCCTAAAGCTTATAAGGGAAGTCTACTGACACCATTGATACCACCTACTCTCGCCTTTGTACAAATCTAGCACTTTGAAAAACATCCCAAACCAAAATGTTTTGGCTGGAGTGAAAACATTTACCCAATACTGACTTTTTCTAGTTGGTTGAAATTTTTTGGAATTTTCTGATTTGATTCAACTTGAACAGATTTATTTTTTTTCCAGAACCACTGGTGAACCAAAACATCAATTATCTGTCAAACTCTAGAATTTTTATTTGTTTTGGTGGTTTTGTTTATATTACTAAATTCCTCTATTTTCCTTTCTTTTCTTTGTTTGGTTGGCTGGTAGTGGTTCAGAAGTAGATGGTCAGTATGATTCTTATGAAAAGATTGTTGTTGTTGTTTTTTAGAAGAGGGAAAATCCTGAGAGGAAAGGCACAAAATGTCAGTACAATATCCTAATCAGAACATTGTAGTTAAAATTGACTTTGCCAAAGAAAACTGAGCCGGAGACTCTTAAATAGTACTGAATGTGTCCTGTCTCCTCCACAGAGCTGGTGCAATTAATAATTTTGGAAGACTAGGACTTCAATTTTCTCTAAACCCCATTGTGGGTACATTTAGGTTTGTCATCACACACTTGCCAATCATTCAATTGCAGTTTATTGGCTCTTGGGCTTCTAGCTTATATTATTAGTTTTCATGCTCTTTAGAGATGTTATTGCAGCATAAATCAGTTCACTTCCGTGAGTAAGATTTTTTTCCCCTTTCTTAAAGTCGTGCTTACAATGCTGCCTTCTTATTTTGATCAAGCCTATCCCTGTCACTTTGAAATACAATGTGACACTGATCTTGGCATTCACATTACCACCTGGGGGAGGCTGGGGAGGGATATATAGGACCTTTCTGTGATGTGCTTGCACATACCCCATACTAAGATTGGCGAGGAAGGGTTAACAGTCTAAAAGAAAACCATGCAGAGGCCTGCCCCATCCTGTTCTCTGGAAATGAAGAATCTTCCACCTGAGTCCTTTAACACCATCTTCTTTGCATCTTTGCCCTACAGATGTGTCCATGAGGAAGGGCTTACTCTTTCTTCTTGGTCCAGGGAAGAAACCAGCCAGCAAGCTTCCAGGCCAAGCAGATGTTGGGAAAGTGACAGCCTATCTTGCCCAGAAGGGCAATGCTGCTGCTCACCAAAGCCCCTGAGTTAAGGGCAGTATAATTCTTTTTTCCGTTTTCTCTTGGTTGAATCAAGCTATCCTTTGTTTGGCATTTTGCTGCCTTGTTGGACCAGACTGATTAAAACTTGAATCTTCATATGTGGCCAGGGTGAGGAAATCCTCTGCTTGGAGAGATGTAACCTTTAAATGAGCCAGATGTGGTATTTCCCCTCTTGCGGGTACCTTTACAGTATGACCCTGGGCCACACCCATCTATTCATGTTGTATCTCTTATGGCAATAGTAGTGTAATGTCAGGAACAATGTCTGAATTAGCACAGATTTTAGGAAATAAAACTTAGGACCATACTCTGCTAAAATGCAGGTGTTTGCTAAGCTAGCATGACCTGTCCAATAGACATGTGCAAGTGAGTGAGCATGACACCATCTGAAGGAAAGCAGTATCCAAACCCACTAGCCAGTACATCACGTACAAATTCAAATTTAAGATAGTTGCAGAGTATGTGGGTACCTAGGAATTCAGGTCCCATGTCAGTTGCCAATCTGAACAATTCAAGGCTATCATCAGTCACCAGATGTTCTTTTCCTTTTTTTTATCTATTCTAAATGAGACCATTGAAACAGCTCTTCCCCTTTTTTCAAATTTCTTTTTCTATTGACTATTTCTTGTTTTCATCAGATCTTTTCCTTGCACCTTCCAGCTGTCAGCTGACTGTTTATTTATAGAAACACATTCTCTAAGAAGGCAGTATGAATTCCAAAACCAACCTTTCAAATCAGGATCCACACCCATGATGTCTCAGGAACAGAATCATTGATCTTCAGTTTCAGAACTGAGATTTTTCCCCCCATATGAGTGAAGAGCTTCGCTAGCTGGAATTGTTACACGTATGAGAAGTTCTGATGGATATTGCACTAGAAGTCACAAGTGCCATTCAGATAGGCTGGAATATCATGGAAAAATAATATTCTTTGGTCCTGAAGAACTGGGGTTGTAGGCAGGCTATTTTGTACCCTGTGCCACGCAGTTGCCCACAGCAGCATTTTAACTTGAGGGCTCCTGCTCCTGGGGTGAGGAAGAGAGAGAGGAGGAATGAGGAAAGGCAGGTAATGTTGATGGTCCCTGCCTGTGATGATGATGGGGAATGCACCTCTGCTGCCTTCTGTGGAATTAGAAAAGGGGGGCATAGCAGATAGGAATGAGGAAATTTGCTTGTCTCTTGGGGAGACCTAGCTGGTGTGGCTTCCCTGTCTTTCCACATCTCAGAGCCACCCCAACTTTTATGGTAACTCTGAATTTGTGCAAGAGCTGAAATGGGTCTGATATTTGCAGAAAGTTGTTTCCATTCAACTCTCATATAATGGTGATTGGAGCCTGGACTGTCTGTCCTACCACCTCAAGCAAGGCAAAATATTGTGCAGACCCTGAAGTTAAGAGTAAAAAAAGTAAAGGATTTAAAAAAACTTGAAGTGTGTTGATTTGTTTTGCATTTTCTAGCTGTTGTCAGCAATGCAGTCTTAGGATTTTATTCATCTCCACTTTCACAAACTGTAAAGCCCCGTGCTAACAGAGCAGATGCAACCTGGAGATGGTGGTGATAGTTGGGAAGTGTTTCACCAGGGAGGCAGCTTTAAATTGTGGCTGGGATTCCCCTAGCAGTTCTGCTAGAAGCTTCTTCTGCCTGGAAGATCCATTGATTTAGCAGATCTTCCAGGTGGTCTGGTTATGACCCCACTATGGCCAGTAACACCCATTGATTGAGGTGGCACTGGCTAGCTTTAGGCCCTTAAGTGCAGTGGGGATAGGAGAAGATGATACTTGTAACATCCCTTGTGGTGTAAAGTTCAGTTGCAGCGGCTCCATGCTCTGGGTTACATCGTCAGAAGCCAATGTTAGCGAGGGCAGATTAAGTCCCATAAGTTTCTCCCTTCCCTTCCCCAAACAGGATAGGTATTTCCAGAGGTGCATGGTATTAGTAATACTTTGCATTTATCTCATGTCTGAAACTGATCTCTATTTACTTTGTAGACTTTGATCAATTATGATATTGATTGTATTTAAGGAGCCAGCCTTCTCATTTTACACCCAGTCTTCTTCCTGATTAGATAAAACTGAGTTTTTAGTGGGGTCAGTACTTTAATCCATTTCCATGAAACCTGATATGTAGAAGTTAATGTATAATAAAATTACCCTCTTGTGTTTCAATGTCATAGCCTTGAGTAATAGAGTAGCTTTAACAAAGAGGAAGTAAAATAATATATGGTAAACACAGGGTAATGCATCAGGAAGGAAAATACAAAGTAGGGGGGAAGTTCTTGGTGTCCTTGAGAGTTGCACAAGCAGGATGAAGGCAAAATGAGATGTAGAATGTGTACTGCAGAGGAAATTTTTGTCCTAGTTTTAGTTGCTCAGCTTGAATTGAAAATTTTGGCCTACAGGAATTGTAACAGAAATATGGAAAGAAAAGCTCAAAGGATCTGATCCATCTCCATTATGTACCATACACCTTCAGTGCTATGCTTTCTAGCTCAGATCTGTATGCAGCATGTCAGGGTTTTTTTCCCTTCTCTTAATTTCTACTTTTAGCATCAGATCTAGTAGGCAAATTTTTCAACATGCCTGCATTCCTGAAAACACATTATTCTGAGTCCTGGGATCAGATCCTCAACTGGCATAAATTTTCATAGCTTCATTGAGGTCAGTGGACCTACACTAATTTATATCAGCTGAGGACCTGGCCCCTGAAATACTTAAAATGCTTTCAAAATAGAAGGGACATATTGTAGCAATTGATGCAAGTGCTTGAGCTAATCTTGTCTAGTTTTACCCTGCCCTGAAATTGGAATTTACATGAATTATACAAAGTTTCAGCAGCTACTGTCATCTTTGGGAAAGCCTGAATAGTCTTCCTGCATATAATTACATTTTAATCCTCTAGCGTTTGTTTCCCATTCTGCTACTGTCTGGCACCTATTGTCTTTTTGTTGCTGGAGTGTTCTTTTTAATATGTATCAACTGTGGGCTCAGGGAGACACAGTTGCTAAGACATGGCACTTTTAACACTTGCATCTTTCCAGAGGCATAGCAAGACAAAGTGACAGTGGCTGGTCACCAGTTGATAGGGTTCCAAAAAGATCATTCAACAAGCACATACTGTAAAAATGGAAATACTTAACCAAGAAAATGGAAAAGGAACACAAGCCTTTTTAAAGTTAAATTCTTAAATTTCTTTTTGCATCTTTGATTAAAAATAAGTGCATCTTTAGTTCCCATTTTTCTCCCAAAATGTTTCATTATACAAAACAACCTAAAATGTGCCTAAGTCTCTGGGGGGAACTTATCTGCTGTGTAATCTGCCAAATTTTCAAAAGTGGCTTTTCAATTGGTCTGCAAAACTGCAACTGACACTGCAAAACCTCAACATTTCTGTATTTATGAAGCTGCAGACCTCATATCTGTTTGTGGATGACACCAAGCTGGCGGGGAAGTAGATAGGGTCCAGAGGGACCTAGACAAATTAGAGGATTGGGCCAAAAGAAATCTGATGAGGTTCAACAAGGACAAGTGCTGAGTCCTCCACTTAGGACAGAAGAATCCCATGCACTGCCAGAGGCTCGGAACCGACTGGCTAAGCGGCAGTTCTGCAGAAAAGGACCTGGGGATTACAGTGGACGAGAAGCTGGATATGAGTCAACAGTGTGCCCTTGTTGCCAAGAAGGCTAACGGCATATTGGGCTGCATCAGTAGGAGCATTGCCAGCAGATCGAGGGAAGTGATTATTCCCCTCTATGCGGCACTGGTGAGGCCACATCTGGAGTATTGTGTCCAGTTTTGCCCCCCCCCCCACTACAGAAAGGATGTGGACAAATTGGAGATAGTCCAGGGGAGGGCAACGAAAATGAATAGGGTGCTGGGGCCCATGACTTACGAGGAGAGGCTGCGGAAACTGGGCTTATTTAGTCTGCAGAAGAGAAGAGTGAGGGTGGATTTGATAACAGCCTTCAACTACCTGAAATGGGGGGGGGAGGGGTTCCAAAGAGGATGGAGCTCGGCTGTTCTCAGTGGTGCAGATGACAGAACAAGCAGCAATGGTCTCAAGTTGCAGTGGGGGAGGTCTCGGTTGGATATTAGGAAAAACGATTTCACTAGGAGGGTGGTGAAGCACTGGAATGGGTTACCTGCAGGGTGGTGGTGTGAAATCTCTATCCTTAGAGGTTTTTAAGGCCCAGCTTGACAAAGCCCTGGCTGGGATGATTTAGTTGGGGTTGGTCCTGCTTTGAGCAGAGGGTTGGACTAGATGAACTCCTGAGGTCTGTTCCAACCCTAATCTTCTATGATTGATTCTATGATCTGTGCGTACAAACAGCCCTTTGCATGTGCAAATCTGGTACTGTTGTAGATGTATGCAATTTCTGCACACAAAGTGATTGCAAATGCAGGTTCTGTAGGTACTAGTGAAAATGTGGTCCTACTTTGAAATAGAATATGACCTTCAGATGATACTACAGGCTGTGGCAGGAAATTATAAATGAAATCTGCATAAAATCTCCCTTAACTGTTCAACTTGTCCTGTTGCTTGGCTTTAGGATGCCTAATTCTTCCTTGCAGGTGGGTAGGTTCTTCTAAAAACCTCCTTTCCTGCACTGCCTCTGGATCATCTTCCAGCCTTCTTCCTTGCCAAGGTGTACCTCTGCCCACATTCTGCTCCAGTGCTGATCCATCAATTACTTTGAACCTCACAGTTCACACAAGCTGCCTCCAGTGGCTATTGTCCCAGTTGAGGGCAACTGAACCTGTATTCCCTTTCTGTGGTCCAGGAAGGGCACCCATTCCCAGACTTCCAGCTCCCCAACTGTCACCTCTTGTGGGCAGAGACCCATGTGTCTCGCTCTCTGCTTCATGGGGTTTTTCCAGGCTGCGCAGTTCTCTGACTATACTGTGAATCCCTGGAGCATTACAGACTGACTCTGCCTGCCAGTTCTCAGAGGCCATAAACAGTGTAATTATCACACAGTTGAGTTAAATTATCATACAGTCCCCTCTAAGCAAGAACCTCCATTCTTAAGATAAAGGGGTTACAGAGCAAACATACTAAAAACAATAAAGGAACCTACATGCATTCTAATAAGCCAAACCAAGATCATCTACTGACTCAGTCAAGGGCTCTGGCAGGTGAACAGTTCTTCAAACCTCACTCGGGGTTTTCTGTGGTCTCAAATTCATAACAGCTATTGGCTCAGAACCAGCACACCCATGAATCTGAGAGTAACTCTTCTATCTTTGTTTCAAAGAATCCGTTGAAGCCCAAGGTTTATATTAGTCACATCTCCTAGAGAAGTTTCATACAATCCACAATAACCCATGAACACTTGTGCATTTTTAATACAATGAGCTCATGTGTGGCAGGTGAAGCTTCTATTGGGGGAGGCTAGCCCCGTGCCCCGCCTCTTCTGGCTGAGGCCACGTCCCTGCTCTCAGCTGGCAGGGGGGCTGAGAGCTTGGTTGGGGCCACGGCTGGGGGAGAGGCTGAGAGCTTGGACCTGGCCGGGGTTGAGCTCTCCGCCTCGGCTGCGGCCGCGCTGGAGCTCTGAGTCGGGTCCCCCTCGCATTCTGCCCCTTCCACCCATGGCCCCATCGATGGCCCCACCCTTTACCCTGCAGCCCCGCCTCCATTCTGCCTCCACTCAGCCTCTTTCCCCAAGGCCCTGTCCCCCCCGCTTGCTCCTCTCCCCCCCTCCCTCCCACTGCGGCCCTGAGACTGGAAAAGCTCTGTGCCCCTGCCGCAGCCTTGGGCCCACGGTGGGGAGCAAGAGGTCGTCCAGCTCTGGGGCTGTGGTGGTGGGAGATTATTCTGCGGACCCAAATCTGCCACTGCCCCCAAGGTGGCATGAGTTCTGGGGAGGCTTAGGCTTCCTCAGCCACCATTATGCACCGCCCATGAGTGAGCTTCTAAAATACTTAGCCTTTTTTGAATTACGTTTAACTTAAGGTTTGTTCAGGATATTGCAGGGAACTCCACCTATTGCCAATCACCTTTGGTGTTTTTATATTTCTCATCACCAGATCTCTGACTGCTACTCAGTTCTGTCTGCATGCTGCTTCCACTGTACAATACCACTCCTATTGCACTGCCATTTAAGCAGTTGACTGAGTGAATAAACTAGTGACATCCAGCATCACAACTAGTTATAGCGGCAGTTACTCAAGAGAGCATACACAACTGCACTGGGATGCTTCAAACACCGGGAAGACTTGATCTCTTTTAAGAAGCAATAAGGGAAACTTCAGAAGGCTCGAGGCTCAGTCAGAAGTCTTGGTGCTTGGTGCCTGACTCTCTCAAATCTGCAATATTGGGCTGGAACCATGCAAAGAGAGTCATTGTGGTGAGTTTTCTGCTTTCTTGCTGTTTGGCAGGCCGGCAGTAGTATACCATAAGTATAGCCTTTCTTGTATTTTGGCAAATCTACTTCTGAATCCAGCCAGAATCAAAAATTATAGAGACCCATGAATATGTGGGGTCAAAGGGAGTTTTTAAGCCTCTTCCCCTGCAATAAACTCTATCCATACTTAACACTTTATTAAACTATCTTGATTTATGAATTCCAAGCACAGGAGGGACCATTGTGATAATCCATTTTGATTTCTTCTATAGCACAGGCCATAGGAATTTCCCAAAATAATTCCTAGAGCATATCTTTGTAGAACAACATTCAATCTTGATTTAAAAATGGTCAGTAATGGAGAAGTCACCAGAACCCTTAGTAAGTTGTTCCAATTGTTAATTACTCACCGTTAAAATTTTTACACCTTATTTCCAGTCTGAATTGGTCTAGCTTCAAATTCCAGCCATTGGATCATGTTATACCTTTCTCTGCTAGATTGAAGCGCCCATTAAATATTTGTTCCCCATGTAGGTATTCATAAAATGTAATCCAGTCACCTCTTAACCTTTTTGTTTAGCTAAATAGATAGACTCAAGGAGCTCAATCACTTGAAGCTATGTTTTGTAATCCTTTAATCATTCTTGTGGCTCTTCTCTGAACCCTTTCCAAAATATCCACATCCTTCTTGAATTGTGGGCACCATAACTGGACACATTATTCTAGCAGTGGTCCCACCAGTGCCAAATACAGAAGTAAAATAACCTCTCTGCTCCTATTCGAGATCCTCTAGTTTACACATCTAAGGGTCGCATTAGCCCCTTTGGCTACAGCATCACACTGGGAGCTCATGTTCAGCTAATAATCTAGCATGATTCCCAAATCTTTTTCAGAGTCACTGCTTCCCAGGTTTGGGTCCCCGATCCTGCAAGTATGGCCTACATTCTTTGTTCCCAGATTTATACATTTACTAAAGGATGCTAAAGGAGTTGACGGATGTGATTGCCATTATCGTTGAAAACTCATGGCAATCGGGGGGAGGTCCCGGATGACTGGAAAAAGGCTAATGTAGTGCACATCTTTAAAAAAGGGAAGAAGGAGGATCCGGGGAACTACAGCCAGTCAGCCTCACCTCAGTCACTGAAAAAATCATGGAGCAGGTCCTCAAAGAATCCATTTTGAAGCACTTAGAGGAGAGGACAGTGTTCAGGAACAGGCAGCATGGATTCACCAAGGCAAGTCATGCCTGACTAACCTAATTGCCTTCTATGATGAGATAACTGGCTCTGTGGATGAGGGGAAAGCAGTGGACGTGTTATTCCTTGACTTTAGCAAAGCTTTTGATATGGTCTCGCACAGTATTCTTGCCAGCAAGTTAAAGAAGTATGGGCTGGATGAATGGACTATAAGGTGGATAGAAAGCTGGCTAGATCGTCGGGCTCAACGGGTAGTGATCAATGGCTCCATGTCTAGTTGGCAGCCGGTATCAAGCGGAGTGCCCCAATGGTCGGTCCTGGGGCCATTTTTGTTCAATATCATCATTAATGATCTGGAGGATGGCATGGATTGTACCCTCAGCAAGTTTGCAGATGACACTAAACTGGGAGGAGTGGTAGATATGCTGGAGGGTAGGGATAGGATACAGCCTGTTCAGGGCAACTGCACTTGTATTTCCCTTCTGTGGTCCAGCAAGGGCACCCGCTGTATGGTTTGAGCTCCCCAGCAGTTGCCTCACTTGGGTGGAGACGCGTGTGTTTTTCTCTCCCTTCTGACCAGGGTATTTCCAGGGTGCACGGTCTCCTGACTATCCTGTGACATCCCCAGCAAAAGACAGGCTACCTATGCCAGCCTCTTTTGCTAACAGTGTAATTTCCACTGTTACAAGTTACCACACAGTTCTTTCTAAGCAAGCACATTTGTTTTTAAGATCTAAAGCATTACAGAGAGAAACCTATTAAAAACAATTAAAGAGCATGTACAATGCTAATAAGATTACCAGAGATCACCCCAACTCAAATTTGGACTGTGGCAGGGGAGCAGTCCTTCAAATCTCCACCCGAGGTTTTGGATGGTTTCTCAAAACAAGAAGCCTGATGAGTTTGAGAGTCACTAGGTTTGGTCCTTTTGAAGAGACCATGAATAGTTAATCCACTGTTCAAGGTGCAGCTTCAAAAGTCTGGATTTGGAAGTGGGTCATTTGCTTTCCCCTGACCAAGTATTTCCTGTGAAACCTATCCAATGGTTTATTCTTGTTTTAGCCCTTGGTTTTAAGAGTCCTTTGAAGCTCATATGTGCGATTCCACAATAACACGTAAACCTCTGTATTTTTAATAAGTGAGTTCTGAAGCACCTAAACCTTACTGAAGTGGGGTTAACTTAATTCCATAAGGTTTGTCACACAGTCATAATTGTAAGAACAGAATGTTAACGAAATATGACATAACCACCTCTTTCCTCTCCCACATCAGTCTCTTCATTGCTTGCTACCCACAATGACATTTCTTCTCCTCCTCCTCCTATCTCTCCATTTCCCATTTACTCACTCTTCCCAACTCCTGGACTCACTTGATCCTAGTGTCACCCCTCCCCTCATCCTTTGCCTTGTCACTCTGTCTAGAGTGGCTCACGACCATGAATGCCTACTTCAAGACAGATACCACCACTTTGGGGTATGTTCTATAATTAGATTTTCAAATTAGATAACAAATGTGAACTCCTGGATCGTGATACCCATCTTCCCATGGAGTCACAGAAAGTTCCTTGAGACTCTACACTCTAACTTGCTATCTAGACAGACTGGACTTAGTGATAAATGGTCAGTTATACCAAAAATTACACAATATTCAGTTTTTCCAGTCCCAAGAGACCAGTCACTTACCCCAGATCAATTGGTATCCTAGATCTTACACCAAAAACAATGCCTGGAGCTAGTCCTGTAGTAAACTATCTAAAGGCTTCTTTATTAGGGAAAAAGAAATTAGAGTTATTTTCAGGTTCTCTCATCCAAGGTGCGATAGGGCCATTAACCAATCCTTTGTATTGTGATGTTCCATCTGATTTTGATAGTCCTTCTGAATGGGCGGAAGGATGATTTTCATGCCTGGGTTCATAAGGTCAGTGCATCCATTTTCAACATTATAAAGCAAAACTTAAATATTTTCTTATTGTATGGAATACTGACATTACAAGTGAGATTAATGCATGCAGCAACTTGCAAGCACTTCCTAGAGTCTAAGCTCTAAATACATTATGATAACTTTATTCAAAATAGATATTAATCTTAACATACAGGTTAACTGGTCTGGTCTCCAGCTAGGAATTTTATTCTTAGCTAATGCCTGCAATCTAGGCAAGAGTTGGCACCTGGTTTGCCACCATCACATGCCTCATCCTCACTCTGCTGTAATTCCTTCTGTAAACAATAAAGGCACACTCTTTCTTCCTCATTCAAAAGAAACTTAGGCTTCTGTAGGTGAGTGAGAGGGTTGTTGTTGTTTTTTTTTTTTAAAGTAGCCCTGTGACTAACTATATTTTAAGGAAGGCACTATTCAAACCATTTTGCAACAACTTAGAAACAGTCATTAATATATTTTACATACAGTCATTTGGGAATTTAAGAGCAATCTTTTCTTATTTATGTTCACAGCTGTAACATACAAAAACTTTAAAAATAGCAAATGCAATTATAAAGCAAGCAATTAGCAAATTGGTCCTAAAAATTGGCTGTCACTAAAATAATTAGAATATCACAAACATTTTTTGGTGTTGAATAAGAGGAGAAATTTAAGTTATCATATTTGAAAATAATTATTATATAAATGAATCTGGATTTGGTAGCTATTTGCACTCTTCTTTGGGATTGGTCATTAATAGTATCCTGTCACTTCCTAGTAGCAGGCTTTTGCTGGTATTGGGATGCATAACTTTTTAGAATACATAATAAATTCTTTATGGGTTTATAAGCCATAGAGTGTTCATATGGATGCTGGTATGCACTGTCAACTTCTCAGTAAGTAGCTTAGCAGAAACAGATGTATACTCTTTGCCATTGATGTGAGTTATGGTTGTTCATTGATTTGTATTTGTCCTCTGTATCCACTGACGCAAAAATAATATTTTGAGTCATTTGTATACGTTATTTCATCATGTTTCTGATCTAATATTGAGATTCATTCTCTGTCTAGTTGTGTCAACTTAGGCTGTATGTGAAATACAACATAATTATTATAATGCTTGTTTCAGAAAGGGGATATGTTGCTACAGTGCATGGGCAGATGTGGGATCTCTGTTAGGGGCCTACAGTAGCACCCACTTTATAACACTCTAGAAAAAAATAGTTTAAGCTAGTCTAAACGTGCCCCCTTGTTAATCTAATTTTAAAACAAGACTTGTCAATTATTTCGGACAGGGACTATGATTTACCATATGTCAGTGCATAGTACAGTGGTGCCCCAATTGCAGTTGGTGCCAGTAGGTTATTATAATACATGTAATAACTCTACTCCCTCTTCTATTCTTCATAGGGAGATACTATTTATCTACTAGACAGTATGCAGTAAAAGTTTACTGAATATGTATTTGCACAAGATTATTATGGATACCAATTGCAGACTATAGCCAACAGTTATGTGGAAAATCTATTTTTTCAGTTAAAATATTGTAAGTGGGTACCTTAGATAAGGAGATGAAATCAGAGTGAAGTGTTTGTCAGTGATATATTAAGCTGATTACTCCTCTTTTAAAACACAAATACAATGGTACAAGAGAAGACAAAGTGGTAGCTACTGACTACTACTTGAGGGCCCAGTCAGTTAACGTTTATTAAGAAGCGAAGGAGTTCTACACTTAAAAGGACATGCTCAGTACTAGGATGGAGTGAACAATGGATTTTTCTGTTCACTGTATCTTTTTTAAAAAAAATTGAAAAAAATAATAATTTCAGGTCAATCTGAAACCATCTTTTAAAATGTTCAGATTGAGAAGTTGGAAGACATTCTGTTTGGTTTGTGCGAAACACTTCCTTTCGATTTTGGGCATCTTTGCCCACCTGATTAATAAAAGCAAAAGAAATGGGCACCATTCACAAAAGAGAAGCAATTTCTGTCACCTGTATAGCTCAATAGTTAGGAAACTCACCTGGGACATTGGAGACCCAGGTTTGAATCCCCACTGTGGTGCAGGGATTTGAACCCAAGTCTCCCACTTCCCAGGTGAATGCTCTGCCCACCACTCTAGAAAGTCATTCTTGCTCTCTGTCCCAATGAATATTCAATTACTTATGCAAAGTGAAATAGCTTCAACAGGGGAGAGTGAGAACCCTATGCCAGAAGAGTTAATAGGGTCTGGGCACTCACTTGGGATATAGGAGTCTTGTGTTCAGGTCCCTGCTCCAAAGTTAGGTGTCCCACATCCCAGGTGAGTGCACAAATCAAATCATTGGGGTATGGGTATAGGGAAGGCATCACCACCATTTTATGAGTAGCGCTTAAGTCCCCTTGCAAATCTATCCGAAAAAATGGAAATATTTTGTTTCAGAAATGCCAAATGAACCTTTTTGACATGTCTGAATTCCTTTTCTTGGACTGAAACAAGTTGCCAAATTGATGTGAATTCGCAAAGCATTTCACTTAACCTGAATCTTCATTTTTCAGTGGAAAAATGATTTTAGCCAAAAACCTTTGCTCACCTGTACTCAATACCTTTCTTGATTGGGTTCTTCATGAGCATGAACATACGTAAATTAAACTCAATTTGTGAACATACCATCTGCTCATATACAGGCCAGAAACAATATTATTTTCCATATTGTAAGTAGACGCTTTTATTACATTTCTACATCCTCTTAAGGGTCAGTCACACATTGATACCACATCTCTCCATTCTTCCTTTTGAATCAGAGTTTTTTATTTGACTTGATTCCATGACACTGAAATCGAATAGTTCAACACTGAACTATTCTGACGCTTATCCACATATGGCGCTTATCCACATATATACTCCAAATCAAATGTCGAGTTCTTAATCAATGAGCTACAGTCTTTTGATTGACATCTGATGATAATAAGATTGCTAACAAGCCAAACAACCCCACTGAGTCTGTTCAAGTAGCTGACAGAGCAGTGTGTTGGCAGTATGTTTACACAGATGCGCATAGTTTTCCTAATTTTACTTTTAAAATAATTAATCCTAACCCCTTCTGTCTGCAGCAAACTGCAGAGTTAATGTTCTTTTTTTCATAGTGCCCAGCTCTAAAGCTGTTCTTTACAAAGTCTAGGAAAGTTGTGCCTGAGTGAAGACTGTATATAGTAGTCAGGAATTCATAGAATCATAGAATAGGATTGGAAGAGACCTCAGGAGGTCATCCAGTCCACCACCCTGCTCAATGCAGGACCAACCCCAACTAAATCATCCCACCCAGGGCTTTGTCAAGCCGGGCCTTAAAAACCTCTAAGGATGGAGATTCCACTACCTCTCTAGGTAACCCATTCCAGTGTTTCATCACCCTCCTAGTGAAATAATTTTTTCTAATATCCAACCGAGACCTCCCCACTGCAACTTGATAACATTGCTCCTTATTCTGTCATCTGCCACCACTGAGAACAGCCTAGCTCCATCCTCTTTGGAACCCCTCTTCATGTAGTTAAAGGCTGCTATCAAATCCCCCCCCTCTCACTCTTCTCTTCTGCAGACTAAATAAGCCCAGTTTCCTCAGCCTCTCCTCGTAAGTCATGGGCCCCAGCCCCCTAATCATTTTCATTGCCCTCCACTGGACTCTGCAATTTGTCCACATCCTTTCTGTAGTGGGGGGCCCAAAACTGGACGCAATACTCCAGATGTGGCCTCACCAGTGCCGAATAGAGGGGAATAATCACTTCCCTCGATCTGCTGGCAGTGCTCCTACTAAGGCAGCCCAATATGCCATTAGCCTTCTTGGCAACAAGGACACACTGTTGACTCATATCTAGCTTCTCGTCCACTGTAATCCCCGGGTCCTTTTCTGCAGAACTGCCGCTTAGCCAGTCAGTCCCCAGCCTGTAGCGGTGCATGGGATTCTTCCATCCTAAGTGCAGGACTCTGCACTTGTCCTTGTTGAACCTCATCAGATTTCTTTTGGCCCAATCCTCCAATTTGTCTAGGTCACTTTGTACCCTATCCCTACCCTCCAGCGTATCTACCTCTCCCTCCAGCTTAGTGTCATCCGTGAACTTGCTGAGGGTGCAATCCATCCCATCACCCAGATCATTAATGAAGATGTTGAACAAAACCGGCCCCAGAACTGACCCCCGGGGCACTCCGCTTGATACCAGCTGCCAACTAGACATCGAGCTGTTGATCACTACCTATTGAGCCCAACGATCTAGCCAGCTTTCTGTCCACCTTATAGTCCGTTCATCCAATCCATACTTCTTTAACTTGCTGGCAAGAATACTGTGGTAGAGCATGTCAAAAGCTTTGCTAAAGTCAAGGTATATCACATCCCATTTTTAAAGATGGGTACTGTATTTGCCATTTTCCAATCGTCCAGGACCTCCCCCAATCACCACAAGTTTTGAAAGATAATGGCTAATAGTTCTGCAATCACATCAGCCAACTCCCTCAGCATTCTTGGATGTATTGCATCTGGCCCCAGGGACTTGTGCATGTCCAGGTTTTCTAAATAGTCAGTTACCTGTTCTTTCACCACTGAGGGCTGCTCACCTCCTCCCCATACTGTGCTGACCAGTACAGCATTCTGGGAGCTGACCTTGTCTGTGAAGACGGAGGCAAAAAAAGCATTGAGTACTTCAGCTTTTTCCACATCATCTGTCACTAGGTTGCATTCAGTAAGGGTCCCACACTTTCCCTGACCACCTTCTTGTTGCTAACATACCTATAGAAACCCTTCTTGTTACCCTTCACATCCCTTGCTAGCTGCAACTCCAATTGTGCCTTGGCCTTCCTGATTACACCCCTGAATGCTCTAGCAATATTTTTATACTCCTCCCTAGTCATCTGTGCAAGTTTCCACTTCTTGTAAGCTTCCTTTTTTGTGTTTAAGGTCACCAAAGATTTCATTGTTAAACCAAGTTTGTCGCCTGCCATATTTGCTATTCTTTCTGCACATTGGTATGGTTTATTCCACGTCCTCCATAAGCCTTCTTTAAAATACAGCCAGCTCTCCTGGACACCTTTTCCTCTCATATTAGCCACCCAGGGGATCCTGCCCATCAGTTCCCTGAGGGAGTCAAAGTCAAAATTCAGAATGTTTAAAATGAGCTCTAATTTAAGGAAATAATTGTCTTTTCACTTTGCAAATCAATGGTACATGAGTTTTGGAGGCACTGATATATGGAAGGCCCAGAAGTTTGATTGCAGAGTAAGTAACTTGTCAGCAGTTGCTTTCCAATATTTGTATACCATATCACATTCTCTGTGTATATATATCATATATTTTTGTGTGCTGTGAAAGGTTCCTTATTGAGGAGTTTTGCTTCTGAATGTAATAACTGACACAAATAGAATGCACATGGCAATCACTTACATTTAAAAAAATATTCTTGAGCACTGATTTATTGCAAATGCATTCATCCTTGTAAACCATGATTCTTTTATAAGCTAGGATTGAACTTGTTCTCTGTCTATGGAAGGCTTACTAGTGACAAAACCCAGCACTGCTTTCCAAATATTTTTTTTTTATTCATAGATTCTATATGAAACATTTCAAACAAAGCAGAGAACAGTGGAAAAGCAGCTGTATCTTCTAAATATAATTACATTTTTTAATTTCTTTGGGATTAGAGTGAGTAGAGAAAAATGTAAACAAATGCCTCCTGTATTAAAGGCCATTGGGTGTTCAGTTTCTTAATAGTACTCCACATGATTTACACACACAAAATATTGTTACTTTTTTAGCTTCCGTAATGGTAACTTCACATATGGAACGAAAAAAAAAAAAATATTGGGAGACCAGTGAATGCTGAAAATTATACTTGTTTTCTTAAATGAAACACCTTGGGCCAAATTCATCCTTAATTTCACTGAAGATAGACCAGTAATTAATTACTGGTCTATCTTTTCTAAAGGCAACATTTTTCTCTTTTGTATTACAATGGAATGTGCACTTCCAGATTGCATCCATTATCTCTGGGGACTGTCTTCCTGACATTCAGCTCTGCTACTAAACACTAGAATAATAAATGTTAAATATTCATATAACTAATTTGAATTAGTCTATCATTTTTTGCAGAAGTATGGAAAGCAAGTACATGGTGAGAAAATAACTCATACACTTTTTTAAAAAAGTGAAATGTAACAGGACATCAATCATTCTCAAGACAGGAATAAAATTCTGCAGTTAATATTCAGGCAAAACTCGTCTTCGTTTCAATGGCTTTGGACAGCTAGGTTTGTCCCATGGTGATTAAAAGTGTGAATGCAGATCACTAGACTTTTATGCCTTCATACTCTCTTCAGTCCCAATGCTGACTTTGTAGATTTTTTTCATGGTACATTTTCTTGGTGGATTATTCTGGTCTGAACTTTTTAGAAGCACTGAATGACACCAACTCAATAGTTATTTTCACAAAGTCTCATGACCCCAACAAAGTTAAAAACACATTTGAAAAAAATCACATTTTTTGCACTTGCATATCCTTTAATATATTGTGTTATAAGGTATTTTTCAAAGATAAAGCTGACTGATTTTTATGGAGTTACACCAGAGAGATATTTGGCCCACTGATCTTTATTTAGCATACTAGATATTGACTCCCACCACTTCAATTACTGACTTTGTAACCACAGCAAATCTATAACATTTTATTTCAATTATTTTTAAGGGATATGCAGATTATTTTAGCCAATATTGTCAGCTCTCTGCTATGCAACTATGCGTTCAGTCTGTATTTTCAGGGTTTTTTAAAATTTTCTTTGATTTGCCATTCCACTTGTGTAAAGGCAGGCCAGGTACTGTAGTGTTTTTTAAGGCAGAATTGCTAATATATGGCACTGTGAATGCTCTGGATGCGAGTGAAATGTATGGATATCATAGAAACAAACTGCAAGTATGAGTTTTATTGGCTTTGGCATGTCTGTCCCTTGGAGCTTCAACTAAATAAATGAGTTACTGTTTGCCAGAGGAAGCTGAAACATAAGAAAATGTTCGTAGCCCCTAAAGCCAAACATATGGAGCTTTGGAAAAAATTGAAGTGATCTACTGTACAATATGTTTTGATTCTTATTTCGAAAACCTGGTGTTTGATTATGTAAAGTATAACTTTCCTACTGCCCTTCACAGTTTAAGGGCAATCCTGAGCAGTGTGATGGAAATTTGAATGCTATTTGAGTCTCTTTGTCAGAGGTTCAGAGATAGAAGCACTTGTCCGTATACTGGCTGTTATGTAACAGGACACAGTGGGCCTGATTCTGATCTTGCTCACACTGGTATAAATCAGGAGTAACTCCACTCCTGGAGTTTAAAGGATGCATGTAAAACCAGCATTGGTGAGAGCAGAACTAGCCCCCTGGTACCTTTTTGTTTCAGGGGTGCTGGAACAATTTATATAGTGGGGGTGCTGAGAGCCATTGAACCAAACTGTAAATCCTGAATATGATGGAAACCACTTCAAAACCAGGGAGGTTGAGAGATGGGGAAAGGTTTGTTTTAAGCCACCTGGCATCCTTCTCTCCAGCATAAAGCACAGCTCTGAGCTGCTCTGCCTTACACCAGCTGCCCCAACACCCAAGTACTCTCAACCTAGGAGTCTTGTTGAGTTCTTGGTAGGGTGACCAGACATCCTGTTTTTAAAGGGACAGTCCCGTATTTGAGCTCTCCGGCAGGTGTCCTGACTTTTCCTTAAAAATGGGCAAATTGTCCTGTATTTCCCCTTCCCTCCCCGCATCAGTACTGGCTGTTCTGCTGTTGGCTGGATCCCTACTCACCAGCGGTGAGTGTGGGGGGGTTCAGTGGCTGATGGTGAGGATGGTTGTGTAAGGCTGGTAGTGGGGTGAAGATGTAGCGCGTGGGGCCAGCCGCTCCCGTGCTGGCTCTCAGCCAGCAGGGCCCCACCCCCATTCCATTTCCGACTGGCGATGGCTGATGAGTGCGGGCAGGCATCACGCAGCGGCCAGTTACGTGTCACCTCTGCTGCCCACCCATCAGCCCTTTACGTGCTCCACCTCTCACTGTCCTCTCTCTGCTTTGCCCCTTTGCCTCCTCAACTCTGCTGCTCTTCCATGTCCCCCCGCCAGCGGGGCACATCCCACTCCCAGCGCTATGCGGAGAATCAGCCCCAGTCAGAGCGCTCAGCTCACCAACTGCCTGGCTGAGAGGCTCCTTCCTTCCCCCACTGCCTCTGGATGGGAAGGCATCCCAGGAAAGCCCAAGACCCTCTGTCCTGGGATGCTGACCAGGAGGAGCCGAGCCCTGCATGCGCCAAAGCCCTGCACAGCACTGGCACGGGGAAGCCTCTCTGCCCCTCAGCTAAGCTCTGGAGTGGTGGGGGAGGGAGGAAAGCAGTTTTCAACTTGTTCACGTGCTGAACTTGCAGGCTCCACAGCAGCCAGCCGGTCAGGGGCTTAGCACCCTCTTCACACACACACCCAGCCCTGGGTCCTGCCCCCAGGAGTGTGAGGCTGCTCCGTACCCTAGGCACCCTTCCCTGCTGAGCCATGTCTCTGGCTGGGTTTGCTGAAAACCCTGCGGTCAGGTTCCCTGGGGCCTGGTACACAATACATCCTTAGGACTTAACCCAGCTGCCTCCTGTCCCCCTGGCTACAGTACGGGCAGGAAGGGGTTATGTTGGTGGCCAGCACCAGCCTGGAGGTGTTAACTGCCTTTTGACACTGTGGGGGCAGGAAGGGACAAGTGGACATGGGCCAGGTCATCCCTCCCCATCCCCTCCCCTGTGGTTGGAAGCAGCTCCCATCCCTTCCCTCCCACACAGTGCCGAAAGTCTGCTGCTGGCCACGTTCTGGTGTGAGCCCTGCCAGAAATCTGGGAATGGGGGGGCATGTGACTCTGTATGCTCCCCCACATGTTGCCTCAGGAACATGTGGCACCAGTTACCGGGAGAGGTAGGTCCGTCCTGGGGGCTCAGCCAGGATATGGAGGTCAGGGAGGGTCAGGTCAGTCGGTCACCCCCGTGTGAGAGAGGTGTACGGGAGTGTGTGTGTGTCACCCCTCCCCTTGTGTGTGTGTGTGGGGAGGAATGGGGAGTGTCACCCCTCCCTGTGTGAACCCTAAAGCCTTAAAGATAAGAAAGTAAATAATAAAAATCCAACTACATGGTATTTCTTTTTAAGGGGGGCTCAGTCAACTCGATGTTAATTTGAATGTTTGTACTGCATAGTTCTGATTGATTGCCGTTGAACTCGCTTGAATACGAGTAATTTTAAAGACGTCCTGAATTCAGCATAGGGAAATATGGTCACCCTAGTTCTTGGCTGCATCTGGGTCCCAATTGTAACAGCTCCCAAAGTACATTTTGCCATCTGCATTTGACTAGGTGGTTGCAACCTTTATTTTGGATGTGATCCTCACCATAGTTAACCAGACCTTTGTCATGACTACTGAAAAGCTCTCTCTGTGGGGCTACTGAATCAACCAGAAACCTTTGACTGCTGGTACACCGGACCCTCGCTAGAATGCGGGGACGACGTTAAAATGAAATTATATTTTTGTGACCGAAATTTCAGTACAGGTATATGTAGCTGTGTATTTGCAGGTTATAGCGGGCTAAAGATAGCATCAAAACTCAGAACTGTCGCAAAAAATGAGTCTACAAGATACAGTACTCACCACAGACATCAGTGGAAATTGCGTTTTGAAATGGAAGCGATTTTAATTAATTCGGTTAAATGCTTTGTGTGCTTTGTTTTGATTGTCCACGTTCAGGCGCCATGAACTTCCGTCTTCGCGTATGGAATGCCATAGAGAAACTTCCGTCTTTGCGTATGGAATGCCATAGAGAAATTTATATACACTGTATATATAAATATATATATAGAAATGTTTGTAGCGTTAATTACCTTCACATCCATAAAATATAGAAAACCTTAGAAAATAAACTCCTACTTGAAGGAATAAATGAGGAAAAAAAGTGTTGCTTTATTAGAGTTTTAAAGTAGACATTACAATAAACTAGTCTAGTTTTTCTTAAAGTCGGTAAGTTGCTTTTGCTTCGTGCTGCTTCCGCTTAGCAAACTGCAAAAGACTATGTAGCTGCATAATTTATATAGGCTCAACGTCTTGCGTCTCAAACCATCTCAAAGCAGTCTCTAAGCCGGCTACGGTCGCAGTTGACGTTGGAACGATGTCCACTTCATCTTCCTCTTCTTCCACGGCGAAGGCCAATTCTTCAGCTTCTGGAATGTTGTTTGGTCATACTGCCTGAAGAATTTGGTCATCCGTTAGACTTTCAGCAACGGGATAAAAGTCTTCTGCTTCATTATCGCCTCTTATCCAGGACTCGATATTTTGTGGCAGAACAGTTACCCCGAGCCCAGACAGTTGCTGGGACAGCTCCTGCATCCACTCCATGTCTGTTCTTCCAACTTCCTCCTCTGTAAATCCCTCAAAGTCGAATTCCTTGTCAGACTGTGATCTGCTTTCTTCATTTTCTTCCAGGAGCGGGTGGCCAAACGACACTCTCAGTCCCACCATCCAACAGCGGTTTATCATTTTGGCGCATAATAAATTCCAGGAATTGCCGCCAATGTAAAAAGTCTTTTAAAGTCAACTTCTTCAGAAAATTGGTGACAGACAACTCACTTTCTATCATTTGTCGTACCAAGTTCCGTCGATAGTGCTGCTTAAAAATGGTGAACACTTTGATCAAGCAGCTGGATTTTGTAAGTTGTGTTTTTAGGTAAGTATTCAACCCATATTTTACCGTCACGGGTTGAGTCTTTCGGCCAGAGGATGCGCTGGACAGTTTTCTAGCAAAAGAACGGCCTTTTCTTCTAAGCGTTTTGCCCGCAAATGCTTTTGCACAGAAGGGACAAAATCGGTGAAGAACCATTGTTCAAAAATCTCACTTGTCATCCAGGAATTTTTGGAGTTCTTGTACGAAAATGGCAGGCAATTCACATTTATGTGATGAAAGCACCAAGGCATGCTGCACAATGGTTTTAATGCTTGCCTGTTGCATTCACACAAAACAATAAATAAAGTAAGGCGATCTTTTGCCTGCTTATATCCTTCTTTCTTACGTTCATCTGTTCTGACAGCCAGGGTTTTAACCGGGCACCATTTTATAATAAATTCCTGTTTCGTCTGTATTGTAAACCTGTTCCTCCAAGTAACCCTATGCCTGTAAAATTTCCCTCAGCTTCGCAGGATACGATTGCGTGTTGTCGTCATCAGCGTTTTTCTCCCAAAACTGCAATCTGAGAGATTCCGTGTTTTTTCTGAAATCGCCATAGCCAACCCGAACTCGCCTTAAAATTGCTGAATTAGCCATTAAGTTCCCGGTCTAATTTTTCCGCTTGCATGGCTATAAGCGGACCAGAGATCGGAATGCCTTTCTGCTGTTCTCGCACGTACTGCGTGTACACCGCAGAATCAAGATCGGCATCATTCGCTAAACGGGCTCGTTTTCTTTGAAGGCCATGCTCTTCATCCAGGTTATGCATGTAAGTTCCAAGCTTGTCAGCATTCTTTAGCCATCCACGAAAGGTGGACTTGTTAATGCCAATATCGCGGCTAATCTTTGCCTGGGTTTCGCCATTTCTAAGTCTTTCAATAGTGTCCTATTTCTCCTGAACCAATTTCTCCTTTTGCCCGACATTTTTGACATCTTTCTAAAGATAAATAAATTATTACATTACATTTGTATGGCATTCTAGGCCTACAGCAATCATCTTAGGGACTTGACTAAATTATTTTGGTGATGCAACTACACAAATGCGTGGCAATGATGGTAGAACAAAAAACTCATACATACCTTGGAGAGTTCTGCCTGGGCGAAAATCTTATAGAAATATGATGTCGATGCTTTATAGCTGGCTAACTCGGTAACGTACACAATCGTGGACTCGCTATTTTGTGGCAGAACAGTTACCCCGAGCCCGGACAGCTCCTGCATCCACTCCATGTCTGTTCTTCCAACTTCCTCCTCTGTAAATCCCTCAAAGTCGAATTCCTCGTCAGACTGTGATACAGTATGTGTGTCTTTCCTCCAACGATCTTGTATGAATTATAAGGTAATGAACACCAAGGTCACTTAAATCTCAAAAAAATTGTACTGTACTTAAATTTGGGATCCGTGGCTGCGACCGCGTTATATCCGAATTTGCATTATATAGGCGCGCGTTCTAGCGAGGGTCCGGTGTATTTACTAGTGCTTATTATTTGTCTGTATTGTGTGGCACCTAGAGTCCCCAACCTACTTAAGTGTTTTTGTGCTAGGCACTGTTCAAACCATAGTAAGAGAGAAGTCCCTTCCTGAAAAATGTAAAGACTAAGGGCTCAGTTGTGGCTTTGCTACAATTGTTAGGTAAAGCAGAGCTGAATATCAGGAAGACAGTCCCCAGAGATTATTCCATTCTAATACAAAAGAGAAAATGAGAAAAGATAGACAATTCATTACTTTGGCTATCTTCAGTGAAATTAAAGATGAATTTGGCCCAAGGTATTTCATTCAAGAAAACAAGTACCATTTTCAGCGTTTACTGGTCTTGTCCAAATATTTTTTTTGGTTCCATATGTGAAGTTACCATTATGGAAGCTAAAAAAGTAAGATTTTGTGTGTGTAAATCATGTGGACTGCCCTCTTGCTCCATGGAGGAAGCAGTTTGCCTCAGTCTTATACCTAGTGCAGATTGCTTCCCCCCTTCATGCCAGCTCAGCTCTTTTAGTAGCCGGTGTGTCTGAGGAAGAGGTTGAGCTGAGCTTTTCAACTGGAACACTCGGTCAAAAAGGGATCCTGGCGGCTCTGGTCAGCGCCACTGACCGGCTGTTAAAAGTCCAGTCAGCAGTGCTGCGGGTCTAAGGCAGGCTAGTCCCTACCTGTCCTAGCACCATGTTGCGCCCCAAAAGTGGCCAGCAGGTCCAGCTCCTAGGTGGGGGGGGAGGGGGCTCTGTGTGCTGCTCCCACCCTGAGCACTGGCTCCGCACTCCTATTGGCCGGGAACCGCAGCCAATGGGAGCTGGGGGATGGTGCCTGTACCCCAAACCCCTCATCCCCTGCACCCCAGCCGGAGCCCTCATCCCCTCCCACAGCCCAACTTTATGCCCCAGCCTGGAGCCCCCTCCCACACCCTGAACCCCTTATTTCTGGCCCCACCCTGGAGCCCTCACCGAGTCCTGCATCCCAACCCCCGTCTCAGCCCAGTGAAAGTGAATGAGGATGGGGGAGAGCGAGCCACTGAGGGAGGGGGAATGTAGTGAGTAGGGGGTGGAGCCTCAGGGAAGGGAGCAGGGCTTCTGGGAAGGGGCAGGGCTAGGGTGTTAGGTTTTGTGCGATTAGAAAGTTGGCAACCCTATGTGGAAGGGAAAGTAGCAGCCCCAGGAAGGCCACTCTCCACCTTGTGCTGTGACTCAGGATATAGGAAGCCTGCATAGGGGAGTAAGGAGGATGGCTTAATGTTCCCATACTGCCCTACACAAGCATGCTCAGTCTGGCCCAATTTTCAGTATTGGTATCTGTGTCTCTCTCTCTCTATCCTCGGAGAGTGTTTTAAAATATAATTAAACTGAGTGTTTTGTTCAATGGGAAAACTAAAATGGAAGGCATAGTTCCAAATTGGACCGTTGTGGAGAGCTGTTTGTCATGGTTCCCATTTGGCAGACCAACAGTCCCACACTGGGAAGTAAGAAAGTAGGATGGGACAGAAAAAGGAAGCCAGGGAAGTAAAAAGAAGAGTAAAGGTGGGGAGATAGTGAAGGGGTGAGGAGGCAACTGGTTCTTTCAAAATGACTGGGAGAGACTGCCCCATTTAACTGGAGAGTCAGAGAAATCCATTCCAAAAGGAATTCAGGGTAAATCAGAGTTCCAAAAGTTCTGTACAGAAAGTGGGTCCTTGCCCAGAGAAACAAGAAGTTAGTCACCTTGCAGTCATATTGCAATATAGTTCTGTTCAGCTTCTCCAACTAGTGTCTTTGTGCTTATATATTCCTCCCAATTCCATTCAGAGTACAAATGCACATTCAGGAAAACAGTGCTACTTACATTTGGAAGGTTTCAGAGTAGCAGCCGTGTTAGTCTGTATCCGCAAAAAGGACAGGCGTACTTGTGGCACCTTAGGGTACGTCTACACTACGTGATTACTCCGAATTTACGGAATTCGATTTTTTGAAGCCGATTGTATAAGTTCGATTGTACGCGGCCACAGTCAGCGGATTAATTCGGCGGTGCGTGTCCATGTACTAAGACTAGCGTCGAATTCCAGAGAGTTGCCCTGTGGGTAGCTATCCCATAGCTATCCCATAGTCCCCGCAGTCCCCCCTGCCCATTGGAATTCCGGGTCGAGATCCCAATGCCTGATGGGACAAAAAATATTGTCGCGGGCGGTTCTGGCCTCCCCCTCCCTCCGTGAAAACAACGGCAGACAACCATTTTGCGCCTTTTTTCCTTGTTGAACTGAGCAGACGCCATACCTCGGCAAGGCTGGATCCCGCTCAGCTCAAGTTTGCAGTCATGAACATTGTAAACACCTCGCACATTATAGTGCAGTTTATGTTGATCCAGGACCAGAAAAGCCAGGCGAGGAGGAGGCGGCTACGGCAGCGCGGCCACGAGAGTGATGCGGACATGGACACAGAATTGTCTCGCGCCACGGGCCCCGGCGCTTTGGAGATCATGGTGGTAATGGGGCAGCTTCTCGCTGTGGAATGCCGATTCTGGGCCCGGGAAACAAGCACTGACTGGTGGGACCGCATAGTGCTGCAGGTGTGGGACGATTCCCAGTGGCTGCGAAACTTTCGTATGCGTAAGGGCACTTTCCTGGAACTTTGTGACTTGCTTTCCCCTGCCCTAATGCGCCAGAATACCAAGATGAGAGCAGCCCTCACAGTTGAGAAGCGAGTGACGATAGCCCTGTGGAAGCTTGCAACACCGGACAGCTACCGGTCGGTCGGTAATCAGTTCGGAGTGGGAAAGTCTACCGTGGGGGCTGCTGTGATGCAAGTAGCCAAAGCAATCGCTGAGCTGCTGCTACCAAAGGTAGTGACTCTGGGAATTGTGCAGCACTGGGAAGCGGTGCGCATCAGAGAAGCTCTGAAAACAAGTTTCATTGCTGGCCAGGCTCCTGTGTGAAAGTTATGTTTGTTTGTCCCTGTTGAAAACCCGCCCCCTTGATTCACTCATTCCCTGTAAGCAACCCACCCTTCCCCCTTCGATCCCAGTTTGCTTTGAAAAAAATAAAGTCAGTATCGTTTACAACTCAAGAACTTTTTATTAACGGGTGGTAAGAAACATAGGGAGAGAAATAACCAGGTAGTCCAGGTGGGGTTTGGGAGGAGGGCAGGAGTGAAGGAACAGGGCAGGAAAAACATTCAAAATAATGACAGCCTTTTGCTTGGGCTCTCGACTGGGGTGGAGTGGCTGGGTGCACGGATCCTCCCCCCCTCTCGTTCTTACACGTCGAGGTGGGGAGGCTGCGGGCCCTGGGGAGGGGGGAGGGCGGCTATCGAGGGGCTGCAGCGGCACTCCGTGATCCTGCAGCTGCCGTTCCTGGAGCTCCACCAGACGCCGGAGCATGTCTGTCTGCTCACGCAGCAGCCCCAGCGTAGCATCCCGCCACTTCTCCTCCCGTTGGTCCCTCTTGTCCTCCCGTTGGTCCCTCTTGTCCTCATGGTCACTGGCCTCTTTCCGGACTTTTGTGACAGTGTCCTTCCAGTCATTGAAATTAGCTCTCTCATCCCGGGTTGATTGCATTATTTCCGAGAACATGTCGTCTCGCGTGCGTCTGTTTTGCCTCGTTATCTGGGAGAGCCTTTGGGCCGGGGACAGGAGGATTGAAAAATTTGCAGCTGCAGGAGGAGGGGAAGAAAGGGAGAGAAGTATGTAAAAAGATACATTTTATAGAACAATGCTTATACTCTTTCACGGTGAACACTATTCACATTACATAGCACATGTGATTTCACTACAAGGTCGCATTTTGCATCTTATATTGAGTGCCTGCGGCTTTGGTGTTAGAGATCACAGACGCAGGGCTGGGCAACAGAATTCGGCTTGTATGCAGCCATGGTAAGCCATTGTCTTGCGGCTTCTGCATTAAATCAGCGCCCTCCTTTCCCATAGCAAGCAAAGCCCTTTATGTGCTGCGGTTTTCCTGTTGCCGTGCAGCATTAGAAAACAAAATACCAGCCCGCCACCCATTCGCCTCTGTGGGGGGGTCTCTTTACCCCTCCCACCACCACGGGGCTGGTATCAGGGAAGACCCCTGCTAGCCAAACGCGAAAACCTCAGCGACATTGTCCGCCCACTCCCCCCCGCCCGCTTGGCTAACTGCAGGGAAAGATTTCTTTTCAGCTACAGGCAAACAGCCCAGTAGGAACGGGGCCACCTCTGTCCCCTTAATTACATTCCCATATTTCAAACAGGTTACCCTGAACGATATCATTCTCCTGAGGATAACACAGCAAGATAAAGAGCGGATGTTGCTTGAATGCCAGCAAACACCGGGACCATACGCTGCCAAGCTTTGTCAAGCAATGATACCGGATTACTTGCTGCTAGCATGGCGCGGTCAAGTGTCCTACCATGGAGGACGGAATAAGGCTGCCCTGCCCAGAAACCTTCTGGAAAAGCTTTTGGAGTACCTCCAGGAGAGTTTCATGGAGATGTCCCTGGAGGATTTCAACTCCATCCCCAGACACGTTAACAGACTTTTCCAGTAGCTGTCCTGGCCACGAATGCATCCCAAGTCCCCAGGGCAAATTAATCATTAAAAAAATACTTGTTTTCAACAATGTTTGATGTATTTGAAAAGGTACACGCACCAGAGGTCCCTTCCAGGGGGTCTGCGATACCGCCTTGGGAGGGTTCGGAGGGCACTTCGGTCAGGGTCAGAAACAGGTCCTGGCTGTCGGGGAGAATGGAGTGCTGTGTGCTCTCCACAAGTTCGTGCTCCTCCTCGTACTCCTCTTCCCCGTCCGCAGATTTGTCATTCAAGGATGAGATTAACCCCTCCTCGGAGTCCACGGTCAGGGGTGGGGTAGTGGTGGCGGCCCCCCCCCCGAGAATTGCATGCCGCTCCTCGCAGAAGCGGCATGTCTGCGGCTCTGCCCCGGACCGTCCGTTTGCCTCCTTGGTTTTCTGATAGGCCTGTCGGAGCTCCTTCACCTTAATACGGCACTGATATGAGTCCCGATTGTGGCCTCTCTCCATCATGCCTTTGGAGATCTTGTCGAAAATTTTTGCCCTCCGTCTCTTGGAACGCAGTTCTGCGAGCACGGGATCCTCTCCCCCATATAGCGATCAGGTCCAGTATCTCGCGTGTGGTCCATGCTGGTGCTCATTTGCGGTTGTCGGACTGCATGGCTACCTGTGCTGTTCAGCTCTGTGTGGTCACCTGTGCTCACCAGGCTGGGCTAACAGGAAATGAAATTCAAATGTTCGCGGGGCTTTTCCTGTCCAACTGGCCAGAGCATCCGAGTTTCGATTGCTGTCCAGAGCGGTCACAATGGTGCACTGTGAGATAGCTCCCGGAGTCCAATACCTTCGAATTCCGTCCACACTAACCCTAATTCGAACCGGCAATGTCGATTTCAGCGCTACTCCCCTCGTTGGAGAGGAGTACAGAAACCGATTTTAAGAGCACTTTAAATCGAATTAAATGGCATCATTGTGTGGACGGGTACAAGGTTAATTCGCTATAACGCTGCTAAATTCGAACTAAAATCGTAGTGTGGACCAGGCCTTAGAGACTAACAAATTTATTTGAGCATAAGCTTTCGTGGGCTACTGCCCACGTCGTCAGATGCATAGAATGGAACATACCGTAACAAAGCGTATGTATGTACACACACACACACACACACACAGAACAAGAAAAGGTGGAAGTTGCCATACGAACTCTAAGAGGCTAATTAATTAAGATGAGCTATTATCAGCAGGAGAAAAAACACTTTTGTAGTTATAATCAAGATGGCACATTCCAGACAGTTGACAAGAAGTTGGAATATGAACAAGAGGCTGCTAGGCAGCTCTCTAACTCCACAGTCTACAGGCCATTATCCTCTGATTCCACTGAGGATTACCAAAAGAAACTAAACCATCGGATCACGAAACTCCCTGAAAAAGCACAGGAACAGATCTGTACAGACACATGCCTAGAACCCAGACCAGGGATATTCTGTTTGCTACCCAAGATCCATAAATCTGGACATCCTGGATGCCCCATCATCTCAGGCATTGACATCCCAGTAGGATTGTCTGGCTATGTGGACTCTCTCCTCAGGTCCTACACTACCAGCACTCCCAGCTATCTTCGACACACCACTGACCTCCTGAGGAAACTACAATCCATCAGTGATCTTCCAGAAAACACCATCCTGGCCACTATGGATGTAGAAGCCCTCTACACCAACATTCCACACAAAGATGGACTACAAGCTATCAGGAACAGTATCCCTGATAATGTCATGGCAAACCTGTTGGCTGAACTTTGACTTTGTTCTCACCCATAACTATTTCACATTTGGGGACAATATTTACCTTCAAGTCAGTGGCACTGCTATGGGTACCTGCAAGGACCTGCCAACATCTTTATGGCTGACTTAAAACAAAGCTTCCTTAACTCTCGTCCCCTAACACCCCAACTCTACTTGCGCTACATTGATGATATCTTCATCATCTGGACCCATGGAAAAGAAGCCCTTGAGGAATTCCACCATGATTTCAACAATTTCCATCCCACCATCAATCTCCGCCTGGACCCATCCACAGAAGCGGTCCATTTCTGGACACTACTGTGCTAATAAGCGATGGTCATATAAACACCACCCTATACCGGAAACCTACTGACCGCTATATCTACCTACATGCCTCCAGCTTCCATCCAGGACACACCACATGATCCATTGTCTACAGCCAAGCTCTAAGATACAACCGCATTTGCTCCAATCCCTCAGACAGAGACAAACACCTACAAGATCTCTATCAAGCATTCTTAAAACTACAATACCCACCTGCTGAAGTGAAAAAACAGATTGACAGAGCAGAAGAGTACTCAGAAGTCACCTACTACAGGACAGGCCTAACAAAGAAAGTAACAGAATGCCACTAGCCGTCACCCTCAGCCCCCAACTAAAACCACTCCAGTGCGTCATCAAAGATCTACAACCTATCCTGAAAGACAATCCCTCAATCTCTCAGATCTTGGGAAACAGACCAGTCCTCGCTTACAGACAGCCCCCCAACCTGAAGCAAATACTCACCAGCAACCACACACCATAGAACAAAAACACTAACCTAGAAACCTATCCTTGCAACAAAGCCCGATGCCAACTCTGTCCACATATCTATTCAAGTGACATCATCATAGGACCTAATCACATCACCCATGCCATCAGGAGCTCGTTCACCTGTACATCTACCAATATGATATATGCCATCATGTGCCAGCAATGCCCCTCTGCCATGTACATTGGCCAAACCGGACAGTCTCTACGCAAAAGAATAAATGGACACAAATCTGACATCCGGAATCATAACATTCAAAAACCAGTAGGAGAACACTTCAAACTCTCTGGTCACTCAGTAACAGACTTAAAGGTGGCAATTTTGCAACAGAAAAGCTTCAAAAACAGACTCCAATAAGAAACTGCTGAACTAGAATTAATTTGCAAACTAGATATCATTATCTTGGGCTTGAATAGAGACTGGGAGTGGCTGGGTTATTACACAAATTGAATCTATTTCCCCATGTTAAGTAGCCTCACACCTTCTTGTCAACTGTCTGGAATGGGCCATCTTGATTATCACTACAAAAGTTTTTTTTTTTTTCTCCTGCTGATAATAGCTCATCTTAATTAATTAGCCTCTTAGAGTTGGTATGGCAACTTCCACCTTTTCATGTTCTCTGTGTGTGTGTGTACACACACATATATTTATTTTCTTACTATATGTTCCATTCTATGCATCCGATGACGTGGGCTGTATCCCACGAAAAGTATGCTCAAATAAATTTGTTAGTCTCTAAGGTGCCACAAGTACTCCTGTTCTTTTTACATTTGGAAGGCTTTCTTCACAATCACACAATGGGCAGACTTAATTAAAAAAAATTGGTGGGTCTTATTCACCCCTTCCTTACACCTGTTTTACACTACTGTAATTCTGAATTCAATGGAATCTCTTCAGTGTAAGTGAGAGAAGAGTCAGACCCTTTGTTACTGGAAGACCATTGCATAGTAAGTTTCAAAAACAGCAGTTATGCAGCACTATCATCGCATTACGCAGGAGCCTATGAAAATAAATAGGGAGTTTGAACTATGAGAAATAGATGACATTTAATAGGATAATAGGTTTATTACAACAATCTGTAACCCATTAACAACCCCCCACCCCCTGACTGGCAGGGTGCTAAGAGACCATTGAAAGTGAAGTGGCCTGTTAAAATGTGTTAACTATTTATGCCAGTAGTTTGCAACCTTTCCAGACTACTGTACCCCTTTCAGGAGTCTGAAGCCTGAGCTCCACGGCTGAAGCATGTAACTCAGTTTCGTGGGGCCCCAGGCAGTTGCCCTGCTTGCCACTCCCTAATGCTGGCACTGCAACCTCCCTAAACCTGTCCTGCGATGCCCCCCCTTGGCATGTGTGACCTCGGGGTTGAGAAACACTATTCTAGATGAGTTCATGTACCCCCTGGAAGGCCTCTGTGTACCCCCAGAGGTACACATACTCTTGGTTGAGAGCGACTGACTTATGCTAAACAGTCTGTTCCACCTTGTATTTAGCTGTGACACTGAGTAAAATTCCCAGACCTGAAGAAGGGTGACCTCTCTCACTCACAGAAATTGGTCCAATAAAAGATATTGCCTCACCCACCCCGCTTCTCTCTAATATCCTGGGATCAACAAGGCTACAACAACATTAGTAGTGTCAATTCAGTTTCTGATGGGTAAGTGCCCATATCATAGTTGGCAATAATGAGAAATCTTGTTGCTGGTCTCTGCAGAGAAGCCAAGGCATGAATGGATATGGAGACCAAACCACCCTCTTATCGTTAGAATTCACCTTTCTAAGATTACAGTTTATGCTGTATCTGTTCTGGGAATAAATTCAGGACTTCATTCTCGAGGGCAAACATTCCTAGTATTTTTCCTGGTGTGGAGAAGGAAACCCTGGTCTCTGTCTAGTGTGCCCAGGTTGTATCCTCTTTCAGATAATCCAGAACCCAGTGCAGAGGTTCTGGCTGTACTTCTGTGCATATTTCCTTATTTATGCATGCCCATCAGTGGCCCCCAAAAGTACAAGACCTCCTTGTCAGCTTTATCCTGGCACTGACCAAGATGGCAGTCCATGCTTCCAGCATGAAGAAGTTTGATGGGGAGTGGAGGTGGGGCGGGGATGGTGTTCTCTGAGACTGGGGGCAGCTAGTTCTGTTCCTTTATTGTCTCACGCATCTGGACATAGCTCCCCTGGGTGGCATCACTGACTCCTTCGTAGAAAAGTGTGTGACATCCAGGGCACTCTGCTCAGGGTCCTCATCCAGTATCCTTATTTTGAATATTTGAACCCTCACTCCTGTCCCTGCTTTTTTTCATTTGTTGTCTCCTATAATGTGTTGCCACCTGGTTTCTGTGGCCACTCCCCTCAATTCCAATAGAGAATTAGAGTATTAGAATTCACTTATTAGAGTAAAAACAAAAAAAGATGCCCAAGATATCAACAACCTAAAATTTGAATTCACTATGGACAGCCTAAGAGAACATCAATCTGGGAGATTTCTAATGGCTTCAATATCATAGGCCCAATAATTGAACTTGGATGCCTAAAGTTAGGCACCTGAATATCAATGTAGCTGCCTAAATAAAGATTTAGGTCCTGATTCTGCAAGGGTCTCTGCAGAATCCTCTTGAATTCAAGAACACTCCAAGCAAGGGTTCATTGGCATGGAGCAGCTTCCAGGACTGGGCCAGCTTAGGATCCATAATGTTTCTTGATATTCAAACAATATTAACAATCAATAAACTATATACTTAATCTCTTCATATCCAATACTGTTTTTTAAATTAAGAATCGTGACTTTATTAAATATTCATTACAAATCCAAGCAAAAGCCTACAAAACCAAATGAATGGGAACATGACTGTACAGTTTACTTTAAAGATATGTTTTTAGGTTGAACATGTGTTTAAATCCACTTAAAAGCAATAGATACCATATTACACACCCTTGCTCGTGAGCAATCCTTACTTATATGAGTAGTCTCATTTCCTTCAGAGGGAGGCTGCTCACATTAGGAAAAGATTGTGGCTGAGCCCTAGCTCATTAGAAGCTGTAGATGTAAATGATGATGTTACTGTTTGGTACATATTTAAGGAGGTTGGGGAATGCACTTGCATTTAGCCTTAACACCTTTTTACAGCCTTGTCTAATTTACAGTCTCAAAGATATTAATACCTGTTAAATCAGAGTTTGTAATGGAAAGCCTGATGGATCTTTAATGATAGGACTGTGACATTAATGAAAGCTGACTCTGTTAACAGTAAATATTTCACTGTTAGTCTGGTCATGATTTTTTTTCTAAAGTGCTTAATGTCTTGATTACAAGAGTGCCAGTTAATGATTTCTTGTCATCAGAGCAGCATGTAAAGAAACAAAAAAGTTAACCTTCGTCAGGCAAATGACTGCATAGCTGCTGCATGTGTCATGGTTACAGGGCAAGCTGTGTTTTTAGACCTGTTTTAGTCCCTTTCACATACATCCTTCGGGTGATAAGCTTAGCTTCCTTTACCTCTCTCACCGGTGGAACCCTGAGGCTCTAGCACTCTTGGACTGGATCTCTGGGTGGCAGCCCCTCTGTTTCCCAACTATGTTATCACAAAAAGCCCAGTTGTGTTTGGTATCTTCCTTTGGGGAATGGCTGATTTTAAAGTGGCTCAAAACCAGCTTATTTAAAACAAAATACTATTTATTCACCTAAAAGTACATATCAAACAGAGAAAAGGGTTACAACAATAAATGCCTAAATGCAGACTTCCTCTTACCTAAACATTAATCTTCCTTTGGTAGATTCTACTCAGCCAAGAATGCCTGTAAGAGACAGACTGTCCCTGAAGCCTCAGTGTCACTGTCAGTGTCCCCTCCTGCAGCTACTGATGACTAGAGCTGACTGAAACTCAGGATTTCTGGTCCACAAGAAATTTTGAGAATTTTTAAATGTTAGTTTTGGTTCAATATAGACTGAAAGCAAATTTTCTGAAATTTCTTGCAAACCAAAAATCCTCAAAGTTTAGTTTCAGAAATACCAAATCATGGTGTTTCCAAAACAAAGACGACCAGGAGTTGCTGAGTATAACTGATAAGAATATCAATTTCACTCAGCAGCTGCCAGGTCTCCATAGGATTTATGGCTTGGGAACTGCCCTGGAGCTAGCCACAGACCCTGGGAGCCTGTTCTGTACCAGAAAGGATTTCTGCCTAGAAAGTTACAAAAAGTAGCTTTAATTCAGTAGCCGTTTTTGAGCTGTCAATATTGAAAGCCTAGTTGTTTGGAGTGAATTAAATCTGTATGATTTATTTATCAACAATATATTTCAATAAGCAGTTGGTTTTAATTGTTATATCATGGAGTTTGGTATTTAAAAGCTATAGTAAATCACTGAAAATCAACACTAAGGCCAGGACTTTCTTTCCTCTGCCTCAATGTGCCTAGAGGTTTTTTAAATATATTGGTATGAAAAATCAATGTTGACGCAAAGCATGACTACCATGGAATATATTAAAGGCAAATTTTAATCTTTAACTCTAAATCTTCTTACTCAGAGTCCAGGCTCCCCAGCAGCCCTTCAGGAGAGCTGGTAGAGGACCAGGCAGGTTTGCATTCTTGTGATTTGACAAAATTTAGTTGAATGCAACTCACTTTTATGGTACATTTCAATTCCGGTGAACTGGCATTCTTCTGATGAAATTTTGATTTTGTTGTTGTTGTTTAATTTCTAACCAGCTCAACTGAAAACTCACTCACCCTTCTTTTTTCCCTAGAGGGTCTATTTATTTTATTTNATAAGAAACTGCTGAACTAGAATTAATTTGCAAACTAGATATCATTAACTTGGGCTTGAATAGAGACTGGGAGTGGCTGGGTTATTACACAAATTGAATCTATTTCCCCATGTTAAGTAGCCTCACACCTTCTTGTCAACTGTCTGGAATGGGCCATCTTGATTATCACTACAAAAGTTTTTTTTTTTTTCTCCTGCTGATAATAGCTCATCTTAATTAATTAGCCTCTTAGAGTTGGTATGGCAACTTCCACCTTTTCATGTTCTCTGTGTGTGTGTGTACACACACATATATTTATTTTCTTACTATATGTTCCATTCTATGCATCCGATGACGTGGGCTGTATCCCACGAAAAGTATGCTCAAATAAATTTGTTAGTCTCTAAGGTGCCACAAGTACTCCTGTTCTTTTTACATTTGGAAGGCTTTCTTCACAATCACACAATGGGCAGACTTAATTAAAAAAAATTGGTGGGTCTTATTCACCCCTTCCTTACACCTGTTTTACACTACTGTAATTCTGAATTCAATGGAATCTCTTCAGTGTAAGTGAGAGAAGAGTCAGACCCTTTGTTACTGGAAGACCATTGCATAGTAAGTTTCAAAAACAGCAGTTATGCAGCACTATCATCGCATTACGCAGGAGCCTATGAAAATAAATAGGGAGTTTGAACTATGAGAAATAGATGACATTTAATAGGATAATAGGTTTATTACAACAATCTGTAACCCATTAACAACCCCCCACCCCCTGACTGGCAGGGTGCTAAGAGACCATTGAAAGTGAAGTGGCCTGTTAAAATGTGTTAACTATTTATGCCAGTAGTTTGCAACCTTTCCAGACTACTGTACCCCTTTCAGGAGTCTGAAGCCTGAGCTCCACGGCTGAAGCATGTAACTCAGTTTCGTGGGGCCCCAGGCAGTTGCCCTGCTTGCCACTCCCTAATGCTGGCACTGCAACCTCCCTAAACCTGTCCTGCGATGCCCCCCCTTGGCATGTGTGACCTCGGGGTTGAGAAACACTATTCTAGATGAGTTCATGTACCCCCTGGAAGGCCTCTGTGTACCCCCAGAGGTACACATACTCTTGGTTGAGAGCGACTGACTTATGCTAAACAGTCTGTTCCACCTTGTATTTAGCTGTGACACTGAGTAAAATTCCCAGACCTGAAGAAGGGTGACCTCTCTCACTCACAGAAATTGGTCCAATAAAAGATATTGCCTCACCCACCCCGCTTCTCTCTAATATCCTGGGATCAACAAGGCTACAACAACATTAGTAGTGTCAATTCAGTTTCTGATGGGTAAGTGCCCATATCATAGTTGGCAATAATGAGAAATCTTGTTGCTGGTCTCTGCAGAGAAGCCAAGGCATGAATGGATATGGAGACCAAACCACCCTCTTATCGTTAGAATTCACCTTTCTAAGATTACAGTTTATGCTGTATCTGTTCTGGGAATAAATTCAGGACTTCATTCTCGAGGGCAAACATTCCTAGTATTTTTCCTGGTGTGGAGAAGGAAACCCTGGTCTCTGTCTAGTGTGCCCAGGTTGTATCCTCTTTCAGATAATCCAGAACCCAGTGCAGAGGTTCTGGCTGTACTTCTGTGCATATTTCCTTATTTATGCATGCCCATCAGTGGCCCCCAAAAGTACAAGACCTCCTTGTCAGCTTTATCCTGGCACTGACCAAGATGGCAGTCCATGCTTCCAGCATGAAGAAGTTTGATGGGGAGTGGAGGTGGGGCGGGGATGGTGTTCTCTGAGACTGGGGGCAGCTAGTTCTGTTCCTTTATTGTCTCACGCATCTGGACATAGCTCCCCTGGGTGGCATCACTGACTCCTTCGTAGAAAAGTGTGTGACATCCAGGGCACTCTGCTCAGGGTCCTCATCCAGTATCCTTATTTTGAATATTTGAACCCTCACTCCTGTCCCTGCTTTTTTTCATTTGTTGTCTCCTATAATGTGTTGCCACCTGGTTTCTGTGGCCACTCCCCTCAATTCCAATAGAGAATTAGAGTATTAGAATTCACTTATTAGAGTAAAAACAAAAAAAGATGCCCAAGATATCAACAACCTAAAATTTGAATTCACTATGGACAGCCTAAGAGAACATCAATCTGGGAGATTTCTAATGGCTTCAATATCATAGGCCCAATAATTGAACTTGGATGCCTAAAGTTAGGCACCTGAATATCAATGTAGCTGCCTAAATAAAGATTTAGGTCCTGATTCTGCAAGGGTCTCTGCAGAATCCTCTTGAATTCAAGAACACTCCAAGCAAGGGTTCATTGGCATGGAGCAGCTTCCAGGACTGGGCCAGCTTAGGATCCATAATGTTTCTTGATATTCAAACAATATTAACAATCAATAAACTATATACTTAATCTCTTCATATCCAATACTGTTTTTTAAATTAAGAATCGTGACTTTATTAAATATTCATTACAAATCCAAGCAAAAGCCTACAAAACCAAATGAATGGGAACATGACTGTACAGTTTACTTTAAAGATATGTTTTTAGGTTGAACATGTGTTTAAATCCACTTAAAAGCAATAGATACCATATTACACACCCTTGCTCGTGAGCAATCCTTACTTATATGAGTAGTCTCATTTCCTTCAGAGGGAGGCTGCTCACATTAGGAAAAGATTGTGGCTGAGCCCTAGCTCATTAGAAGCTGTAGATGTAAATGATGATGTTACTGTTTGGTACATATTTAAGGAGGTTGGGGAATGCACTTGCATTTAGCCTTAACACCTTTTTACAGCCTTGTCTAATTTACAGTCTCAAAGATATTAATACCTGTTAAATCAGAGTTTGTAATGGAAAGCCTGATGGATCTTTAATGATAGGACTGTGACATTAATGAAAGCTGACTCTGTTAACAGTAAATATTTCACTGTTAGTCTGGTCATGATTTTTTTTCTAAAGTGCTTAATGTCTTGATTACAAGAGTGCCAGTTAATGATTTCTTGTCATCAGAGCAGCATGTAAAGAAACAAAAAAGTTAACCTTCGTCAGGCAAATGACTGCATAGCTGCTGCATGTGTCATGGTTACAGGGCAAGCTGTGTTTTTAGACCTGTTTTAGTCCCTTTCACATACATCCTTCGGGTGATAAGCTTAGCTTCCTTTACCTCTCTCACCGGTGGAACCCTGAGGCTCTAGCACTCTTGGACTGGATCTCTGGGTGGCAGCCCCTCTGTTTCCCAACTATGTTATCACAAAAAGCCCAGTTGTGTTTGGTATCTTCCTTTGGGGAATGGCTGATTTTAAAGTGGCTCAAAACCAGCTTATTTAAAACAAAATACTATTTATTCACCTAAAAGTACATATCAAACAGAGAAAAGGGTTACAACAATAAATGCCTAAATGCAGACTTCCTCTTACCTAAACATTAATCTTCCTTTGGTAGATTCTACTCAGCCAAGAATGCCTGTAAGAGACAGACTGTCCCTGAAGCCTCAGTGTCACTGTCAGTGTCCCCTCCTGCAGCTACTGATGACTAGAGCTGACTGAAACTCAGGATTTCTGGTCCACAAGAAATTTTGAGAATTTTTAAATGTTAGTTTTGGTTCAATATAGACTGAAAGCAAATTTTCTGAAATTTCTTGCAAACCAAAAATCCTCAAAGTTTAGTTTCAGAAATACCAAATCATGGTGTTTCCAAAACAAAGACGACCAGGAGTTGCTGAGTATAACTGATAAGAATATCAATTTCACTCAGCAGCTGCCAGGTCTCCATAGGATTTATGGCTTGGGAACTGCCCTGGAGCTAGCCACAGACCCTGGGAGCCTGTTCTGTACCAGAAAGGATTTCTGCCTAGAAAGTTACAAAAAGTAGCTTTAATTCAGTAGCCGTTTTTGAGCTGTCAATATTGAAAGCCTAGTTGTTTGGAGTGAATTAAATCTGTATGATTTATTTATCAACAATATATTTCAATAAGCAGTTGGTTTTAATTGTTATATCATGGAGTTTGGTATTTAAAAGCTATAGTAAATCACTGAAAATCAACACTAAGGCCAGGACTTTCTTTCCTCTGCCTCAATGTGCCTAGAGGTTTTTTAAATATATTGGTATGAAAAATCAATGTTGACGCAAAGCATGACTACCATGGAATATATTAAAGGCAAATTTTAATCTTTAACTCTAAATCTTCTTACTCAGAGTCCAGGCTCCCCAGCAGCCCTTCAGGAGAGCTGGTAGAGGACCAGGCAGGTTTGCATTCTTGTGATTTGACAAAATTTAGTTGAATGCAACTCACTTTTATGGTACATTTCAATTCCGGTGAACTGGCATTCTTCTGATGAAATTTTGATTTTGTTGTTGTTGTTTAATTTCTAACCAGCTCAACTGAAAACTCACTCACCCTTCTTTTTTCCCTAGAGGGTCTATTTATTTTATTTATTTATTTATTTATGATATATAGGCTTTCACATAACTCTGGTGCCTGAAAAATAGCCTCTTCCACATTAATGGCCTAGCCATTTTTATTTTAACTCCCTTAAGTTGTTTACCCCATGTGTTTTATCTCTACCATTTTTTCATTCCCTGTTTGTTTCCCTACTAAAAGCTTCCTTTGATTTAGTTCCATGCAGACAGGCCAGGATACTATCAAGCAGGTAAATGAGACAGTCGTACAAATAATACAGATAACTCCCTCATTCTCTACAATATGCCTAGGATACCAGAAAGCAGTTAAAAGAAAAAAGTTTCATTAGCTTTCACTGTATCCTAAATAGTCCTGTGAATAAACACTGGATATTAAATAAATAAGCAATAAATAAGGAGTTCAATGACAAATTAGGTTCAGCCTCTGCTTAGTCTGTAAACGAATGAATAATTCAGGATCAAATTTGTTTTCAAGATAAACAAAATTACTCATTTTAATGTTGTCTGTCTATACACAATTCTTATACTTAGGTGTGTTTTGATACTTTTGAAGTGTTTCAGGCTTTATTATTGGAGCTGTGTGAAATATTCCCATTTAACTTCAATCTGCCTGAGCCTTGGATTTGATAATGCTTTTGTTGGCAGTTTGCAAGTAACTGCGAGCTGAGGTTGTGTGCACATAGAAAATGCATGAACCTTCCTTTTTTCCCTCCTCCAACAGCATCTCACTTTCCAGTAATCCTCAAGACTACCCCTTCTTACATTAATACCTTCTGGTCAGTTGTAGGGAGGGAGGGGGGAACGACAGTGGCCTGCCCCCTTCTTGCTTGCTCCTCCTGGGTCTAGCTGGCTCTAGGGTTCTTCGGTGGCTCTTCTCACACCAAGACCTTTGGAGAGTTGCCAGCTGTGGGCCTCTGCCCTCCCCAATCCTAAAGTTTTTTTCTGGGGTCAAGGAGTTTATGAAGATGTGTATGTTTCCTTCTTAATAGTGCAATGGGAGTAGGAAAAACACTTCTGCCAACTGGCTTTTCTGAGCTGCGTTTAAAAGGAGTCCCATGATCCTTAGTATGCTAGATAAGGAACCATTTTGGTTTCCCATCAACCGCATACCAGGGTTAAGGTTTCTCTCCTAGATTGGGGGTTACTTAGCTACCAATTTTATGGAGCTATTGTCATCCGCTGTTCAACAAAGCCAGCTAGCATTGAGTTTTGGGAGAGGAGATGGTTTGGGAAGAGTTTGTGCTAGCATTGTATTATTGGGAAGCAAGGGTGGGAAGCAAATGTGTGAATATGTGTCATGCCATCACAGCTCTCGATAAGCTGTTTTAAGGAAAGCCTGATGGAGAGTTAGTTAATCTATCCTGAATCACCAGATGAATCTGCGGGCAGTTAGTTCCCTTCAAAACCAAACTTTGCAGAGTTTGCACAGCTCTGTTTATTAACTAGTGCAGGGATCGCCAACCTTTGGTACGCAGCTCACCAGGGTAAACCCCTTGGCGGGCCGGGCCAGTTTGTTTACCTGCCACGTCTGCAGGTTCGGCCGATCGCGGCTCCCACTGGCCGCGGTTCACCGCTCCAGGCCAATGGGGGCAGCGGGAAGCGGCGGCCAGCACATCCCTTGGCCTGCGCCGCTTCCTGCAGCCCCCATTGGCCTGGAGCGGCGAACCACGGCCAGTGGGAGCTGCGATCGGCCGAACCTGCGGACGTGGCAGGTAAACAAACTGGCCCGGCCCGCCAGGGGGCTTACCCTGGCAAGTCGCGTGCCAAAGGTTGCCGATCCCTGAAATAGTGAATCAGAAACAAATGCAGACATGAATAAACTGTCATTTGCCGTTGCCAGTGCTTGAGCTGATAGTATGCTGTACTTTCTGGCCACTCATCTTAGACTGTTTGTCTTTTAGCTCCCACATCATTAGAAATGGTCTCGCACCATGGATTGTGAGATTTTGTACTTTGTGAAGAATAATTTAACATTTAACTTAGAGTTCCTAAGAATTTAAGAGTGTAGTTCAGTCAATATTGCAAGTGTTAGGGTTAGCAGGGGATAATGATACAACTTGGCACTTAGCATTTGCAAATCTCTTTGAAGATGTATGGACTCTAAGTAGGAGAATTCTGCAAAAAAAAATTGTGACTATTCATTCACGTCGTCTTAAAAGAAAGTTCTGTGGTCGTGTTTGTCTCTTGTGTTCAGTATCCAAAGTACCATTGAAGTTTTACTGGCATGAATGTTCACAGAATCCGAGTTTCAAGATTGCATGCACGTGTATTTGTGGAAACAAAGGGTGGGTTTTTTTGTTGTTTTGATTTTTTAAATTTGCATTAATGAGTATTCATGCTAGAAGTGCTTGTGTGCTCATCTAACCAGTACCATGAGTCTCATTTGATCCATTATAAGCAACCCTCACAACTTCGTTATTAGTGTTACCAGTATGATAGTGCCCAAAAGCCTTCGTTGGGAATATTTCTGACTTACAGAGAAATAGTCACAATCAATGCATAAAAATCACAAATAAGTAATTGAATAATATATACATTTGAGGAAATTGCCACCTGTTCTCAGATACCCCTCTCCCTTACTGTCCTCCACCATTTAGCTGCTCCCTCAAAATTCAATGGAGGTGGAGAAGCCATGGGTGGGCTGCTATCAATTTTGAAAAGGAGTGCATCATGCCACATAGCATTCACTCTTTTCCTTTCTTCCATGTCCCTTTGCCACGTTTGTCTCTTTGCATACGTTTATTTCTCTTCACATAGGGCCTTGAGAGAGTTAGCACATCTCTAATAAGATGGAACTAATAAGTCTAGAGAATGATAATGTAAAAAGCGCTCATTTGTGTTCTTTAATAATGTGTCCTGGGTTATTCATGTAAAACTACAGTGAGTCCTCTGACTTACAATGCAATTCTGAGGAACGAATTGTGTTGTAAGTCGAAAGTCATAAGTCAAAATCACTTTTCCCATAGGAATCAATGGTATAAAGGGAGGATTTGTTCTTGATACACTATTTTCACCACAATAACCCAGTTTTCTTCTTCGAGTGATTGCTCATGTGTATTCCACAGTAGGTGTGTGTGCTCACCACATGCACTGGTGTCGGAAGTTTTCCCCCTAGCAGTACCTATAGGGGAGCGTCCCTAGCAACCCCTGGAGTGGCGCCTCCATGGTGCGGAATAAGAGGCACTGCGTGCTCTCCCCACCCTCAGTTCCTTCTTGACGCCAGTGAAGGTGCTTTGGAACTGCTCTGCTCCAGCTTTGCTGTAGCTTGTCCCCAGAACTCTTGTTCATTCAGTGTATTTGACCTGTAGTTAGTACTTGATTAGTTTTAGTTTAGTTTAGCTAGTGCGCCCGGGCTGGGGCATGCCCCGCGCCCCGGGTTTTAAGTCGTGCGACACTTGTAGGCGCCCGATGCCAGTGAGTGATCCGCACGCGGACTGTTTATGCTGTTTGGGTGAAACCCATCTCAGTGATCGCTGTAAGATTTGCAAGTCATTTAAGCCTTGGACCGAGAGAGAGAGAGACATTAGGCTCCGGGCTATCCTCATGGAGTCGGCGTTGACCCCGACTCTGGTGTGCCGCTCCGAGTAGGCACCGGGCACCGCGATGTCGGTGTGCAGCGACCCCCTGGCGCCATCTACTAGTCGGCACAACTCCCCGTCCACGGGGCACGCCAAGAAGGCTAAGAAGAGGCCTTCTCTGCCATGGCACCGCAGTAAATCTGGGGCAGAGACTAGACCCATGTTGGGCAGTCCTCGATCCCCATCGGCCTCCAGGCCTTCGACTCAAGTTGAGCAGAGTAGCCCGGCCCATTCGGAGCAGGCTTCCCCGGATGTCCGGATGCTCTCCAGGTGACTTGGGACGTGATGTCCATGCTGGTACCAGGAGCACGCTCCAGAGGCAAGCTACCGGTGGGATCTCCGCAGTCACCCCCCGACTTGGTCTCGGTCGAGGGAACGTTCCCGACACCGTTCGCGGCTCAGCAACCATTCCGTGGTGGTCCACGTGGGTCGCCGTCGACTCCCACCGGGTTATCTGGCTGGGTTCCATCTGACTGAGACTCCAGGCACCGCTCCACCTCAAGGACTGAACACTGATGGGGACCGAGGCAGACGCCGCCGAAGGTCCTCATCTTGGACGGGCTATCGTAGCCGGTCGCGACACGAACATCGACGCCATTCCCATTTGTCGTCTCGCTCCAGGACCCTGCCCCAGCACCGCTCCCGCAGCCCCGCATGTCGATCGCCGGCAAGTCGCCATCACGGATCCGCCCGTTGGAGCTGATCGCCGAGCAGCTATTACCAAAGGTACCGGTCCTCCATGTCGAGGTCACGATCTCGGGGTCGCCACTGCTCATACCGATCCAGGGACAGTGGCAGGTCGTACGTCAGCCCGACCTCCCTTCATAGCCGTCCATCGTTGGGTCAGGCTAGCCAGGCCGAACAGCCCGCTCCCCCGGTGCCACAGCAGGTGCAGTGGCACCGGGCCTCGTGGCCTTCGCACTTGTACCAGTGGGCACCGTGGTCCCTAATGCAACCCCTGGTGGGAGTTCTCTCGGTGGCCGGAGCCTCAGAAGGGCCATTGGCCTCCCTCTCCCGGGCTCCCAGGAAGGAGTTGGTGGGACGTACATCCTCGGCACCGTTCCCGGTGACCGACCAGGTGGTGGATCCTCCGGTGCCACTGGACACGCAAAGTATGGCGCCGGCCTCCTCACCCTCCCCTGATGAGGTGATTATGGCCTCTCCTCCCTCCGTCCAGCAGGAGGACTCTAAGGCCCACCAAGAACTATTAAAAAGGGTGGCATCAAGCTTCAACCTCCAGGCAGAGGAGGTGGAGGAGCCCTCGGACTTCCTGTTTAACATACTGTCCACCTCCGTCCCGGGCAGGGTGGCCTTTCCTCTTCATGAAGGGGTGGCAAAAATTTCAAATGCCCTGTGGCAAACCCCAGCCTTGTTGGCCCCCATCTCTAACAGAGTGGAGTGCAAGTATTTTGTGCCCACCAAGGGGCATGAATACCTATACACCCACTCTGCCCCTAACTCCCTTGTGGTCGAGTCGGTCAACCACAGGGAGCGGCAGGGCCAACCAGCCCCTACTCCAAAAAATAAAGATTCAAGGAGGCTGGACTCATTTGGAAGAAAAATTTATTCATCCTCGAGCTTCCAGTTACAGGTGGCAAACCATCAGGCTCTTCTGGGCCGGTATGAGCTCAACCTGTGGGGCTCTTTGCCCAAGTTCGAGGACTCCCTCCAGGAGTGTGACAGGAAGGAATTCAATGTGCTGGTGGAGGAGGGTACAGCAGCTGCAAGGGCAACCCTGCAGGCCGCGTCGGATGCGGCGGACTTGGCCGCGCAGTCTATGGCCTCCACGGTGTCCATGAGAAGAGCGTCTTGGCTCCTGCTCTTGGGCTGTCCAGTGAGGCGCAGACCTCCTGGCAGGACCTCCCGTTTGATGGCAAAGCTCTGTTTGTGGAACAAACGGATGTAAAACTGCATGGCCTGAAAGACTCCCGCACGATGCTTCAGACTCTGGGCCTCTATGTTCCGGCTCCGGCTAAACCTAAGTTTAAGCCGCAGCAGGCTCCAGCCCAGGCCACCCACTCTAAATACAAACCCGCTTATAAAAAGTTGTGGGACTATAAGAAACGCCCGCAGAGGCAGTCTTGGCCTGCCCCCAAGCCTGGGTCCTCCAAGGGCAAACAGGCAGGGAAATGATGTTTTTGATGGGACGCCTAGGGGTGCCCTGCCAGTTCTCATCCGGGATCCATGCTCAATAAAGCTTCCCTTCTCCAACCGGTTGTGCGAATCAGCAAAACCGTCGCTGTCCCTGGTTCTGCTCTGGGGAGAGGAAGGAGGGCTGGGACGGGGCGCTATCTCCGATGCCTTCCTCCTGTCCTGGTCGGGCCAGTTTCTCTATGCCTGCCCCCCGTTCCCACTGATAGGCAATGTCCTGGAAAAGATAAAGATGGACAGGGCCCGGGTCCTACTGATTGCCCCGGCATGGCCCAGGCAGCATTGGTACAGGATTCTCACAGGCCTGGCGGTCGCCCTGCCATGGCCGTTGCCATCCCACCCAGACCTGCTCTCCCAGGACCAGGGCTGCCTCCTCCACCCCAACCTAGTGGTGCTCCACCTCACAACGTGGCTGTTCAGTAGTTTAGACTGGGAACAGAGGACGTGCTCGGAAGGTGTTCAGTGCGTCCTCTTAGAAAGCAGGTGACCCTCCACGCACTGAGCCTACTTGGCAAAGTGGTCTCGGTTCTCCCAATGGGCGGATGAGCAGGGTGTTTCCTCCGTGGCTGCCCCGATCCAGCTCATTTTGGACTATCTCCTTCACATTAGAGCCCAGGGCCTGGCACCCTCATCCGTCAAGGTGCACTTGGCGGCCATATCGGCCTTCCACCCGCTGGTGCAGGGCCACACGGTATTCTCCCATGCTATGACTGGCCGATTTCTTACGGGAAGAGATGATCCAATCCCTTATGTCAAGCCCCCAGTGGGACCTGAACCTGGTGGTGGCCCACCTCGCGGGCCCTGAGGATGAGGAACTGAGGATGGGGAGAGTGCGCAGCGCCCCTTGTGCCGTGGAGGCGCCACTCCAGGGGTTGCTAGGGGCACTCCCCTACGGGTAGTGCTAGGGAAAAACTACTGATACCAGTGCACGTGGCGAGCACGCACACCTATTGTGGAATAGACATGAGCAACACATCTCGAACACCAGTTACGGAACAGGTAACTGTCTTTTTTGTACTAAATGAATTATACATGACTAATGTAGCAACATGAATGTATTTATTTGGTAAACAGCATTCAAATAAACATATACAATCACATATGCTTTGATTTTCCAGAACTTTTTAAAGGGCTCTTGGTTGGAGTCTTCTCTGAAGTCTGGGCTGCGGGTTTCTCTGGAGTCTTAAAGAAAGCGCCCAAGGAAGTTTGAACAGAAGTTCTCCTCTTCTCCTTGTAAATTTCTCTGTACTAGCTGTACATGTTGGATATGCCCCTATTCACAGATGCACTGTTGGGGTCATGTTCCTCAAACAGGGACATGGCAGCTTCCAAATGTTGAAATGCCTCAGCCAACACTTTGGTTGTCAAGATTTTTATGGGCAGGAGTCTCAGAAGTGGGCTCTTTCTCTTTCTCTTTCTTTCTTTGCCACCTTCTGCTTTTCCAATTCAGTGAGGTCCTCATTAGTTAATTCCTCACAATGTGATGTCGTCAACAACCTCTGGTGCAGCATCTAAGTTGAGTTCTTTGCCCATCTCAACAACTACTTGGTCACCTCATCAGCAGTGTCTGTGAATCCTGGGAAATCAGACACAGTCAGGGGACAATTTTTTCCAAACACCATTCAGATGGTATTGTTTCACCTCATTCCATGTCTCACCAATGTACTTAACTGCATGTTGAAAGCCCTTCCAGAATTCCTTCAGAGTTGGTCTACCTTGCTTCTCAGTTGCCCTGATAGCCTGGGCAAATGTGCTCCTGAGATAGTAGGCCTTGAAGGATGTGATTACGCCCTGGTCCATGGGTTCCAACTATGAGGTGGTGCTGGGGAACAGAAATACCACTTTGATGTCAGGATGAATGTCGTCAAGGATGGCTGGATGACCAAGACAATTGTCGAGGATTAACAGTGCTTTAAATTGAAGATTGTTGACACTTGGCACAAAATGATGATTAAACCAATCCTCAAAAATGTTCTTATTGACCCATGGCTATATAGGTTCTTGACGGCATTCTTTCCCAAAAGAGCCCAGTTTCGTCAACAGTAAAGACTTGATGAGCACAATAGCCATCCTCCTCAATGATTTTAGCCAATGTGTCAGGAGAAGCACGAGCTGCTGCCTCATCAGCACTGGCAGCTTTGCCTGAGACCCTGATGTTGTGCAAATTGGTCCTGGCTTTAAAACGCATAAACGAGCCCATGCTTGCATTAAAGGGCTCATAAGTAGAACTCCCCCTGTTATTTCTTTAGCTCTTCATAAAGACTCCTAGCCTTTTTCTGAATTATGCCTAAACTCACAGGAGCGCTGCTTTGATTTTGATCCTCCAGCCAAACAGTTAACAGTTTCTCAACCTGAGCAATGAGTCCAACACACTGCTTAGTTATCACAGTTGACTGCATAGGAGCCGAGCCCTTGACATGTTCCTGAATTCTGATTTTGTCTTTCAGAATAGTCACGATAGTCGTTCGGGGGATATCCAAAGCTCTGCTGATTTTAGTTGCTATCTCCACTTTTCCAGATATCTTAATGATGTCCATTTTTGTTTCCATAGTAATTGTTCTGCATTTCTTAGAAGAAGAAACATCACCTGCACTGGATTTATGCTTTTCTGCCATTTAAATTTTTATTTTGAGAACCACAAAGAACAGCAACTGGGCATCTTAAGTCAGGCTGGGCAGAATGCCAGGGAGATAGGCAACAAAGCAGATGGCTGCTCAGAATGCCGGCAAGATACTACGCAGAATTGGGCTTGCTTTTTACAGAGTTGCTTGTAAATAACTTTGTGGTCGAATTATAATGAATGGAGCTGGAAGGGGGTCCCTTGCAGTCACTTGTCTGATTGATTGGCTTCCATGGCCAGGGTAGCTTGTTGCCGGGTAGCCTTGCCACTTGGTTTTGATTGGCTCCTGGCCCTGGGCTCAGCCAGTCAGAAAGCTTGAACAGTGAAATCAGTGATTGGCTGAGGCTCAGCATGTGATGTGTGTTGTTCTCCTTGCTGGCTTTCGTAGTAGGGGCGAAACAAGCATCATAGGGGCAAAACGGGCAGTCAATTGAAAAGCATCATAAGTGGTGTCTGACGTAAGTTGGGTGTCGTAAGTCCAAGGACTCCCTATACTGAATGTAACCCAGAGTACAATGCTTTTCATGCAGCCTCCTCCTTATGTGCCAAGCTTCAGCCTCCCATTGCAATTCCACACTAGATGGCTTATCTAGCATGAGGTTAAAGGTGGATAGGTAAGCAAGTGAGGATTAATTATCAGTATGGTGGATAGAACCCTTTCTTATTCGTTTAACCAAATGGGGATTAAGTTCTCATGTGCATACAGATGATGAAACAGGCAGCTTGGATTAATCCATCTCAGGAGTAAATTACAGATAAGCGCCTATCACCAGCCCTATCAAGGTATCAAGTCATAAGGAGGGATGTTGCCTCTGAGATACCTGGGTCCCAGATTATTTAGGGTTTTAGAGACCATGAGAGAGACCCTGGCTTGCACCCGGAAGTGAACTGGCAGCCAGTGAAGTTAGAATAGTAGTATGCTATCCCTTCAGTGGTCTAGTAAATCTAGAAGGTGGGCCATTACTTTATGCAATAGCTACAGCTTCCTGATGGGACTTCAGGATAATACCAAATGTAGTATGCTGAAATATTCTGAAAGTGGCAAAGGAATAGATGATCAAGGTAAGGAATACATTGAGAAGAAGGGGTGCAATCACTTTGACCAGCTAAAGAATGTGGGGGAGGCAAGCATTTCTGGAAATTACTGCTATTTGAGAAGCCAGGAGCAGATGGCAAACCATCTTGACAAAGAGAGGACAGAGACCCTCAGCTGAGTTTGAGGTCAGATCCCTGTCCAGTTCCTTACCTGGATTGAGCCTAAGCCTTCTATTTTAGTCCATACCTCAGTTACACACTGGGAAAGCAAAAAGAAACATTAGGGGAATAAGGTGTGTCAAAATTATTTGTGGCTTTTTTTTTAAAAATTAAAGGCAATGAGACTGGATCTGAACCACAAAGGGAGTTGCACTAATCTCTGCAGCAAGAGATTGTTGTAAGATCTCTGTTGTAAGATCTTTGCAGATCACAATTGTCAGTAACAAACCCATCAGTGAAGGCTAAACTAGGCCATTTTTATTTTTGTATTACCTTGTGGTGGGGCGACTACTCACCAGCGCGGCACCTCCTGCTGGTCATCTACGGAATTAGCTCTTCCCAGCCCAGAGCACCCTCTGCAGGCCGGTGTCCTGCCTGCCGCTGTGCCCGCGTGTCCCTCCCGGACCCCGGTGCCCCTCTATGTCAGGGTCCTGCCCCCAGCAGTAACCCACAATTTGGTTCTCCCCACCCAGGGGAGCCCCCAACCCCCTATCCCCACCTTGCCTCAGTGGCTACTGCCAGTCATTATCTAGGCCCCACGTACTGGGGCAGACTGCAGTCTATAAACCACTCATCATCGGCACGGGGTGTTGGACCAGCTGCCTCTGCCTATATCTGGGCTGCCCCTCTGCAGCCCTAGTACCCTTTTGTGGGCCCTTAACTCAGCCTGCGGCTTTGCTAGGCTGGAGCACCCAAGCTCCCTCTTCCCTTCTCCAGCACTGCTCCACCCTAGATACCCATCTCAGCTTCCCAGGCAGCCAGGTCCTTCAAAAGGCTAGAGAGAGTGTCTCTCTTTCTGGCCCACTGCCCTTTTATAAGGGCCAGCTGGGTCCTGATTGCACTGGCTACAGCTGTGGCTGCTTTCCCAATCAGCCTAGCTTCTCTGCCACAGCCCTCTCCAGGGCTGCTTTAATCCCTTCAGGGCTGGAGCGGGGTGACCACCACGCTACATACCTATTTTATTTTTGTATGTCCTATTTACCGTATGGTGCATTCAGATGTTTGAGTTCCATTTGCACTGTACTTTGTTTTTAGAGGAGAGTGTTATCTAATTGTTACAATACTGGACTTGGAGCTAAGAGGATTGTTAATTTCCATTCCAGCTTGGGCACTGACACACTGTCACTTTGGCTGATATTTTCAAAAGGGGTCATTGATTTTGGGTCATTTCGGGTTTTTAGGTGCCCAGCTAGATATACTTTGGGCCTGATTTTCAGCTTTGAACACCCACAGCTCCCAATTGAAGTAAATGAGAATGAGAGAAGTGGTGAGTTCATTGTCACTGAAAATCAAGGACAGGTTGTCTCAAGTTAGGCACTCGAAATCAATGATCATTTTTGGAAATTTTGATTTTAACTTCTGTCATTTAATTGTCCTTCAAATTGATATGATACTTTCCTTTCTTACAGAGATGTTGAGCAGAAAAGTACTTTCAGATATTTGAATGAAAGGTATTGTAGAACTGCAAGTATGTGTTCTTATTTTTTAATTGTTCAGCACCCTAAAATGTGCTAGGTGTTTCTACCTATGGTCCATGTCCCAAAGAGCTTCCAATTTAATTTTAGATATGAGGGCAAACAGAGGTGATGAAAAGACAAGAATGACAGTAATAAGCATTTTTGCTGACTTAGTTTGAAATTAACTTGCTTAAATGATATGACAACTAGTATGTGCTAGTAAAATCTATTCAGAGCTCCTGTATGGGAAACTGGAAGTCACCTCAAGTACTTTTGTTATTTAAAAGAGACAGGCCTGAGCTGTAACTCTTTAATCCAGACTATGAAGGCTTTAAACTTCTGTGGTGTTCAGCTCCAGAGTTTTAGTGCTTCCCATTGCAAAGCTGGGAGCTGGGCACAAAATTTGGACCCTGATCCTGTTTAGACTTTGAATTCTTCACACCTCAAAGTTCAGAAATGTTTGGATCTGGGTTTTGATTCTCGTATTAAATTTAAAAATAATTAATAGGCAGTTCTCAGGAAACAGGTTTTGAAATACAGGCTTCCATGTTTTGAGACTACACCAAAACATTTGATTGCAAGAAGAAAATGTTAATCTTTATTCACTCTAGACAAGCATGTTTTAATAATCATTAATGATCTGTACAGCCAAGTGAAACCGAGTTTGCTTTGTAATATAAAATATGGACATTTTCCATTGCAACAATGCATCAGCCATTAGCTCAGATATTCCAGTATCTCGTTATAATCTCCTTAATCTCACATGGAGTTTAAGAAAATAGAGACACAGAAATCACAAAATGTTTTTTTGCATCCTATTTTGATTGTCATAAAATGGATTGCTGTGACCTCAAGTTAAAGCTCCTTAAGCCATTTGGGAATTTATTCTTTAGCTGACAATTCTTTTAATGCTACATGCTCAAAGCCAGTTTAATGTATGTACTCCCAGACTGTATCTAGATGTGTCATTTTATAAGTGCTGAGATTTTCCATTGAGGAAAAATGTGAGGTTTGGATCAAGACATAAATTATTCATATTTCTGTACTGTGCTAAATACATTAATTTTATTAATTAAACAAATTGAGCTGAAGTTTCCTGCTAGGTACAGATCTTATATTTGATGTGACTTGTCAAAGGAGATCTATGTTTAATCTTTTTTTTAAATACTGATTGGGGCGGATATCAGAATGTAAAATTGCCCCATTTTGCAGTTAAATGCTTTGGTGAAAGAGAGACAGTTTTCACCATGTGGTAATTTGATTGCCTTGTTTTGGGCCTGACTTTGCAACTTTAACTCATTCTGAGTTAATACTTGCCCATTAGGACTACTCTATTAAGGACTACCTAATTTAGGACTCTATAACTGAGCCTTTTATATAAAGGAGAATTAAAATTAAAGGCAAACAATACACCAGGGTTTTAAAGATGTTTGAATTTGGAAATTATCAAGATTCTGTATATGTACAAAGTTTTCTGACCAGTATTAGCTGATGAGATGCTTTCTGATTTGGAGTAATGAAAGTCGTAGTACAGATGCTTGGATGTGTATGTTAGGTTCATGCTGGACATGAAGTGGGTAGGATGTTCAATAGCCAAAAGGAATGGGGACTGAGGTGAAATGGGTATTACTTCCTACAAGAGTCAGACTTACTCTTCCGTCACAAAGAGTAATTTGGCCAATATTAGGATTGAATTGGTTTTTGCCTTTATTCGTGCTTTTGAATGACCAGATATTAACAAAATATATTAGAAATAATGTTTAAAATGTCATTTTTGACACCAGAGAGCTTTCTAGTGTACAGCAATATAAATTGGACCAGGTTTTGGCTGATCCTAAACAGGTGAGCCAGGGACAGAGTAAGGGCTCAGAAATCCTGTTATGTTGCTTCCTCTACATGCTCCTTAATACTTAGATTGCCTATTTCAACCTATACAAAATGCTGCTACTAAGATAATCTTTCATATTTCTAACAGTACCAATCTTTGAGCCTTAACAAAAGATCAACTCTTAATTCCCTGAAGTCATATGAGGACATAACGCAGGCCATGTTGTTTAAGTCCTAATTCCTTAAAAAAATTCCTCCCTTCTCTTTATAGTCTGTCACTTCAACTATGTTAAACCCACCTTCAATCCTTGACATCCCTCCACTGGCTGCCCTTCCACTATACACAGATCAAGCTTCTTGTTTCACGTTCATGCTATTTGTCAGCTTCACCCATTTTTTCCTCCACATATACTTCTGCACCACTCTTTGAAAGTAGAAAACCCTTTCCTCAGTTGGTCCACAAAGCCACATTAAAATCCCTCCTGAAGACCCAGTTCAACTCTGATGACAAGAAACAAAACAAAAAACTATGGATTAATGATGATAAGCTTGAGGCATAATTGGAAATATCCTATACATCTTAACAAACACAAAAGATGATTTTATCATACATCTTCAAAACATATCCAGTGACCAGCTTGACTACTTTATTTGCATTTTGCACCTCCATCCCCTAACGTAGCTCTGTCTATTTTGTCTTCTAGTTTGTAAGCTCTTTGAGGCAGGAACTGTGTGCTTTGTTTTGTGTTTGTACAGTGCCTATTATGCCGCTGGTGCTGTCAGAAACTAGCTATTACTAATAATTTATTTATGGTAGTACCACAAGGTGATAGGCATTGTCCAAACATATCCAGTCTTGGTGTTTGAAGAGCTTACAAACTAACAAGAAAAGCAACATACAAAGGGAGGGAGGAATGAAAAAATAATCAGTACAGATATAACTTTTTTTTTAAAATGGCATCAGCTATCTCAAAATGTGTCTACTTCACCGTACTTAGGTGGGAAGTTTCTTGTGGGAGTCAAAGTTCATGTTGGTCTCAAGGAAGCACTTGAAAATAAAAGCCGAATGATTGCTGGCTCAGAAATGAGAAATTCAAAACATTTATATTTCTCCCAAAACAGTAGCCTTGAAATTTTCCATCTTCACTCATCAACCCCAGGCAAGGGAGTCTTCTGATGTAAAGAAGGATCAGAGGTCAAGCTATGACAGAGAAGAATACTTCTCAACAGAGAAACTTTAATTCAGCCTATTTTACGATTTGACTTCCTTAAATCTGGAATCTACTTTCTCTAGGTTTAGGATTTTCTGGTTACTTGCATGTGTCCTTTAATTAATAGAAGTAAATGTCCACTAGGAATGCTGCATCTTGAACTTTAATAACTGGTAGAGAGTTATAAGTAAAAAGAATCAGTTAAAATTAGGGACTTTCAAGCCAAGATATTTTACCTTGGGATAAAGATAATCATAAGTGGTGTGGAGAAAGTGAATAAGGAAAAGTTATTTACTTGTTCCCATAATATAAGAACTAGGGGCCACCAAATGAAATGAATGGGCAGCAGGTTTAAAACAAATAAAAGGAAGTTCTTCTTCACACAGCGCACAGTCAACCTGTGGAACTCCTTGCCTGTGGAGGTTGTAAAGGCTAGCACTATAACAGGGTTTAAAAGAGAACTGGATAAATTCATGGAGGTTAAGTCCATAAATGGCTATTAGCCAGGATGGGTAAGAATGGTGTCCCTAGCCTCTGTTCGTCAGAGGATGGAGATGGATGTCAGGAGAGAGATCACTTGATCATTAACTGTTAGGTTCACTCCCTGTGGGGCACCTGGCATTGGCCACTGTCGGCAGACAGGATATTGGGCTGGATGGACCTTTGGTCTGACCCAGTACGGCCATTCTTATGTTCTTATGCCTGGTCTGGTAAACCTATAATTTAGGAAACAATCAACTCTTAATTCCCTGATGTCAAATCTAGAGACAACACAGGTTCCTCCAAATCCAAGCTCCTTAAAAGTTTCTTCCATACACTTTACAGTCTATCATATTTGTGTCTTAAATCTTTTAATTCTCCATTTCCTGCTCTTTGCAGTCTGAGAGTCCATGAACCCAATCTTGCTTCAGTGGAAGCAGGCTTGGTCCCCTTCAGTTCCTGAATTCTAGAGATCTGCAATGATTTTCAGTCTCAAACTCTGGATTCTTTATAAGCTATTTATGCAAATTAGGAATACTCAGCTGGTTACTCTGATTTGGCTTCTGAACAGTTCTCTTTTCAGTCCCTTTATCAGTTAATGTTTATTTCTATAAATGCACTCTTGATTACTTGTTTGTGTTCTTTAAAAGATTGTCAACATAAAAATACTGAAAACAAAAGCATTTTTCTTTCACCTAGCTGATTTGTTTCATATGGCTATCTGAATGTAAATAAAATATAAAGCCACATAATTTAAAATCACATACAAATAAAAACAATAAAATGTTATGAGGAAACAAAACCAAACTCATTTGACTTTGGTGCAATACCATACAGGTGCAACAGTCTGTGCTAGAGAATCTCAGTGTAGGATTAGGGCCTATGTTTTCTATGATACAACATGGTGTGCAAAGGAGGGACCAGGGTTTTTTTTTATTAAAACACTGTTAATTTTAATGAACATAAGAACCTAAAATAGACAAAATGTTGCCCTTTGATCTCCAGATTGAGCCTCTGTTCCAATATTCTACTCTACCTTCAAGTAATCCATGTCTAAATTTAGGCAATCAAAATTATCTAATTTTGGATACCATGTTTTTACACCCTCCAAAACTTGGAATTGTGTAAAAATCAGGGAATCATACACCTAATGACCTGATTTGAGAGATCTAATGCTGCTTTTATGTGTGAATCTGAATTTTGGGACAGGTAGATTTGGAACCTGAGTTGACGCCACTTACTATTTGATGATAAATTGTGCAAATGTGGCAGCCAGTAAGCTATATAGTGGCTGTATGTATCCACAGGTCACTGATTGCATTTATTATTAATTTTGTTGGTCTGAAGGATACTGATGAACAGTATATCATGGGAAAAAAATCACATTTTATGGCTGAGACTGGGGTATAACTGCTAAAATATTTCCTGTTCCTATTCACACGTGCGGTGTACTTTTCCCCCTTTTGACCAGCAGAGAGCAGCAATGATATACTTTATAATGACCTAATACTGAGCCTGCCCTTGCAAAAGTTTTCAGCAATCTGTCCCTATTCCAGCTTCTAAACTGGGTGTAAATATCTTGTATGATTACCATGAATATGTATTTACTGAAAACACTTTCTATTATAATTTAATCACTAGCTGCCAAAACCTGGGTACTGGTAAAGTCATTTGTACTTCTCCTTCATTTGAAAATAATTTTAATGCTCTCTCTGTTAGTATCTTTGACTATGTGAGAGTGCTAAAGATAAGCTACGTATTTTATTTAAAGTGCTTCTTATGTCATCCTCATTTCTTACGGATGGTAGTAGTCACACTAAACAAAAGTATTCCCTATGGAGGCTTTCTGCTTTTTGTTTGGCAGCATCAATACTTTAGATGCTTAGGGTAAAATCTTGACCCAGTTGGCAGTTTTGTCATTGACTTTAACGGGGGCCAGGATTTCAACTTTGGTGTATAATATAGAATTATAGATGAGATTGGTAGTAATGCTTTATTATTAAGATTATTCAACATTTCCCTTTATAAGACCTGTTTTCACTCCCTTATAACTCTGCCAGACTTCAGCAATTTCAGCTGAAATTTTCCATGCCGGGTGTAATGCTGATTTATTTAATTTATTTTTTTTAAATTTCAGCCAGAACTGTTAAGAAATGCCAAACTTTTGAGTGCTTGACATTGCAACCTTAATGTGTTTAACAGTTATTCTATGTGTAATGTAGGTACAGAATTATGTAATTATTCACTGATTTGTATTAGGGTGACATCTAAGAGCTCCAATCAAGATCAGGACCTTGCTGTGTAAAATCATCAGGTAGGAAACAGTCACTGGCCTGAAAAGATTACATTCTAAATAGACAACACAAACAAAGAGTGGGGAAGAGGAGATATAACTTGCAAGCAGGCAGAACAGTGTGGTAGTCTGAAAATGATTCTAGGCCAGGGGTGCTGGAACAATTTGTATAGTGGGGTGCTGAGAGCCATTGAACCAAACTGTTAACCCTGTATATAATGGAAACCACTTCAAGCCAGGGGGTGTGGCAACACTTCAAGTACCCCTGGTTCCAGCACCTATGTTCCAGGATATTTTGGGGGCTTTTAAAATTTATTTTTTAAATTAAGGTTTTGTTCAGAGGAGATTAGCAAAACAGAGACAAAAGAAGGGAAGGGGGCAGGGTAGAGCATATGTAAGGGAAGAAGAGCAGCATGGAGGGGCAAGTAAAGTAATGTAAAGTCACAGTTTTGGGGTGGGGGAGGCAAGCACACAGTGCAGGGGAGAGCAAAAGCTGTAGAAACCAGTAGGACATATGTCTTAAGGTCCCTGTTGGCGTGTTCCTCTGGATCTCCTGCTGGTTTGAGTTTCTGTGGCTCTTCCCAGGGGTTTCTTTATTTCTTGAGTTGGTGGTCAATGTTATGATGTAAAATCTCATTAATAATTTTAAAGTTGAGTATAAAAATATTATCTGATAATACTTTAATCAGGGTAACGTGTCCACATTTTGCAGCAGTCTGTGTACCGTGTATATGTTGTATATGATGCAGTGCAGATCTAAATATCAGTATGATTACTTCATGGACTGTCAGCCCAGATTTTTAGCCTTATTTCTGAATTTTCTTTTTTTTTGAAGCTTCATTTAGACCCTTAAGGCAGTTTTACTGTAGCCTGCTGTACTTTAGGTTCTGTCTTTGTTTAAAGGCTTTTGAGACTGAGTAATTGTGGACATTTTAAAAATCCATTAGTACAATGAATGCATCCAGACTGATCTCGAGGAGGAACAATAGGGTTGACAGCCCCTAAACTTGATGCTTTGAAAGGTCTTGCACTTTATGGAGACCTCACCAACATTTGCACTCGCACTTGCTGGAGACCACACAGCTTCTGTGGACCTCTGCAACTCACTATGTGCACCTGTGGAGATCCTTCCTACCTTTTAGGCTGAGTAAATGGGTCCATTTTAAATTTAGGTATGGAGTGTCAAAGCCCAAACTGTGGAGAGCCCATAAACAGGAATTAGCAAAAAGGGCTCAGGCAGGAACTAAATATGGCTCTGTCACATTACTTCACAGAGGACTCCTACAAATGTAGGGCAAGCCATGGGTTAAGCAGTTTGGATAAAATAAGAATCATGTTGAACTGAACGAAATTAACTTTTTCCCATTTTGGTTTACTTTTTATTTGCTTTGTTTTGCTCACAGCTGCACACTTTTGAGGTGTAACGAGAAAAGGAAATGTAAAACAGGATTTTCTTGCTTCCTGCTGCTTTGGCAATACTCTGAGAGAACTGAAAAATCTCAAAGATTTTTCTCATGAGATTTCCAAGCCAGTTTTGCTGACCCAAGAGGTCCTTGTATTCTGGATAAGTATCTGAGGATTTAGAGTGGGTAAAATTATCACTGTCTTGCATACTGGAGCCAAATCACAACTCTAACACTTGGGCAGTTTACCCATCACTGCTCGTTAGTTTGTAACTTCTTTTGAAGAGGAACTGTTATCAATTATTAATTCCTAATTACAGAGTTTCAGAACTAGGTATAATTTTACTTCAGAATCCATTATGGTATTCTAGTCAGTCAATACCGACCACTTGTCCAAGTCTGCGAAGGTGAGTTTTGGCCATTTGGTATTGATCATTATATTTGATATGACATCACTAAGTGTTTAGTGATACCATATCAAATATGACTAATATAATGTTTCTGGGTTTTTTTTATTCAGCCACGGTGCCAACTTGTATTTTTCCTAATGGTACCGCATAACACAATGAAGGTAAAAACTTGTGCATTGAAGCCCGTCTGTAGCATATACTTAAGTCTTTATTTTTGGCACTATTGTAAACTGATGAAAGGAACCAAATTTATACTAACATTTTTCTCTGCTTTTTAAGTTTATTAGAAAAGACTTTAATAAAGTCGGTTTAATAGTTTTGATAATTTCAGAACATGAAACTCAACATTTTAAGGTACAGTATGAGGTAAACCCTAGTAAGCAAGAAGACAGAGCCAAACTAAATTATAAAAACCATTAGAAAATACACAATAAGAAAAGCATAAAGTTATCAAAGGTACAGAATCACATGGTACATCTGCCATATGCTCTTTGCTGGATAATGGCAAAGAGCGTATATAACATGCTCTTAACATGCTCTTATGCTGGAGTTTTATTGTAGTCTTTTATTATGCTGTCATGTAGCAAACCTCCATCAGAAGGTCTAATAACAGTGTTTGGACTGGCCTCAGTCATCCATCAAGTTATTCCAATTTTACAGTACAAGCTTTAGTTTGTCTTTAACCTGGAAATAACATGTTTTTTAATATGATAATCAGTTAAAAACAGTCCCAAGTAATCTACTGTCAAATTAAACACCCTGTTTTTCACTGAAGAAGAATCATACTGAGTATTTCAGAGGGGTAGCCATGTTAGTCTGTATCAGCAAAAACAACAAGGAGTCCCTGTGGCACCTTAGAGACTAACAAATTTATTCGGGCATAAGCTTTTGTGGGCTATAACCCACTTCATCAGATGAAACGGAGTGAAAAAAAATAGGCAGGTATAAATATACAGCACATGAAAAGATGGGAGTTGCCTTACCAAGTGGGGGGTCAGTGCTAACGAAGCCAATTCAATCATGGTGGATGTGGCCCATCCCCAACTGAGTATTGAAACTGTAAGGCATTCACTAGATGCTCATGCTTTTCATAAGTTTCTGATATACTATTGACCTTGAAATGAGCAAAAGGAAACCATATGGAAAACAAATAATTACAGAACCATAAGCATATATAAAATGTTCTTCATAACAAACTTTATGAAAATATTTGTGACCGTTCTCAAGCATTTGAAGAATAGCTATTTGTATTTATCTAAGATGACTGAGAATTTTAATAAAAATAAAAGCTTGACAGTTACCTTTCTAGGCAGTTTTGCATGATTTTGGTTGAGGAGCGAGTTAGTGAAACTACAAGAAACTTTAACTTTCTTGAGTCCTACAATTTTGTATCATTTAATATGTTTATGCTTAATTTTTCAAAATAGCAAAGATGGAGGTAGTATTGCAGATTCTAATTAGGTCTGCAGTTATTGCTGTTGGTTTTAACATCATCTATATTTACATGTATACTCAAACATGAACAGTAACGTGGCCATCTTAAGCTCCTGCTAATTAAACATCTGTTCGTTGGAAGTGGTATTGTAGCCATGTGGTCCCAGTATATGAAAGACACAAGGTAGGTGAGGTAATACCTCTTATTTGATATGTATTGGATCAATAAGATATTAGCTCACCTACCTTGTCTGTCTTATTTAAACATTTATGCAGCTGTATACCATCATGCACACTTTTGTGTATGCATGCATGCATAATAGACTCTCACAGATCATATGGGAAGGAATTAATAATAAAAAGCTATTGTCACAGTTTCAGGTAACTGCACCTATATCTCATCTCCAATGTCCAATCCAAGAGTGACCAGTCAGGTCTCAGACCTCCAGCTGTCACCTGTGTCTGGGCAGGGACCCATGTCCCATTCCCTTCTGACTGTGGGTTATAAGGCTACACAGCCCCTTGCTATACATTGTGATATCCCCAGTCTGCCTACAGCCAGCACCTGTATTGTGCTTTCTTTCTGAGGACAATGACTGTCTTTTTACCAGTTACCACACAGCTCTTTCTCAGAAGAGTACATTTATTCTTAGGGTAAAAGCATCATATAGAAAACGTACCAAAACAAACAAACAAACAACCTAAATAAGGGATCCTGCATGCTTACTAAATGTACCGGAAATCATGCATCAGTATTATGGGGCCCTGGTAGGCCGAAGTCTTTCAAACCCTTAAGGAGGATTGGGGGCCCTAGGACAAAAGTCCATGTCCATTTGCTGGATCAGAAAGAAGCCCTGAGGTTTTTTTTGTCCAGGAAGGCAAGCTTCAAAGCTGGACTCGGGAGTTTGCGTTAATCACACCCTAGTGATTCCAGTTTTTGCAGGAAACACCCCCCCAGTGAGACAGAAACACACACATACACATCACCTGTATTGATAAAGGATTTGAATATTCTACAGATCATGCTATTTGGCCCAATGGCTTTTTGAGGTTTTTGTGGTTTAAACATAACATACAGTTTGATCCCCAGAGAACTGAATGTGGTTGCAATATCCGTCACATCTCCTTCATAAAGAAGTGGGTGTAACTAGGATGGCTGCAGAGTTCTTGTAGCTGTGTTGGTCCCAGGATATTAGAGAGACAAGGTGGGGAGGAAACCTCTTTTATTGGACCAATTTCTGCTGGTGAAAGAGACACGTTTTTGAACTACACAGAGGTCGTCTTCAAGCTTGAAATCTTGTCTCTTTCACCAATAGATGTTGGTCCAATAAAACATGTTACCTCCCCACCTTGTGTGTCTAGGTTGCCTATATTCACACAGATTGTATGGCAAGGAATTAAAGTCTATCTGCTGCTGGCTTTTATTATCAGAGGTGGTAGACTGGCAGAAGTAGCTGCATAATCAAGATAATTATCACATGAGCGCACATACTGAGGTGGTTAGCCTTCTACAAAAGGCTCCCAGCCTAAGGCCTGATTCAATTTTTACTATATCTTCTATTTTGCTATTGATTTCAATATGAGCAGCGCCAGATCCACTTCCTATAAAAATTGTCACTTTACAGCTAGATGGTTGGCATTCTAAATTCAGAGATACCAACTGTAATTTTAAAAACTGATATTGTTCAAAGTGTGTTTATGGTAAGAATACATTTTTGAACAAAATACCTGAGCTGACCCAATCTAAATTGGAAACTATGAATGTTAATGTCCATTTTTTGGAAATGTGATTGTCTGTTTGTCCTCATTATGTAAATTCAGCAGAGAAAACTGCTTCTTCTTTTGATTTAGAAGATATAAAAAGTGCCCATGTGCAGGATCTGAGAGCCTTGCAGATTATTTAACATTACAAAAACTAAATCCAGTTGAGTCAGATCACCCTTTCTGCAGGCAGTAGAACGTAACATAATACTAACACTCCCATTCATCAGCCTGTACCCCTCTCTCTCTCTGCTTGTTTCAGCTGGTCTTTGAAGAGAAATTGGCTCTGCAGTGTGCCCTGAAAGTCAGCAAATCTGGGCTATTTCGGACCAGGCTTGGGAGGGCACTCCGGAGTCCTCGGCCCTTACAGAGAATGTCTTTGCAAGCCACCCCCTCTCTATTATATCAAGGGCAATCTAGCATTAGACTTCCACTCGTCACAGCTCTGTCAGTGTATTCTGGGCTGAGAGGCACGCTAACATATACTGTGATATAAAACATTCTCTATCTGTAAGGCTGGATCTTCTCATTGAAACAAGTTGCTTAAAATCAGCAAAGAGTTTGCAAATTGTACAGTTTTGGAGGTGTCATTTGTTTGCATTGTATGCAAGTATAGCCTAATTCCCTTAGACAACAGTTTGTATGTATCATCTGTAAGGCTGCGAGTTTGTCACGGAAGGTCATAGAATCCGTGACCGCTGTGATTTCTGCAGCGGCCAGTGCGCCTGGCCCAGGGGCTGCCTGAGCTACTCAGGCAGCCCCTGTGCCAGTCGTACCGGCCGCTGCTGGGGCAGTCTTGGTCCCCCCTGCCCCCAGTAGCAGCAGGAGTTGGGATGTGGGAGAGCGGTCAGGGCTGGGGGTTGGGGTGTCGGAGGGGGTGAGTACTCTGGGCGGCTCTTACCTCAGGGGGCTTCCCAGAAGCAGTGACATCCCTAGGCTCCTAGGGGAAGGCGCAGCTAGGGGGCTCTGTGCGCTGCCCCGGCCTGCAGGCACCGTCCCCGCAGCTCAGGGCGGAGGCAGCTCACAGAGCTGCCTGGCCACACCTCCGCCTAGGAGCAGAGGGAGGGGGATGTTGCTGCTTCCGGGAAGACAGGGAGCCTGCCAGCCCCGCCAACTGCCCCCCCAGCACCAGTGGGGTCCCAGGCCACACGCCAACGCCCTCCCCAGCATCCACAGCAGCCCCCTCCCAAAAAAAAAAAAAAATTGTTGAGGTATATAGTACAAGTCATGGACAGGTCACAGGCCATGAATTCTTGTTTACTGCCTGTGACCTGTCCATGACTTTTACTAAAAATACCCGTTATTAAAATGTAGCCGTAATCATCTGATATGCAGCACAGAAAAAGCAATGAAATCTTAAAATCTTTTGGAACATTTTTCTTTTAGCTAGTTTCTAACCTTTTCTCTTTCACACACACACTTCACTTTTTCTCTTTTATAGACTACTTTTGCCTTCCGGCTTTATTTTATATTGTTTTAGTTCCTCCTTGTAGTTCTTTCTAACCTAGATGAATGAACAAGCCACAGTGATTAACTTTAATCCCCAGCCTATTAAACCTTGCACTTGAAGGTCAAATTTAAGCAGAGGCAAATCTATGCTACTTTTAGTAAACTTTGGTTCTTCAAATAAAGCGTGATTGATACTGAATGGCAACAGAATTTCATTTTAGGATATTTCTTGTTCTTCTGGTAAATATTGGTTGGAGGAGGATAATGAGAATCTAAAGTTACTTGTCCCCTTGAGTAGAGGCATAGTTTTCATATGGCTTTGCTGGAATGTTATGAGATTATACCTGGTAAAAATAGTAAAACCATGAGTTCATAGTAGAAATGGAAAAACTTCAGAGAAACTTAAATGAAATTATTGGTGGTGCGGAGAAGCTTTCAGTGTGAGGACAAATAGAAAAGGACTTCTTGCTCCTATCCATAATAAAAGTCCAAAAGCAATGCAGTTTTTTAACAGTGAGGGTCATTAATTATTGGGACAACTTAGCAAGGTTTAAAAGATTTTCTCTAGTTCAACCAGTAATTATGGGTTTAAGAATTACTGGGTGAAATTATATGGACTATGTTATGTGGAAGGTCACACTACATGATGATAATGGTCTTAAAATCGATGAAAAAAATAAAGAAATTATGATGAAAAGAAAAGGCAAATGGAGTTTAGCCATATATATATAGTTTACTAAAATGTATAGCTAGCTATTATAGAGAAGATATGAGATGCAAGATACTTAGGCAGGTAACTTAGTAAGATGGAAGAAGTTGTTTGGAAGTGATGTGAATCAGAATTGCTAAACTAGCTACGTAGTTTGGAACACATTCTCAAAGAGGAAACTTCAGTTTAGTGAAGTTAAGGTTGTTAATACATAATAGACGGGAATTAAAAAATGATCTAACCTTGCTCGAATTAAGTTGATGGTAAAATCCCATTGACTTCAACACTGAGCACTTTTGAAAAGAAAATCCCAAGAGGATTTAAAAATTTAAAAAAAACTAAAATAATATTTAAATTATAAAAATGAAAAGTGAAAATTGTGAAGTAAAACTTTCCATTCTTCGAGTGCTTGCTCATGTCAATTCCATTCTGTGTGTGTGTGTGCCCACATGTGTCTCGTCGAAGATTTTTGCCTTAGCAGTATCCATAGGGTCGGCTGTGCCGCCCCCTTGAGTGCCACGCTCATGCGTCGGTATATCAGGTACTGCCGGCCCTACACCCTCTCGGTTCCATCTAACCGCCTGTGGCGGTTAGTCAGAATGCCTTTCCTTGCATAGCAAGGGCTAGCAGTTTTGTCTCTTCTGACTTCGAGCCTTAGGGCCTTGTAAATAGTTGGTTTATAGTAGTTAGTGTTAAGTATAGTTAGAAGTTAGAGTCCCATAGGGGACATTGTCACAGGTGGGGCATGCCCTGGTCTCCAGGATTTAAGCCCTGCTCAGACTGCAACAGGCCTATACCTGTTAGTGACCCCCACAGCAGCTGCCTCAAGTGCTTGGGGGAATCACTTGTGAAGGACAAGTGTATCTGTAAAATTTTTTGCCCCAGGACCCAGACAGCGTGATATCCGTTTGAGGGCTCTCCTCATGGAGGCTGCCCTCTGACCAGCTTCCGAGCCATCTCAGCTGGACTCTATCCCTAGTTCCTCAGCCTCGGTGCGTAGCTCACCCCTGGCATCAGGCTCCACCCAACACTGCTCTCTGTTGCTCGTGCCCAAAAAGAAGACCAAGAAACACAGCTCCCCGGCACCAGGGAAGAAAGGCCATGAGGTATCAGGCAAAGGACCCAGTTCGGGCCGCCCGTCCGCACTGGAGCCCTTAACTCTCCAAAGGATCCACTGCCGACTCCCTGGAGCAGTAGGGGAACCAGACTTGTGGTGGGATCAACGCCTTCATAGTCTCTCCTGGTGCCTAGAGAGCAGAGGACTCTACCAGCGCCGCTAGCACTGTGTGTGCCGCAGGAAGCAGCAAAGGCTCCCTACAAGGGCAAACCAGCTGCCAAGACCCCCCAGAGGGCAGTTGAGCACTGCCGATCTCCTGAGCTGAGGCAGTGCTCTCTGACTGCGCACCGCAGATCTCCGGCTTCACAACCCAGATCCTCAGGGGCTCACCCTAGATCACCGGAACCACGTTCGCGGTCTCTGCCCTCTTGATGTGGTTTGCCTAGGGGGAGGTGCCAGGCTCTGTATTACCAGCACCATTCACCCTCTCGCTGGTTGTCTTCTCGGTGAAGGTCCCTGTCACCCACTCCATGGGAATGATCTCCATTGTGGTACAGTCCCCCTGGTCCTGGCACCAGTCCTCCTATTCACAGTGCTGATCTCCAGCAATGCCGGTCAGCAGACAAACGCACACATCGACGGCTCCACAGTGGTAACCGGAAATGGATTGAAAATGTAGAAAAACATCCAAAATATTTATAATAAATTTAAATTGGTATTCCATTATTGTTTAACAGTGTGATTAACATTGTGATTAATTGCAATTAATATTTTTAATTGAGTTAATTTGTTTTGAGTTAATTGCTTGAGTTAACTGTGATTAATTGACAAGCCTAGTGGAAAACATGTCATGTTTGGTTACCTCTTACAGCTAACTTTGTGGGCATGGTAAATCCTGTAAGCTTGACCATTTTAGTTCTGTGATTGCAGATAGTGGGGTGAATTTCTGATCCTATTGATGTCAATGGCAAAGCTCCCATTTCACTCCATAAATTCAGAATACTCAGACTGCTCACATTGTCTTTATGCTCCATATTCACAATGACAGGGTTTGTTCCTGAAATAGTTTGATATTATGATGCTTCTCTTGGACACATCACTAACTTACTTATACAAAGCCTTTAGTGAAGATGACTCTTTTCCCAGGCCTTGAGCCATCATGTCACTCAGTAAGGAATCAAGAGGTTCTCCCATTCTTAGACCCCCCACCTAAGTTGCAGTCCCCTGGAACTAACTTTGTTTGCCTCAGAAGATCTGACTTCAGACCCAATTCTGTTCCGTATGAGGAAATAATAGTGGTAATCAGCGACTAAAGCCTGCTGAAAGCAAAGTACTTTTATATGTAACAAAAGTACTTCAGTGCAAACATATCTTAAAAAAACAATAAGACAGATTACACAATTCTAGTGTAGAGCTTACCACTCTCTAGATCTATAAAGGCCCAATTTCTTTAGATCGGCTAGGCAGTCTAAACCATATTTAACAAAGATGTTTGCTAATAAGAAGGGATGACTTAACCTTCTTCCAAAGAAATAAAAACAACCCAAATCTTAAACCAGACTGAACCTTATTTAGGATGGAAATAATTTGGATATTGATAGGTTACTTGTATATATCTATAGATTGTTAGCAGATCTAGCATGTTCTAGTGGGCCAGCAATTGTCTGTAGATCTCATGAGATCTAGTACATGTATGGTAAAAGAGGAGGGCAGTGGATTATGGGGGACACTAAAATGTGCAGGAGCCGTATTATAGAGACCTGAAGAGACCTTCCTCCCAGGCGATATCCGGTGAATCTGATAGTTATGGATAGGGGATTATTGTGTTTAGTTTATCTATAAGAAGACAAGGAGAGGGAATTCTGGAATCAGAGATAGATGGGTCAAGAAAATTGGAATAATGGAGTTGAAGGGTCTGACTGACTTGGGAGACAGGAGGAGACTTCAGAAGATTGTGAAAAGCTTTATATACATTACAGAACACTCAGCTGATCCATACTGAATCTTTGAACTATTTGAAGTTTACCCATAACCAACAAATAAAGTTGAATTTGCCTGGATCCTTCTGAATATTTTGGTTGCCTTTGATCAGGGTGTTGAGTTGACTTGCCTTTTATCCTGTGTTAGGAATACCATTTCACTTTTGTTAAAATCTTATTTTAGATAAGCCCTGTACTACATTTATTAATCATGGTTTTTATGTTTGTCCTGTGCTAGCAATGATATTCCCAAGCTCCATAACCTCCCACAGTTCCTGTTTTAAGCTAGTATCACTTTGGTTTATACAGTGAATGCTTCCTTGTACAGTAACTTATTTGCATCGAGTAGGCTTCCACCTCTGTGCTGATTTAGGAGTGATAATCTTATTTTAAGATTTTTGCCAGAAATCTTTGGGATTTAAATGACTGACGTCTGATAACTTGTCTGTTAGTGTAAATGACTTTTGACAGGATCTCAACATTAGCTACTGAATATCTCTTCTGTTCCTATTGATTTTTATGATAGTGCATGTTTTTAAGAAAAACTTCAGCTGATGCAAAATGATGCAGCTACAGTTCTCACTGTATGCCAATTATGTGGTCATACTGTATTACTGTGGGCCTGAAATCCCTTCATTGGTTATCAGTGAAATTTTGCATTGATTTTAAGTACTTTTTCTCACTTAACATTTTTAATATTTTACAACTTGTCTTGACAAAGCCCTGGCTGGGATGATTTAGTTGGGGTTGGTCCTGCTTTGAGGAGGGGGTTGTACTAGAAGACCTCCTGAGGTCTCTTCCAACCCTAATCTTCTGATTCTATGATTTATTTTCATCTCCCAGTTGTTTACTGAAATTAAACCACATGAACTGACTCCCAGAGTATTTTCTAGTACCTATCAGTAGTTTGGATTATTATAAATCCAATTACAAGGACAAATTAATGGATCCAGAAATCTTCCAAATATAGGTATAGTAAATTGGGACATGGCATCTCTTTAGTTTTCATAATATTCCAGTGCAATAAAAAATGGTCTTCTGATAATTATATTCCATGCATTCCTTCATCTATTCCACAGGCCCACAACCTCTCTTGTATCCCCTGGAGATTATAAAAAAAACAAAAACGAAAAAAACCCTAAGAAAACCCCCTACTAAATTGGTTGAATTTACCAAGAAAATGAGTTGTCCTGTGGCTCTCCTCAATTGAATTACAATATATGTGACACTGAATCTGATTTCAAGTAATATACTTTGTCATACTGTGATGGAGGAGGTCACTTTCACGTGGCTTCCTTCACAGACCTAGATTAATAATTCTAAGTATGAGGACTATCGTATTCTGGCATGGTTACTGGCTAGCGTTTACAGATTCGTTTTTATAGTTCCTTTTAATTGAAACTTCTGTGTTTTTGGCCTCATATCAGAAGCAGTTGTGTATTCTTAAGATTAATCAAATGTATTTATAGTGGTTTGTATGTGTTTTGGTGTTTGTCTTTTTTCATACTTATCTTTCCTACCAGTAAAGCACATTTACATAGATATATGAACACTTGATTTCTCGAAAATTAGCATGTCAAATCCCTTTATGTAAGCAGCAGTTTCCTATTTTACAAAACGACATGTTACAAGGAAAGATACAATTTTTTGTTTGCTTGGCTGTTTTTCCCAGTACTAGCAAAAGGGTTGATGCTTTCAGGGATCATAGAAAGAATTGCATTTTTAATATTTAAAGGAACTGGGACAATCAATTAGACCTGAAGAACTGTGTATTCATGAAAAGTTATTTCACTGGCTGAGGAAGATGTTAGAATTTATACTGGACTTTCTAAGATGGAAGAGGGGTTGTTATAGTTTATTGGGTTATGTAACAGTATGAGCCTCCCCACTTCTGAAGTGTCCACTACTATATATTTAATTCGGTTTATCATTTCAATTTATATAACATGGGTATTCCTATCATTGCCCTGATATGTTCATTACCGCTGAAGCATCTGCCACTGGCCACTGTCAGAAGACAGGATGCTGGGCTAGATGGACCATTGGCGTGACCCAGTATGGGAATTCTTATGTTGTTATTACTGTGGTCTCTAAGCACAAGACAAAATTAAATACATCATTAAGCATCCCCAAAAGGCCTTCAATGTCTCTCAATTCTCAGTGTATTTTCCCTTTCTCTTATCTCTCTTCTTTTCTACTTGTGTTCCCTCTTCCGCCCCACAAATTCTTTACTGGTCATGGTTAGGGTTGCCGGAACACCCAGTCGAAAAGGGACCCTGGTGCCCCCGGTCAGCACTGCTGACTGGGCCATTAAAAGTCTGGTTGGTATGAGGCTGGCAGGCTCCCTCCCTACCTGTCTCTGTGTGGCTCCTGGGAAGCGGCCAGCATGTCTCTCTGGCTCCTAGGCATAGGGGCGGCCATGGGGGCTCTGCATGATGCCCATGCCCTGAGTGCCAGCTCTGCAGCTCTCATTGGCCTACCCACAGGTGCCACCCCCACAACACCCATTGGCTCTATTCGAGCACCTGGGGGCGGTGCGCAGAGCGTCCTGGCCATGCCTCCACCTAGGAGCCGGAGGGACATGTCACCACTTCCTGGGAGCCGTCTGAGGTCAGTGTCACCCACACCCAAACCCCCTCCTACACCCAAAGTCCCTCCCAGAGCCCGCACTGTACACCCCCTCCCACACTCCAGAGCCCCCTCCCACACTCTGAACCCCTCAGCCCGGAGCCCACACCCCCTTCCCTGGAGCCCATATCCCCAACTAGAGCCCTCACCCTCTCCTGCACTCTAACCCCCTGCACCAGTCTGGTGAAAATGAGTGAGTGGGGGAGAGCAAACGAGGGAGGGAGGGGGAATGGAGTGAGCAGGGGATGGGCCCTTGGAGAAGGGGCGCGGCCTCGGGACAGAGCAAGGGTGTTAGGTTTTCTGCAATTAGAAAGTTGGTAACCATAGTAATGGTGGGAGATGCAGTTACAAAAGAAGCTTAAATGAAGAGGTTAAGTCTTGCATTTAGAGCAGAACAATCACTTATGGTGAGGTGAGTGTGTTCTGCTCTAATGCCATGGCCTTCCTGTTGAGACTGCCCTCTCCACCCTAGGGTCTGATTCATGGCCTGTGGAGCATAGATTTTTAAGTAGTTTATGGATAGATGGATGCTGCTGATTGAGGTCTGGCTTTCTTTCCTCTTGCTCCGTTTGGTGTCTGTAGGCTCAGTAATTTTAACAAGCTTCCATTAATTTTGCTTTGCAGCCACTTAACTTCTCTGTTATGGTTCCATACTCCCTGCACACCTGCCAAGGAAAATGGATGTGTGGACCTTTGCCAAGATCTTTAAAACGGACTAGTGATTTTTGGGTGCATCAGATTTTGGGTTCCCAATTTGAGACATCTTAAAGGGTCCTCATTTTCAGAATCCAGGTTCTGCAAGAGTTGTCAGATTGGGCACCCAAAATCATTCCTAACTTTATAAAATATTGGCCCTTGGTTCCATCTGAGTGATGCTGGCCAAACTTCTTGATGAAGTCTCCTGGGACTTGGATGGGTAATGCACTCTGTCAGTTATCTAGGTATATTAGTCTCCTATTTCTGAACAGACATGCTAACATCTGTGATTTTGTCTGAAGATAGCAACCCATTTTAGTATAACCTATGCAGTGTGAATAGTTGAAACAATCTGTTGGCTGTCTGTAGATGGATATATTAATTTTCCCAAGTTGACAGTAATTGTAGGATTGAGAAAACTGATCTTTTCTCTTACATTTTCCATTTTGATTCTGAAGGCTGAATAGAAATTGTTGAAAGCTTTATGGAAACTTGTTTAATTTGTCTTCACAGTCTACCCAGAATAGGATGATATCTACTTTGAATGGATAGTATATCAAAGGGCTGGTAGTGCATGGTATTAATTTGTTCCACTTCATTGTCTATCATGAGTGAATTTCATTGACTTTTATTTCACATAATAGCCTAAAATATGCTTTCTTCCTTTAATTGAAAATCATGTTAAAATCACTTATATCCTTTTTAAATAATGCTTTGTCATTCCAAGTACACAGAAAAGACAGTAATATATACAACCCCATCAGTTGTGCCCTGGTCTTGGAAGTGTGACAAATACTGTAAAAATCAGTTTCAGATAACACAGACACAATATAATTTGTCACTCTGTTTTCACACTGATAGCTGCTTTTGTTTTGTTGTTGTCCTTAAATGCCAGTATAAAGAACCAGTTGCTAGGATTTCTGATCAACATAGGTTTAAATAGTTGGATATTTTTCTCAGCTGGTGAATTTTCAGAAATATATGGAGATTTAAATGCACAACTCCCATTGCCATGAAAGGATGTTGTGCAGCTAAATTCCCACTCAGTCCTTTTGAAAAAATGTGTTCCCCTTCCTCAAGTTCTCTTCCTGAGCTCACGATTTATTTGTGACATTCACAGAAGGCAGGAAGAGAAATAAAATTCTCAAAGATGGGCAGTGAGGTAAATAATGTGCTGTAATATTGCAATTTATTTTTCGTTAGGTTTCGGGTAAATTGTGCCTTTAAGGCAGAACGCCAATGGGAGCTTCTGTTGGAAGTTGTGCTTCAGACAACAGTTTCTAATATAATGCTTTTGGGAACACAGACACTGTGCCACAATTTGACAGGATACAGCATGCAATATTGCACTCCCCATAAGCAGAGCCACCTTGCAGATTGGGGAAGGGCTACGTTATGTCTCCTTCTGATCCCTCTCTTTCCCATGCTCCAGAAAGTGCAAGAACTGCAATTGCCTGGCCTGTGAACAAAGGTAGGCATGGGAGGAAGACTGCTCCTTGTGTCCACTTATTCTTCTTGAACATCCACATAGGGCTGAGTACAATCTTGCTCTTTGGATATAAATTCTGGTTATACACATACATTCTTTATTCATTAAAAACTGTCTACACAAGCAATGCTATACTTTAAACTTAACAACTGGAAAATAGTTGAAGGGGTGAATAATTTTATAATAGTTGCAGAGATTTTGATCAACATCTCCTTGAATCTTTTACTACAAATGTTATGGAAAACTGTCATAGAATTTAATGGGGGGAAACGAATTGAGTTTGATAGAAATTTCAGAATGTTCTACCGACAATACTCTAAAAATCTGTAGAATTAAATAGAGATCTTATGTTTATGAACCATTCTACATGTATTCTATGACAAGGATATAATTCTCTATTCAATTTCATAGAAGGGTTAAAATCATAAAAGGGAATCAATTTTCTGTTGAATTCTTAGGTTTTTCCCATTGTTTGTTCAAGTACTGTATCATCAGCTGCCTTGTTCAAAGGAGGTTAATGTCATACTTTCCTCTAGACATTCATACAGTTCAAACTCCTATCTCTTCTTCCAAATTTAACCTTCACTTATGCTGCTGCAACCCCACTTACTTTAGTGGGATTATTAAGTGAATTCAGACTTTGACTCTCTGAATTTTACTAAAGGATCAGCACTTAATTATATGAAGCCAGATCCATGGACAAGAAAATTGTGTTTTTCGTTGCCAAGTTTCTTCCAAATTGTTCCATTAGAGGAGGTGGCATGAGAAGATGAGATTTTGTTCCCCACATGTGAACACCTCAGAAGAAGGCAGATGTTGTAGTGCTCCAAACTCTGCAGATCTTGGCGCCACTGGGGAATAAGAACCTTTTATGCTGGCTCTAGTGTCCTCTAACTCTTACCTACAACTTGTGGCCATATTACCTTTCATGGAGTTTCTACTAGGTGCTGATGGGACAGTGTGCATCTTCCCACCACCTCATTGTGCAAAGCCCCATACTTATGGAGGATATTTTTTAGAGACTTGGACATGTGGATATGGTGCCACCGTGGTGGACAACCCCACTCTTTTGCACAGCAGGGATAAGAAACTGTGCATATCTAGAGTTATTTCTATTCATTATTGCAATTGTTTTTTTTGTATTGTGCTCTGAGTCCATAGCTGAAATGTCTCCTTTTGTCACACACAGTAATGCACATGATTATAAATAAAAATACACATAGAAGAATGTGAGATAGAGAGAAAAGAATTTGCATGAGTGATTCAGCTATTTGTATTGATTAAGAGAAGAGACGAACAGCAGTCCTTTGAAGAGCAGTAGGTTACTAGAGTTAAGAAGGATAGCTATGCTGGATGTTTGGTTTTTGGAAGATGTGTATTCTGTACAAATACCTATTTCTCAAAAGGCCTATGCTCTTCATATAAAATTCAAAGTGTCTGTTCTATATTCTTTCTCTTCGGAGTGCCCTGCTAGAGACCAACTTTTAGTCTTTTCCTCCTTACCAATGTGCTGGTATGCACGAATGCAGCATTTTTCTTTGTGAAAGCCCTCGGTTCTTGTAGGGACTGAAAAAAAATATGACTTTCTGTCAGTGTCTCTGGCCATTGCTATATAGAACTGTTGTACTCCATACACTGTCCTTCTTTGGTAAGGTTACTCTGATGCTTCACATCCAAAGAGTTAATTGTGTTTAGAGACCTTCTGCAGAAATGTTTCAGTATGTTGTGGCTTAGGGGGTCAACAGACAAAATAAGGAAAAGACCATAAAAATCAGACCTGTAAAACAGTTCAGAAAATAAAGATCTATCACCATTTCCCTATAATCAAATATCTTGAAAAACATCTCTTCCATGATTTATTCAGGAGGTCACTGTCATTTCTCCATAAACAGCAGCACCAGGAGAATTAGGTTACAGAGATAAATAGATAAGTTTCATTCTCATTTGCTTTTGTAGTGATTCTGATATGGTTTTGCATGGAAAGTAGGCAGAGAACTTGGTATCTGTTTATACATATTATGACAACAGAAAGTATACATTATGTATGAGGATTGTTGCACTTAATTTCTGAGCATTACTTATCTGTTTTTCATTATCTGTATTGAATTTTGTTTCACTGTATGCACCAAAACTCTCCTCTGAAAGCCATGTATCCCCATAAGCCCTCCTGTATGAATTCAAGCAATAAAACAGTCTGCAAAATCTCACAATTCTGACATTTTATAAATTCTATTCATATTGTAGATTTGAGATGTTCTCTTGACGCTGAGTGTTAGGCTACGTCCAGACTACCCGCCCGGATCGGCGGGTAGAAATCGATATAGCGGGGATCGATGTATCGCGTCTCGTCTGGACGCGATACATCGATCCCCGAACGCACTCCCATCGACTCCGGAACTCCAGCAGGGCGAGCGGAGTTAGCGGAGTCGACGGGGGAGCCGCGGCCGTCGATCCCGCGCTGCGAGGACACGAGGTAAGTGCGGGTAATTCGAAATAAGATACTTCGACTTCAGCTACGCTATTCTTGTAGCTGAAGTCGCGTATCTTATTTTGATCCCCGCCCCTAGTGTGGACCAGCCCTTAGATAAGTCCTCTTAGTTTTATAAAAAAAAGTCTTAGGTTTGTGTGTGTTGTGTATTTATATTTCTGTTTTATATAAAGGGTCAGATCCACAGATGATGTAAATTGTCATCTCTCGCTTAATCTCATTTTATTTCAGGTAGGTGATCTTCAGAGTATAAGCTCAGAGATATTACTGCTTTGGTAATTACTTCACTATCGAAAATCCTATATCTATACAAATTAATTCAGATCATGTGTTCAGAAAAACAAAAATACATATAGCAAAGCAACCAGTGAAAGTAGGCTTCGTCTTATGACATTTGGAAGGACACGAAAAGAGGATCATCTAATTATGGGCAAGGTTGTTGAAAACAAAATTAAAAAGTGCAAGAAATCTTTTTAGTAATCTAATGAAAGTCTCTTTCTCTGAATATTATATATCTTTCAGTGGCATTTTTCTTTATTTCACTGAATATCAACTTTGCCAAGAGACTTGTGTGCACCCCCGATGTATATTGGGCTGTATTAGTAGGCATATTGGGCTGTATTAGTAGGAGCATTGCCAGCAGATTGAGGGAAGTGATTATTCCCCTCTATTCGGCACTGATGAGGCCACACCTGGAGTATCGTGTCCAGTTTTGGTCCCCCCCACTACAGAAGGGATGTGGACAAATTGAAGAGAGTGCAGCGGAGGGCAACGAAAATGATTAGGGGGCTGGGGCACATGACTTACGAGGAGAGGCTGAGGGAACTGGAGTTATTTAGTCTGCAGAAGAGAAGAGTGAGGGGGGATTTGATAGCAGCCTTCAACTACCTGCAAGGGGGTTCCAAAGAGGATGGAGCTAGGCTATTCTAAGTGGTGGCAGATGACAGAACAAGAATCAATGGTCTCAAGTTGCAGTGGAGGAGGTCTAGTTTGGATATTAGGAAACACTATTTCACTAGCAGGGTGGTGAAGCACTGGAATGGGTTACCTAGGGAGGTGGTGGAATCTCCATCCTTAGAGGTTTTTAAGGCCTGGTTTGACAAAGCCCTGGCTGGGATGATTTAATTTGTGTTGGTCCTGCTTTGAGCAGGGGATTGGATTTGATGACCTCCTGAGGTCTCTTCCAACCCTAATATTCTATGATTCTATGATTTTTTTTCTGACTCTGCAAAAATAGGCTTTAAAATATCACTGACATTTTTGTAATAATACCTGAGAAGAAAGAGGCAGACTCCAGGGATTTAAAAAATAATACATTTCTTGTGGCTTTAATTTTTGTTCTAAGGATACTATGAATAAACGTTCAGTTCCTTCTGTAGTAGATGATGGTTCAGTTCCTTCTGTAGTAGATGATGCTTACTTAATACAGTGGTTGCTGTAAAAACACTTAAGTTACCCACCATTACTATACAGGTTTAGTATAGATTTCCTGATTTCCATATACTTATTGCAGGTAATAGCTGTGTAGAGCTGAGAAAATAACTTGTAGCAAGTAACTTGACAAATTTAGTTTTTTCTTTTTTTGTGAATTGTCTGTGAGCATCTTATGATATTCTCAAACATGTTTGTCCAGTGGTTTCAATAAAAAAAACCTCTTGGTCTGTGGTTTGCTCACAAACAGTTAATTGTGAGCATTCAGCATTCAGAATTTAAATGTGAGTTTTGATTGGACATGGAGGTTACATGCTATTGTTTCTGCTTAGAGGTTGGATGACTGCAATTCTTAGACTTAGGTTTCTGGTGTTAACACTTCAAACTGAACTTCAACCCAAAGCATTTATTTTGTGTTCTATGAAAAGACATTCACATCTGGGCTTTCTCTTTGTGCTTGTTAGCAAATGCAGCCAACCTACTGTGTATTGTAAAACACACAGGCATACTGTACAGTAGCAGATTAATTTGTAATTACTTACTTTATACTTTTTGTGCTTTTAAAGCAATGTTAATTTTTTAAAAGAAATAAATTTGCCCTGGGTGTGAAATGCTGATATTTTTCTGTTTCCTGTCTTTCCCCTCTTTTCCTTCACTCTGAGCACCTTGACACTTTCTTGCATTCTACATTTCATTCATGACAGGAATTCCACACAAAAATTCTCAAAGTCACTTCATTCCCACCATGGTCTCTTGTCTTATTCTTAGCTAGTAAGCTATTGGGCCAGCCATCATTTCTTCATTTTGTGTAAATACAGTGCCTGACACAATGGGATCCCTGGACATTGTTCCATTACAAATGATGATTTTGATGAAGAAAATCCTGCCAAATACATAATTCCCTTATAGTCAGGTACATTTACATGATGATGATTATTAATCAATGATGATTTATGCTCTGTTCTGTGCCAGACACAACATCTTTATCCTGAGAAATGTATAGTCTACCTGATATTGTTCAGAGCAGTTAGATCCTATTTCTCCTCTTCTGTTATATTCTGTTTTCCTGACCCTTTGTCTTGCCTATTTAGTCTATAACAGGGGTAGGCAACCTATGGCACGCGTGCCAAAGGCGGCACGCAAGCTGATTTTCAGTGGCACTCACACTGCCCGGGTCCTGGCCACTGGTCCGGGGGACTCTGCATTTTAATTTAATTTTAAATGAAGCTTCTTAAACATTTTAAAAACCTTATTTACTTTACATACAACAATAGTTTAGTTATATATTATAGACTTATAGAAAGAGACCTTCTAAAAATGTTAAAATGTATTACTGGCACGCAAAACCTTAAATTAGAGTGAATAAATGAAGACTCGGCACACCACTTCTGAAAGGTTTCCGACCCCTGGTCTATAAGCTCTTCATGGCAAAGACTTTCTTACTATATGTTTTAATAGGGGCTCTGATTTCAGTTGGACCCCACCCAAGGATATTACTGTAATACAGATGGTGCTCATTATTAGCTACAGAATTGATGTATTTTTATTTATTTATTTCTAAATGTTGTTAAAGATAAAGGAAACCACAAAAATTACAACTAAATATCAAGGGATTAGTTAAAATCTCAAAGAGAAGAGATTTCCTGTAGAGGTTGAAATCCAGGTTGATAGTCCATCCTTGGCTTATTTCAGCTGTGTCTTGCTTGTGTCCAGTAATTTAATGACTGGCTGCTTTCTCTTAGTGCTGTAACTATGCTGTAGTTTATGAACGGCTATGGGGATCCTTTGGGATGGAAGGTGTTTTTTATAAATGTTAAAGAGTATTATCTATTATCTCAGACTATTGCACGATCTGCTGGAAGCATAGTGAGATGAAATAAAACAACATGTATGGATTGTTGTTGTTGTAGCCATGTTGGTCCCAGGGTATTAAAGGGACAAAATGAGTGAAGTAATATCTTTATTGGACCAACTTCTATTGGTGAGTGAGATAAGCTTTTGAGCTTACACACAGCCCTTCAGATTTGGGAAATGTACTCCAAGTGTCACAGTTAAATAAAAGTTGGAACAGATTGTTGAACATAAGTAATCAGGGTAATTCACTAGTCAGGAAGACTCGATTTAATCATGGCTTTCTACATAAAAGTGCATTCTTGTTGGTTGTTATAACCTTAAAACATATTTTTCACAACTCAGATAGGTGTAGGTTTCATTTTTAGAAGGTACACACTATAAATTTTTAGTGATTTATTTTGAAGGAACTAAACGTTTATTCATAGTATCCCTAGAACAAAAATTAAAGCCACAAGAAATGTATTTTTTTTAAATACCTGGAGCCTCCCTCTGTCTTCTCAGGTATTATTACAAAAACGTCAGTGATATTTTAAAGCCTATTTTTGCAGAGTCAGAAAAAAATCATAGAATATTAGGGTTGGAAGAGACCTCAGGAGGTCATCAAATCCAATCCCCTGCTCAAAGCAGGACCAACACCAACTAAATCATCCCAGCCAGGGCTTTGTCAAGTCAGGCCTTAAAAACCTCTAAGGATGGAGATTCCACCCTCTCCCTAGGTAACCCATTCCAGTGCTTCACCACCCTGCTAGTGAAATAGCATTTCCTAAATCCAACCTAGACCTCCCCCACTGCAACTTGAGACATTGCTTCTTGTTCTGTCATCTGACAGAACAGCCTAGCTCCATCCTCTTTGGAACCCCCCTTCATGTGTTATGAGAGGGAGTACAGAAGCTCCTGATCTACCTTTTATATACTATTCACTACTTTACATACTTTTACCATATTCCTCTTACTTATCTCCTTTCTAAGAGAAACAATCCCAATTTGAGTTTTTCCCTGCCCTGTTCATTCCCATTACCCTTCTCTAAGCCCCCTCTAGTTCTGCAGTAGCTTTTTTGAAATGGGGTGACTAGAACTGCACACTGTTCTAGAAGTGGCTGCACCATGATTTATAGAACAACATTGTAATATACTGCATATTATTCTCCATCTCTTCGCTGCGCATCTGAACATTTTGTTGTTTGCATTATTTGACCATAGCTGCATATTGAGCACAGATCTTCATTGAACTGTCTAAATTAAAATGATTCCCAGGTCCCTGCTCTGAGCTGGTACAATTAATTTAGAACTTTGTAAGGTGTGAGAAGGTTACATTTTTCTCTCTAATGTGCATTACTTTGCATTTGGAAGTCTAAATAAATTATGTCAACTGGTTCACTTTTGTCTACTACTTCAGCGGTTCTTAAACTTCATTGCACTGTGACCCCCTGCTGACAACAAAAATTACTACACAACCCCAGAATGGGAGACCGAAGCCTGAGCCCACCCGAGCTCTGCTGTCCCTGGCAGGAGGAGGAGGTGGTGGTGGGTGGTCTGTAACCTGAGCCCCTTTTTCCAGGGCTGAAGCCCTCTGGTGTATGCTTCAGCCATGAGCAGTGGGGCTCAGGCATTGGCTTCAGCCCTGTCCTTAATTTCCTGTGTACAGGTATAAGGCTTACTGCTCTGTAATTCACCACATCATCCCTAGAGCCTGTTGTAAACACAGGTACCACATTGCAACCCTCCACTCCTCTGGAACAATAGCTTTTTAAAATGAGATTGCATATTTTTGTAAGCAGCTCAGTCACTTTATACTTAAGCACCTACAGAACTCTTGTATCTATCTCATCTGGGGGCTTTGTAAATTATCAGTTTGTTGTAGCTCCACATCCTCTGCAGTGAAGACTGATGCAAATAAATCATTTAGCTGTCCTTATCTTCCTTAATTGCTCCTCTTTAACCCCTAATTCTTTTTCAGGCATCCTGCTTCTGATATATTTAAAGAATCTCTTTTTTGTTTTTACAGCTTCAGCTATTTGCTCCTTAAAATCCTTTTTGACCCTCTGACCACACTGCTATTTTTAGTGTGCTTAGCTCGATCACAGCTAGTGCATGTTCCTCAACTCATACTGGGAATTACATCTCCCATCTGCAGTGTAGATGTTCCCAAAAAGAGAACCGGCAGGACAAGTATTAAACCAATAAAGCTAAATGGCAAAGTTCAAGAGGCTCTTTGAGCCAAACTAAAATCCTTTAAAATGTGGACATTTGACTCTAGTGAAGTTAATACATAGGAGTCAGAAGGCAGTGTGTAAGGGCTTGTCTTCACAGTATTGTTCGCTCAAGCTGTTACTTGAGTTTCACAATTAACCCAAATTCCATGCATTCCCGTGAATCTTTAGTTACGCAGTACTTTAAACTCAAACTCACTAACTCCAGCGTAGCAAGCAGGTGCCTGGGGCGGCCAATGAAGAGGGGGGCGGCACGTCCGGCCGTTTGGCGGCAATTCAGTGGCAGGGCCGTCACTCCCTCTCAGAGTGAAGGACCTGCCGAATTGCCACCGCTCGCAATCGCGGCTTGTGTGTGTGCGCTTGGGGCGTGAAAAACGCTAGAGCCGGGCCTGGTTGAAACTCAAGTGCTGCCAATGCTGAAGCTAGTGATACAGTGTGGATGTAGCAGCACAAATTACAACTCATCATCAACTACACTAATCTGATTTCTCTGCTAATCCAATCACTGTTGATTGGTCAAAATGAGAAGTGAGATGGGAGAATGTGAGGGAAAGAAAGGAGCAGGGAAGGAGAGTGAGGAGACACTGAAGGATTCATTTGGAATTGGGGAAGATCAGAGGAAGGAGGAAAGATTGAATGTTAACGGAAGTGGAAGAGAATTGTGGTGTGTGTCTGTGTGTGTGTGCACGTGAATAAAAGGAACAAGGAAGAAAATGGCTAAGCAAGTGAAGAGCAGATATTTTAGGTAGGATCAGAGTCAGCACAATAAGCATCTCACAGAGCAAATGCAGAAATTTATATAGATTCTGTCCTTCCTCTTTGTCCCTGTACAATTGCCCCATTGTGTTCTTTTTACCCTTTGGACTGGGCCCTTTGGGAGGGAGCTGGTCCTACTCACCTTGGCCTCATTAACAGCCTCTCAATGGGGCCTCATAGAGTACATCTACACTGGAAAAAAAAATCATGGTAGTGAGCCTTAGAGGTGGGGTCAGCTGACTTGGGGTCACACTATGGGACTAAAAATAATAGTGTAGACATTACTGCTTGGGCTCTGAAACCTGGTGAAGGGGAGTTCTGATCCTGTTGAAGGTTCAATACTCAGAAGAATCAAAAGAACATTCTGCAAGGGACAGGTAGACAACAGTACAGTGTGCTGCCTTCCCAAATCCAAGACACGAGACATCCCTCTAAGATTGGATGGGCTTCTGAAGTCTCTGGGCAAGAATCCATTGATGATGGTTCATATTACTACCAATGATGCTGTGTCACAGAGTATCTTGCAGATGACAGATGACCTCAGGAAACTTGAAAATGTGCTGATGAAGAATTTCTAGACAATCTTATTTGACATCCTTACATTTTCATGAGCAAAGGAAGACAGAAGGCATAAGATTTTGGAAGTGAATCGCTGGCTACATATGTGATGTAGGGGTGGAGGGCTTTGGTTTTGTGGATCACTTACCCACCTTCTGTGGGGTTGTATAGTTTGGATGGCCTCCGCCTCAGTAGAAGGGGGACCAATCTTTTTGGTGACAAGCTGGCTGGAATAGTCAGGAGGGGGTTAAACTAGTAGCAAAAGGGGAGGGTTAGAAGATATTAGCACTCAGTACAAAATCAAGATGTTGAGAACAAAATTAATCAAAGAACTAAAGAACACAGAGAAAAAATTCTTTAATTTCCTGTACACCAATTTTAGGAGCCAGGGTAACAAATGAGGAATTGGAATTGCTCATGTATGAGCATATAAATTTGATCTATTTGGTATTACTGAAAACTGGTGGGATGATTCATACAACTGAAATGTCAAAATCCATGGTTATAACCTATTTAGGAAAGATCAAGTAAGCAAAAGGAGAGGGGGAATGGCACTCTGTCAAAAATGACAATATCTGTTTGGGTCACTGATAACTCAGCAGAAAATGATCTTGAATGCTGATGGATCAGTGTCCTAACTAGTTGCTTTGTCTGATACAGGCCACCAAATAATGTGCATAAGGAAGTAGCCAATCTACAATGTGTAGGAGAAAAAGCTATGTGATAACGGCGGAGTTCAATTTCAGTGAGACATGCTGGAGATCTCATGCTAAAACATCCTGGGAATTTATATATAGATGACAATTTCCCAACTCAAAAAGTGTTGCTCCTAATTTGGGGGTATTCCATATTAGACCTTGTGCTAACAGATTAAGACAAACTGATCACAAAACTAAAAATTAATGGTAGTTTAGGTACGAGTGATCATGACTTGATCACATTTATAATGTGCAAGATGATTAAAGTTCACACTAGTAATATATATACTTTGTGCTTTAATAGGACCAAGTTCACAAAGCTGAAAACCATTCTGAGACAAATCATCTGGGAGGAAAAATGTAATCAGAAAAATGTGAATGAGAATTTGGAATAATTTATGAACAACTTAGAGGAAGCCCAAAAATCCACAATCGAAGAAGGCTGGACTAGTGTTTAAAAAAACCCAACTTGATTTAGAGGGGGAGTGAAGGTAGATGTAAAAAAAGAAAAAAATATAACATTGAAGATAGGGAAAGCTGATGATAATGAATGTAAATCAGAAGTTAGGAATTGTAGAAAATTGATAAGGGAAGCCAGTGTGCACTAGGAGAAATCTATGGCCAGCAGAGTTAAGGATAATGAGTTTGGAGCAGGAAAAGAATCCTGACAGTGGTATTGGTCCATTACTAGATGGAAATGGTAGAATTATCAATAATAATGCAGAAGCGGCAGAGGTGTTCAATAAATATTTCTGTTTTTTGGGAAAATAGATGATGCACTCTTATCATATGGCACTAGTATTTCTGGAGGCTATTAAATAGAAGCTACTAAGGTTGGACATTTTTAAATCAAAAGGCCTAGATGACTTTCATAGAAGAGTTTTAAAAGAGCTGGATGAACAGTTTGGTGGACCATTAATGTTGATTTTCAATAAGTCTTGGTGCACTAAGGAAGTTCCAGAAAACTGGAAGAAAGCTAATGCCAATTTCTAATAAGGGTAAACGGGATGAACCAGGTAACCAGGCCTGTCAGCCTGACATGGATCCTGGGCAAGATAACAGAGTAGCTGAGACAGGTTTTGACTAGTAATGAACTAAAGGAGAAGGTAATTAATACAAATCAACATGGGTTTATGGAAAATGGGTCCTGTCAAACTAACTTCATATCTTCCTTTTTTTTAATGAAATTATAAATTTGGTTGATAAGGGTAAGAGTGTTGACATAACATACTAAGACTTCTGTAAGGCATTTAGCTTGGTACAGCATGATATTTTAATTAAAAAAACTGGAACGATATAAAATTAACATGGCACACATTAAATGGATTAAAAACTGGCAGATCTCAAAAGGGGGAATCCTCACTGACTGCTAGGTAACTGATTCTTCTTCGAGTAGTGTCCTACAGTGGAGCAGACATAGGGTGTGTGCACCCCGCGCTGTTGATGGGAGAATTTCAATAGCAGTCCGTCCTGCCCACACTGCCCCTCGCCTTCCAGACAGCGTGTGCAGGCATTTCTCCCTCAGTTCCTTCTCTACCTCAGAATCAACCAGTGGAAACTCTAAAGTAGAGGGGAGGAGGGAGGGTCTGATAAGATGGGACTGATGGATATTATACTCATTTAATATATATAATTGGTTGATGTCATGTTTCCTAAAATGTTTGTGAAGTTTTATTTTAGTTCCTTCCATTTGTACTCTTTTTGAACTTAAAATTAATATTTCTGAAACTTATACTGATCTATGCTTGATCCAATCTCTACTTTTTTATTCATTTTTTGCAACATGTAGGATTTTCAGTTTGTTATATTAGTTTAGTAAACTATGCAGCTCAACAGTCTTTTTTTTTTTTTTTTTTCATAGCTCGGAGGCTCACAATGACAAATTTTGAAAACCCCTGCTCTAAGGCATGTTTTCTAATCCTTTAATCATTCTTGTGGCTTTTCTCTGAATCCTCTCCAATTAATTAGCTGCACCAATGTAGCACCTGTGGTGAAGACACGCTATGCCGACGAATGTGTCTCCTGCGGACACAGTGCAGTGTGGACACGACTTTAAGTCGATGTATCGTACATTGCTCAGAGGGGTGGTGTTTTCACACCCCTGAATGATGTAAGTTACAGTGACTTAAGTGGCAGTGTAGACCAGTCCTAAGTTCTTGGGTAGGGGTGACTACGCAATGGGTGTCTGACATGTCACAGTTTCTGAAAGAGTCCTGCATGGGACTAGTGAAGAGCCCTGCAGCTCCTTGTCAGAGTGGGGTGGGCTGCAGCTCCAGCTGTTTCCTTTACCTCATCCCCTCAGGTGTACATGGCCCTTCTGTATGAGCCCCAGCCCAGCCATCCAGCTGACAGCTGGAGCTCTTACAAAGAGCACACAACTCCTGCCTCCTTTTACACGTTCCTGTGCCTCCCATAGTTTGAGAACTGCTACCTTAGGGTGATTAGACTCAAGGAGCACAATCTATTTAGTTTAACAAAGAGAAGTGTAAGGGGTGAATTGAATACAGTTTATAATCATAGAATCAAAGAAGATTAGAGTTGGAAGAGACATCAGGAGATCATCTAGTTCAACAGTTATTTTCTAGGTAAATTTTGAGTGTGTGTGTGTGTG